>VZRV01003975.1:0-246588 GCA_013398115.1 Falcunculus frontatus | reverse complement strand
CCCGGCCCGGCCCGGCCGCCACACCCCCGGCCCGGCGGCCCCCGGGCTGCGCGCTCGGTGCCCCATCGCACCCCGCTGCCGCCAAGGGCCCGGGAGAAGCGCCAGGGGACACGCTGGGTCCCTTCCTCCTCCCCACGCCCCAGCTGGTGGGTGTCCAGGAGAGGCATGAAGGCAGAAGCCAGGCCTTGGGCACCACGAGCCCGAGAAGACACTCCAAGAAGGGGGAGGCGTCATAACAGGGGCTCCGAGGTAGAGGCAGGAGAGAGGAGGGTAGGTAGGGATGAGGGACCAGAGCTGCCACGAGAAACCTGGGCAAAGCAACCAGGAGACACCCGACCCAGACAGAGGAACCGCCCTTCTGGTAGGCAAGGAGCTACAGCTTTCCACTGAGAGGCTTTAGGACCAGTGTACAGTCTTAAAACACTGTATCAGCCTTCAGTGTCTCAGACTTCGTTGCCCAGAAATCCATTGAAGAACTGCTCTCACTTCACCCAAAACACCTGGGTTGTTTTACCCATCAGCTTTAGCACACACCTTCAGGCCTTACTTGCATGCAGCTCCCACACCTGGCACACCTCAAAACAGATCCAGTGTAGTAACCACATTGTCCTCAACCCACACTGCAGCACTTGACTGAACCCACACAGGATTTGCTGGTACCATGAGAAACCCCATCTTCTGAGACAGACTCCTTCTATACGTTTTGGTCAGCAGCAGTCCACCCTCGAGGGCCAGAAAGTGCTATGACTTGCCACGCAAAGAAACAAAGAGAAGTGACAAAGTCCTCCAAAGTTGGGTAACTTAATATTGATCTGTTATTTAGTTTACCTCCATACAATGCTCCACGTAGAATTAAATCACCCTCTTCCAGCATCCCCAAACCAAATTTTGATGAGCTGCTGAAGTACTTGAAAACTTATATACTGGAAACATAGCAGGTACTGGACAAAAACATGAAGTACAAGAAAGGAAATCATAAGAAAAGGGGCAACACTACAATAACAAAGTACCTAAAAAGTAAATTTCTTCCAGAGAAAAGGAAAAAAAAAACATTTAAAAGAGATTCCTAGTGAGCAAGCTTCTTCAAGAAGAGATCCAAATAGTCATACTGTGTCACTCCTTCATAGATTTATGACCCAAGAAAAGAAGACTTTCCTTTATCCATGCCAGACTCCAGGCCAGCAGGTTAGGTGACTTTGGCAGAGTGCTCTTCAGCAGCACTTTGCATCACATGGGCTGGCGGCTGTCCTCGGATGCAGCTCCTGGGAGGATGCCGACAGGATCTCTCTACACCCTTGGGAGTTCACATGCTTGGTTTTCTTGACTAACCACCATGAGCAGCTTAACTTGTCTCCAGTCAGATTCAGTCCCCTTTTAGTGTCCCGCTGACTCCAACCTGCTCAGCTGTGTTCTCAATACCTGACAAAGGCCCCTTTGGCACTGTGCTTCTGAGAATGGCAAGGAGGAACAGGAGTTGTACCAGTGACTGCAGTGCCTCTGGGTTTGTCATCACAAGCTGAGCTGACACGGATTACAGTCTGGCAGCAAATTCATTTCTACAACCCATCTCAAATGGAAGACAGCACTGGACACAGTCCTCCTTGGACACAAAAAAAGGCTACACAATTACTTTTTTCTATCCATACTTTATTGCAGGTGTATATATAATTATTTATATTTTATTTTAAACAAGAAATGCCTTTCATGGAAAGGAGAAACTTTTACCATTTAAAATAGAGTGATTATAACATGAGTATTTTACAAATATGTACAAATATTGGCAGCTAGTTTCTAACATCAGCTGATAAATGCTTACACATTAACATCTACCAAACTATCAAACCCAAAAATAAGAGACCTTCTAAATCCAAACGAAAAATAAATCTATTACTAGTAAAAACAGGTGTTTCTGTTTTTTTAATACAAATACAAAAGTTGCATAATAGATATTCACAGTGCTCGTAAGATACTGATTCATTCTCAGTCTATACACAAAAGTGTCTGGTCTCCCGTTCATATGCATATGTCACTTACAGTACTGGAAAGAGCCACACAGACCATTGAGAGAAGATGGTCAGACCTGTAGAGTTTGCCTTCCCTACCAGCCACGAATAAATACAAGAATCCCCCAGGTATGTACACAAGGCAGTGGATGCTCATGCAAGAGTCAGTTACACTGTTTTCAGGCATTGGTGTATCTTGTAACCAGCGGCAGCAGCATTACAGCACTTCACCAAATCCTTTGGACACCTGGTAATTGCAAAACCAGAATAGTGAGCTGCCTGCTGGCAATAAACACTTCCGTGATGTGGTTAGGCTGAAGCCGATGTGGATGTGATTGTCTTTGAGAGAAGCGTGCACATGGTGCACACGCATTTTATGATACTTTTCCAAACAACTATACCCGCTGAATTTTGACCTTTTTTCCTAAAAACCATTCCCAGAACCACAAGTAACTGTACATCTGCTTGGGTGAGAGAGCAACAGGTTAACAGGGCCCTCACTCCAGACCTCCCCCCCTCACCTTTTTCATGGACAGGCATTACTGCAGTAAGAGCCATCCCTCCAGCTCCGTGGTGGCTGCAAGGGCAAAGCCCCTGCATTGCTGCAAAGCTGCTCCCTGCAGTACAGCCACTGGCCTCCTGGATCCTGGCCATGCCCATCTCCTGTGGCTTATGGCCAAACAGGACCTAGGTAACAGGGAGTAACTGACAGTGGGAGGCTTGACTGGACTTGTTCAAGAGCAGCCAGCCAGATTTCCTTTACCCATTTAGATCCATTTAGGAGAATTTATTTTGGATGCAGTAAACATACCTCAAGTACTTTGCAAAGGCATTTTGGCTTTGATTGGAAGAAAGGAAAAGAGGCTACAGGGAACACACAGCTCCTAATTGTTCATTACAAAAAGAAAGAACAGTGTGATCAAAGAGGGCACAGTCAATTAAGTCATGGCTACAGTGAGCCTGCGCCCATCATTCATTCCTCAAACACACAGCTTGGGTTTGGTGCTGGATTCATCTCAGAGGATGTAGCACTGCTGGTCCCACTTCAGTAAATGCAGATGTACCTGCCTGCCCTGTCTCTACATCACACTCGCAGAGAAGTAGCAAGATGGACTTAATGGATTTGCTACTTTAATGACTTATGGGAAAGCAATTTACCAGACAACTATTGAGCTTGCAAGCCTATCATCAAAACAGCAGCTCAGACCTTCCTTGTCATGGTCTGGCTTCCTTCCTTTCCTGAATTAGGCTATATTCAGCTTTTGATGACCAACACTGCACAACACACACTTCCCCAGCCAGCAGAATAGTATTCCTCTGCTTCTAGAGTTTGCCAAAACACATCTAGAAGGCTGTCAAAAGCTGGGCACAAAGCTGGACCTTCAAGCTTCCCAATGCTGGGAATTGATGAGGGGAGGAAATCAAACATATATTTATTTGCATGTAACAAGGTAGCAGGATGTTTTCCACACCAAATGCTTGAATCAAACAGCATAATTATGATTATTTCCCTAGTGAGAGCCAGCACAGCCAGCTCCACCACCCTCAAGATCACCAAACAAGTACCCTTGGTCTGGCACACAAACACCCTACATCAGCCCTGCAGCACCACACAAACATATTTGCATGACCTATCCATGACTAAGTAGGACACAGTCACTCTGTCTGTCCTTACAAAGTGACTTTCTCTAGTCCTTACTTGCCTCCTAAGCAGAGGGAAAAAAGTCTAAGGAACAGATTTATTAAAAACAAAGAAAAGAACAACAATAAAGTATGAATCAAAGTAAGGGGTGATCATGCCCGGACAAATTCTCCAGTCACACTCCTCCCTTCAAAAGCCAGTCAATTAATGCTCTTGCCCTCTGTACTCTCAGAAGCAGCCAAGTCATTTGCTTTATCTCCTCCCTATCTCCCTAAGGATATAATGCCAATCTGCATCACAGCAGTAGTAGACAGCTGACACTCAGTTCCATTTGTTGCAATAAAGAAAGAAAAAAAAGACCACACACTGTATTTGGCTGGATGCTTACAACAAAATAACAACAACAAAAGAAGAAGAAACTCCTGGCAGAGCAGGTCTTGCTTCCAGTGCAGCAAATAAGCAACTTGTGTTCATTACAACTGAAACAGGCCAGACACTTCCATGCACAGCCCTCCAAATGTGCTAAGAGTATATCCTGGCCTGACAGGTGTTGGCAGTGCTGCAGCAGCACAAACTGAAGACAACCAGACTATCTGTACACTAGCATTAAACGACACGGACCACAAGAGAAAAGCAGGAACATGACATAGACTTTAAATTTCTTTCTGATTAATCCATTTAGACACAGTTTGCTTTACTAGATCAGCATCAGTTTTGGTCCACTGTTTTTTGGTTTTTATGTTGGTTGTGTCACTGCCAAGGGTGCAAGCCACTTCCATTTTCTGCTCAGACAGACACTTCCAAAGCCAGTGTTAAGTGCTACACTCCGGTTGATTTGCCCTGTAGCCAGGTCTGCGGAAGTGATGCCACTTACTGATACGGAGCATAAAAACAAAGCCACTCACCACCTCCTGCAAGAACCAGAGTGACATCACATGTGTTAATGAGGTATATATTTCCATGATGAGCTGTTTCCTGGTATGGAAGAGCTCCAATCTCATTACACCACAAACTCCTCTGGGACCTGGTCCTCTCCCAGAAGATCCAAGGAGAGGCAGTTCATGGATCGCTTCCCGTAAAGGGCAGACTTGGTTTTGCAGTCTGCTGTGGAATACACACAGCCGTAGATAGACAGCTTATCCTCGAGGCTGCAGCCGAAGGTGTAGCTGTGGGATGTGTCTGAAGACAGCGTGGCACTCAGTGACGGGTGCCGGCGCTTGTACAGGCGGATGTCATCCAAACTCTGGCTGTGCTGGTCCGTGCAGCTCCTGCTTTTGGGTGATCTGACCTGCCAGTTCAGCAAGACATACATGAATTAAAACAATGAGCTCAGATACAGCCTAAGCATGCTGGCCATGCCACGCTAAAAGTTTCCCAAAATATTCTTCCGCTCTTTCAAAAGAGCCCCACCAGCTTTCTGAAGGATGTCGGCTTAAAGAAGGAGCTGTGAACAATACAGAAATTACAGGTGCATTAAGCTGTCCTGCCACATTGAGCCAGATCCTGATCTGTCTGCACTGTGTCCTCAGTGTCCAGTACAATGGATGAAACACTTGACAGATACTGACACCTGAATGACCTCATACATCTTGGCAGATCCATGCAGTTGTCCTCAAATGGACAATGTGCACTTAATGAAAAACTACCCCAAGTGCTTGAACACACTGAGTTAAGTCTAATGAGCTGAAAGGAAGGTTCAGAAGGCAACCATGCAAACTAATGGGTTACAGTGTCCAGTAATTGCAACAAACAGTTTCATCTACATAACATCGTTCCATAAAGAGCAGCAACAAATCAGCAGTAATTCCCAGAGGCACCATCTTGCTACACAATCCTCTGTGAAGGAATTACTGACCATTTGAGAGTATTTCCAGCTTCACTACTTGTATTTTTTTCTCTCTGCCTCTTTAATAATCACCTCTTAAATGCTAATATTAAGGCTAATTTCAGGAATATAATTTTGAAAGACACTTCTGTTGGCACCACAGAAAACTTCCTCCCAGTATCACTTCTCTCACTGCCATGGGAGGGGAATTAAAAAACTACCCTGAGGAGATCCTGTGCTGGCTCAGCTGTACTCCCAGAAACAGGAACATGTTGCACTGTCTGGTCAATGCTAAGGATACCCTGCAGCATTTAGTTACATGGCCCTGTAAGGAAGGTTTTGCTAGTTTCCTAAGGAGGCATCAAGCATGTGATGCACAAAAGTGACAGCCAAGTCTTTGCAATCATATAGACAGCCCTGTGTTGAGCACAACTATTTTTATAATACAGATGCCTCATGATCATTTAACAGCATAAACATGATAACAGCAGTAACTTTATAAACATTACAGCTTTAATCAAGATGCCCACTTCCGGCCATGAGCTCTTAAGTGTTCCACTCAAGTAGAGGAATAAATTCATTATGATTTGTACTGTATGGTCTTTAGCTTTAGAAAAAGTAACCAAGGTTTTATTCAAATCTCCTACAGCACTTTATGGACTATTTCGCTGAATAAATGAAAATTTCTTATTTTTGACTGGGTCCAAAAAGAAACATGAAAAATTTTTAAAAGAATCCTAAGAAGTGATTGAAGTCCCTGTTAAGAGTTTTAGAATTCTCTCAGCAGATAAGGCCAATTTGGATTAAGAGAGGGAAGAAAGGGTAGAGGTGCTTTTTTTGTGGTTTTTGTTCAGTTTGGTTGGGTTTTTTTCAAACAACCACAACATTTCTACCCCAGTGTGTACAGCTATACTTTGAAAAGAGGTCTTAAAGACATTTTAATAAGCTTCTTCCAAATATAACTTTTTCTATGATGTACTTTACCATATATAGTTTCCTTTTCTCAAATGTTTGATGGAAAGAAAACCTTGACAACAAAGACTTCAGTACACACAGAGTATAATCACACAAATGATATAACAACTAGAGCTTAAGCATCTGGTTTTGCTCTGATGTAAGCTACTTCTGACTTCAGGAGCAGGAAGATGATTAAGTTTGCAACTCATATCTAAACTGCATAGATGGTCTTTGCTCTGTATTGCACTGAAAATCTGGAAGTGGTTGATTTTCCATGTCCCATCCAGAAGACTAAGGCAGACAGTAACTGGCTTGCAGGATCTCCCTGCTGATTGCTTCAAACCTTTCTATAACATTCTGAACCCAAATACAGATCTTATCCTATTCCTGAGAGCAGTAGTTGGCCAGCAGCTGGTTTTGATTACACCATGTAAAAATCAGTTAAATCCAAACTAATCCAGGTGTCCTGATTTACAGCTGTCTCCATTACACTAGACCTCAGTTCAATGCCCACACAGACCCTCCTGCTGAGCAACCTCTCCCTTACCTGGTGAAGTGATTCCACACTTTGGCCTCTCATTTTGATTAGTGTGACTTGCACCACAGACAGAGATTCCTGATTTATAGCTGCAAAGGAGAAGCAGGAATTGAAAAGCATTGCAAGTTTGAGGTTTTGTGGGCTGTGGAAAAGGGAAGTTGTTCTCACAGGCCACATTCAAACAGTGCTATCCTCTAAAGATAAATATACATCATTAAGCACCCTCAGTGCTCCAGGAGTTTTGCTCATGAGTACTCATTTTTGGCCCTAAAGATCTATGTTTGAAAACTTTCAAGTAAACAGTTTCTTGCCAACTTGTCCCATTTTCACTCTTCTAGCTCTGCTATAAAGGCTGTATGCGTTAAGGCCAGACAGCTCCTGCATAACCCTGTTGCCTATCATTCCCTGTATCACAAGCCATAAGACTTTACCTAAGAATTCCTCTGACCATCCCATTGGTCTGTGGTTGAACCCCTTGGCTGTTTTGTGGCATACAAGATTTTAATGCATATTCCTTCCCTACAAAAGGTTTACCTCCCATTATCTTTTTGTCATTAACTGAATATAAGCTTGGCACATTTAGAGGAGGGAGACTTTGAGGAGCACAGAGGAGAGCAGCACTGTACAACACAGAATGCTGGCCTTTAAACTCTAGATCAGCTGCCTGCAAGTCTTGTTGAAGTAGGGCAGTAAATAGCCCTGGCAAATGTTTGGAAGGAGAAGAACAGTTTTCTTAGATCCCTCAGATTATGCCTGTTGCTAGAGCCTTAAAGAACAGCGTTGAGCAGCAGCAGAAAGCCATCTCACCTTGGCAGCTAGCAGCATCTAGAGGCAGGGATTCAACAGATTCTCCCACAGTGGCCTCCTCTAACTGGTCTCCCTCTAAAGGCTCATCTACAGGCATCTCCTCTGGCTCATCTACTGCCAGCTCAAGCTCTAGGAGGAAGAGAGCAGCAGGAGAATGGTTAGCATTACACTTGTGCTCCAAGCTGCTGTACAGTCTTTTACTCCCTGTTCTCCTGCAGGAGAAGACAAAAGTGGGCTTAGAAGTTGCTCCACCTGTCCAAATTCTTTACCATCGTCCTGAGTGTCATCTTCAGCCCGCCCTTTGCTGCCACTGTCAATGCCGGAGCTGCCGTAGCTGATGGTTGAGCTGCAGGATTTCTCTTTCCTATGCACCCGGTCAATGCTGAAGGGTTCATCCACTGACATTTCCACGGACACGCGGTGCCTGGAGTCAGCCTCGATGCCTGAGGTGTGGGAGCTGCCATGACTCCCCGTGGACTGGCGTGAGAGGCGGTTATCCCTGCGGCTGCCACCACTGCTCCCGCTGCCACGGGAGTTCTTGTCACACGGGTCCAGGTCCATGTCTAGAGTGTCACTGATATAGGACTCCCGGTAGCGCTTCTTCTCTGAAGAGGAAAGAAGGGAGAAACCAGTGAGGACTTTAAGGAAGGGTAGCAAATATATTCAGGAAGTTCTGTTGGAACAAGCCAACAACTAAGAAACAACTGCTGCAGCTACTGAACAAATACAGGGACAGCTTTGTATTTTGTTTGCTCAACAGATGGATGCTCAGGTGGTTGTAAAAGAATTAGTCATACTCGCTGTAAACTCAGCATCTCCTAAATTAGAACAGGCAGGTAGAGGCAGTTATGACACAGAAACCAGTAGGTTTCAGAGTGAGGGTCAATAACAACAAAGCAAAACAAAAGCAAACAAAAAAAGGGAATTACTTAGTTAACTTCAGTGCTCTAGCTTTAAAACCAGATGTAGTGATTGGTTCTTGAAATACCCACCACTGTGTGAAATCAGCGAAGAACAAGATTCCTGTGGCTGGTATTTATTCATGATTTATTACTTCTCCCATGGGTTGTATGTGCTCAGGGTGGTCAAGAAATCCATGAGACACTAACGGACACAAAACAACCCAGGGCCTTTAGCCCACAGGCACTTGATCAGTGAGCCTTTCTACAGGGGACTGGCATGTGCCACTGGTTGCACCCACACAGCTCAAGGCTACTGCTGTAACCCCACTGAAGGGAAAGACAGAAACCACTTAAAAGGAAATATCACCCTTCTGCTGCTCTCACACAGATATACTTCCTGATCACAGTCTACAACATGGGAGCCATAAACACTTCTTAGGAATGGACCTGAAACATATCTAACACCTCTGTTTCTATTATTGGCTCCCTGACAAGGCAGAAACACCATTAATTAGATGAGAGCATGCACCATGAAACAACAGGAGAGACTAACACACTGTACTCTTCTCCTTACCAAACTCACTTAGGTGTTCTCTAACATACCTTCAGCCTCCTCCAGTTTTTGGATCTGCTTCAAAACTGGCTGAATATTCAGAAAGAGCCGGTGGCTGTTGCTGAGTAGCTGCAGCAAATGCCGTGACCTGAAGGGGCAACCCGTGTAGTAAACCAGTTTCCGTGCAGAGGGCAAACCATCTGGCTGGATTTCAAATTTTTTCCCCTGCACAAAGAGGACAGATGCCAAAGAAATGAGCAAGAGCATGTTTTCAGCCACACAGCTACCAGAGATAGCCGTGGTCTCATGCGTGCAAGTGACAGGACCTGACGTGGCAGCATGGGCAGGCCGACAGCTTTGCCACGTCCCAGGTTGACGGCCACTGGCAGATGGCCTCCATTCCGTCATACTCACCAGAAAGGCCAGCTTCCCGATGTGCGACCAGGGAAAATCGTAGAGGAGCTGGCGAACGTGATTCACCTCCTGCAACATATCAAACTCAGAGTGACACAGGGACTGGCAGGTACAGGGTGCAGTCAGCGATGTGCAAAGAATTTGCAAACAACCAAGAATTTGAGATATGTGGAGTCTGGTGTTAGCAGGGGAGGCAGAGGAGCCGTGGTGAGGGGGGAGGACAGGGGAACTGGGCAGAGTTAATGCTACACCAGAAGGCTTTCACAGCAGTCTGTTACCTGATAGATGTGCATTCCTCTCAGGGTCAGGCCCAGGATAACTGTCGGTCGATCCTCCTTCTTATCCTAAAAGAACAGAAGAGTCAAAGGTTAATCTACAAAGACCACGCTCTTGTTCTGGCACCTACTGCAGGAGAGGTAGCAGGACTCCTCATCAGGCAGATGCCATCAGCTCATTTGGTTTTTATTATGTTTGTAAAGTGCACCTTGCCTTGTTGACCCCTGAAATATCTAAAATCCCCTCATGCTGGGAGGCTCAGGTATTTCACCAGCATATGTCCTAGCTGCCCTGGACAGGGAATCCTGTAGCTTTAGTGATTTGAGAGTACAGACAATTACTGCTCTCAGAGGTACCTTGTAACCTCTCTTGCAACCATGTGCTGTCTCTGCTGTACCCATGAACATGCACCACTCTTGTTTTCCAGGTGGCAGAGAGCCCAAAACAGAAGAGAAACCTCTCTCCTTGCCACAGCACTGCTGTTCCCATCCAGGGATTTGCTAGATCTTAGGTATCCCTTGGCTGTGGGGAGCTAATCTATGCCCAGTTACAGGGACTTTCATTCTAACATTAAATCCTGGTGTTGGGAGCAGGTGGTTTTACATATTTTTTACCTGGGTTGAAATACTGTCTGGCTTTTAACTTATGCTGCATCTTGGTATGCCATACTTGGTCTCTAATCATATTCTTTTGCTTGAAGACCAAAAAAATATCATGAACTAATCCTTTCAGCCTCTCCTAACACAGCAGAGTTAGGGAGGTTAACACATTTTTTTTGCTAGGAGGAAAAGCAGGAAGAAACTTTTGGGGTAAAAATGTATGGGCTCACAGAGCTCAAACTTTACATCATAACTTTCTCCTCATCTGGCTTGCAAGATACAAGCCTTGTGCCATCATGTTACCTCACCCTTTGCCCCTGGTACCATCCATGTCTTCAGTTCAAAGTCAGTAAGAAATATTTTCTGCCTCCTAAGGGCAAAGAGCTTTGTAAATCAATACTGGTCTAAATGAGAGATATAAGGTGTGTTGTGGTTTTTTGCAGTTCCCAACCTCAGTAGAAGCCATGAGGAGGGTGTTAAGCCAAAAGTGACTGCTTTTGAAATCTCAGTGCACACCAACATCTTCACCTGGCACTCCTCTGCACTTGATCAGGCTATTTGTGACCCAAGTGTCACCTAGAAGGAGGATCTCACACCACAGAATGTGATAACTGTATCACGCGGCAGGAATAAGAGAATATTATGGATCAAACAACACATGGAGGAGTACATGATGCCTAAGTTCAAGTCAGACAGGAATTTGGATATTAAGAGCAACTGATTTCACAGCCTTGGTGTTTTCAGATATAAAATGTATCATGTCCTGCCAGCTGGATTTCTTATGGCATTCAAGTGTAACTAACTCTCTTGTGACCGCACCATTAACAGCATTAAGAATCAAGAGGATAGAAGAGAGGCAGGTGAGTGTCTATGGTTTGCAAGCAACTAAGCCTGGACTACAGATCAAAACTTATTTTCTCTAGAAAATGCATGTTTCTTCAGCAACTAGAGCTGTTAGATACGTTCAAAGCTCATGGATACTTCCCAGACATAATTCTCACTGAGCACAAAACCCCAAAAAGTTTAATTATGAGTCTAACAGGGTAGAGTATCTCCATTTGGAAAAATGCATGAGCAAGTTTCACTCACCTAAGTGGAACACAAAACTTCTCATTAGTCCTGTTTCTAGATCTAAAACTCAGCATGTGAAAATGAAGCACCTTCTGTTTAAGCAGGCTCGGGTAAGGAGTCTAACAAGCAACAATGTAGGAATCCAAAACTGCTGAAAAAAGCATACAGCTGAAAAAACACCAACCACTCTGGCAGTGCTGGAGAAGGAAGGGGATAGAAAAGTTGGAATGACTCAGTGTCACCTTCAGTTATTACGTGACATTTATGTGAAAGCTGGCTGACCTCTTGTCATTATTTCAATGAACTCCAACAAGAGAAAAAAGAGGCTTCACTGATTTCCCTGGTGCAATTCTACTAACAGGCAGGGACAAATATGAAGTTTTACCATTCCTGTGGCCAGTTTCTTGGCCGAGGAACAAAACTAAATTCCAGCTATATCTGTATATTGGCAATGGATTTGTTTGTGGGGACAGGCCTCATTGGCTGAGCATTTTAGATTTGTTTGGCCTCTCTGAATCAGAGGCAACTGTCCCTCAAACAAACAGAAAGAGAAAAATGCAATGGTGCGCTCAATTAATGATGGGAGAGAAGTTCAAAATAAGAAGCTCTTTGTTTAACCTTCTGCAGCCTGTAGAAGTGGACAGGCACATCTTCCAGCAGGCAGGACTCCTTAATGAACTTCAGCACCGCTTCCTTAGCGCTCAGCCCTTGCTGTTCCCGGTGCATCTCTGGGGCATGTTTCAAGATGTAGTCGCTCCCCCTCTTTGCAATTATCTAAACCGCAAAGAAAACAAACAGGTCAGCAACTCTTCAGCAATCCCCACGAGAGGCAGCTGTGATCAACAGCAAAGCAGTGGCTGGAGGTGGAGGATGTTCATATATTCCCTCAAGATGCTAGTCCACGTTCACCTCTACCTCCCTGGAGGATAAGCATTTAAAGCAGCCCAGATGACACCAATGTCTCCAAACAGATCATAGAGGCAAAACTGTAACACACCAAGACCACAGAGATCGTGTCAGCTCTTTTCACTTTTAAGTATTGGAATTAGTTTTCCTAAGTCTTGGCATCCATAAATGTTTATGGGCAGATAACAAATACTGCTCTGCATGCCAATACAATCAGCACCAACATCTCCAAACAGCAGAAATGCTAGGTTTTCCTTTTAAGACCAGAAACTACACATTAGGCTTATTTAGCATTTCCATTCTCAAAGAGTTGGATAACACTATCTCAAGGTATTTTTTTATCTATTGAGAGTGGTTGGCAGGCACGTGGTTTCACTAAGCAGTAGAAAAACCTGCAGTGGGCCTTTTGCTTCTGCCCTGCAAGTGCCCAGTTCCCATGTTTGCCCACATGCCTCTCACAAGGCAACTGGGCAGCTCAGTGCCCTCCCATGCCCAACTGGTTCTTTTAAGGGTGTAAGTGGCAGTGACAGGTAAGAGGGATGATTGGCTGAATTCCCTTCTCAACATCCCCCACCACCAGGGGCATTTGAAACTGGATTGCACCAGGTACCTGAGAACATCCTGCCAGGAACAACCTGTCCTGGCTCAAACCAACCAGATCCCATCACATCCCAGTTCCCACTTACATTTTATATTAAATCCCTTGTTTACTCTGTTTGCTAACACCTCTGCATGCCTTGCCAGATTAGTTGCCCTCCCACAAGGAAGGCTGGCCTTGGTGGAGGACAACATCGAGGCCATCAGCTGTGCAATGTCAGCAGAAAGAGATGTGCCAGCTCCATGTTTCAAAGCTGGGTGGGTCAGCCCAGGGCAGCACTGCCTCTCCTCACTGGCACGAGACTTGGAGCAGCCCTTGGCCAAATGATATGAAGCACGTGTTGAAGGAAGTGATTGTGTTGGAGGAGGAGAAGATTGCTCACTATCTCCCCATGGGAGCCCAGGGGCAGGGAGAGAAGCGTCCCCATGCTTGCCAGATTTTGTTGTTTGTAATGATGTAATAAATCACCCACATACTTGCTTGGGGTTGTGGCTCAGCACAGGTGAGCAACAGTCTGTGATAAGCCCTTTAACTGCCTCAGAAACAGCACACAAGACCCACCTTTTCCAGCCCTTTGTTAGCTACCTCCTGACAGTTCCCATAACAAGGAATGGCATGGGATGAGGGCCTGTTGTCTGGGAGAAAGGCACACTGCTGCATAGCAAGGCAGGCAGGCTAGGATTTGTGCATAAAAAAGACTATCAGTCTTCAAGACATGTCCTGTCACTGTTCTGAATCTTCCCCCCAAAGCAGGGGACAGTGCCATCTTACAGGGGAGATGCAACTTGCCTGGGACAAGCAGCCAACTAACAGAGTCTTAGCTAATTTACCTCCATTTGACAACTAAATCAGTTGTAAGTCTCAAAGGGCACAAGTCACATGCACACGCTTATAAACAAACATGCAAACCCTTTCTCTTTCCTCTTACTGCACTTGAGCCAGAGATTAATGACAAAGCAAGCACCAGAGGCACTGCACAGCAGTACTACCCCGTAGGGTTTGGATCTATCTATCTATCCATCTCTGAGGCAAGCATTACAGAGATGGGAACAAAGGGCAGTGGACTTGGCTGTGCAGCCCTGAGGTTTTCTGGAGAGCTTGGATTGTGCAGATCTTGCTCATGTACCACTGGAAACGCACAACCCTTAAAGCCATAGAAGGATTAAACAAAGCTGCACTGTCAGAGTTATTCATGTGACATCAACACATTCCGTCACCAAGGAAGGATGCACCACCCACCTCACTGATGAGTGAGCCCAGGAATATGCACCTACATCCAGTGAAAAGACAAGAGATATCTCCTGAGGGAACTTCAGGGTGACACTCTACCTGTCTGCCTGATCATTGCAATGGGAGATGGGGAAGTTGCATGGCTGCAGTTAGGGACCACCTTGGCATAGCTCCTGCTGTGTGCATAATCTGTTGACAGAAAGATCCCCCCCCCCCAAACTTACCCATTGTGGGAAATAAGCCTGAGGTTCAAAATATTTGCCAGCATGGACCTTCTCCCTGTAGTTGCCCAAGTCTGCCTGTAAGCTGTAGGCAGCCAGCAAGAAGTAGATTTCTTCTTTGTGGTTGCAATGAGACATAAGTACTTGCTCTTTGAGATGGCAGTAGTAGAGCTGTCGTGCCACCTTATCTCTGCAAGACAAAGGCAAATTTACTTCAAAAACAAGGTTCAGATAAGGCCCCTTAAAAACATCATCCTGCTGAGAAGAGGGATTAAACTTTGACACATCTGATGTGTGCCAATGCCACCCTGATACAGTTGTGTGTATAAGGAGCACCAAACCAAGATCAAGGTCTTCTCCCACTAAGTGTTGTACAAACATGAGAAATAGTAGCTTCCACCTTGAGGAGCATGAGATCTAAGAAGTTAGGGCAGAAGGTAGATGAAAGAAAAATCACATCACACCTGTTTTGGAGACTGACTACAATCAAGCACTTCTGTTTCCCTGGAAAGCCTGTAGCAGCCAGGAGAGTCAACTCCCTTGGACTCGCAGTCCTGTTTCTTGCACACCTGTCCTCCTTTTCCCTCTAAACTTGGCGCTGCTTTATTTGTTTCACCTTGCCTTAGGCTCGTGATACTTTTCAACAGCTAATTCCCTGCAAGGTAGATCAAAAGACACAGGAGCCCTGGGCTTGTTTTTGTCTTCTTCTTCAAGCAGCTAAACAGGGATTGTCTGATAAGGCATAACTATGGTGTAGCCTTGATAACCCACACACCCCCTGCCCTCAGAGATCATGGCAAGCAGGCTGCTGACATGTACATGTAGATGACGTGCTGGACACTACAGTCTGCTTGTAAAAGTGTGCATGTATAGTTTGAAAGGGGCAGATAACTATCTCTGCAAGGCTCCACAAATCTCTCCAATTAAAGTACTAGTGCAAGAGAAATATGTCTGTGATGGTGAAGGATATGTACCTTGGGAGTGGCAGAATGATATGTAATCTCCCTTTGCACAAAAAAAGCAAAATGAAATAAAAACCAGTTATCAGCCAAACAGACTCCATAAGAAAGAGTCCCCTGTATCCAAAAATGAAAGACTACGGAGAGAGAAAACACAGAAAACCACAAGCTTTGTTCAAGACAAGAATAAATGCCAAAAATTTGGTAAAGATTTTAATCCACCTAAACGATCCCAGCTCCTGGGTTGCCCCGGGGACAGAGCCACACCAGACGCGCTGATGTAAATTAGCTCTGTCAGTTGTTCATTTTTAACTACCTCATCCTTTGTTCTGTACCATGGGTGAGGGTGGTGCTGTTTTGAGTGCAGCCCATATTCCATGTGAATGGACTACAAATGCAAAACTCTCTAACTTATGAAGTAATTTCTTTTGTCCATGTACGAAAGTCCATTTCCAGGAGTAGACTGCATGGAGCACTGCTCAAATATAAAAACCAGATCCAAAGTATGTGCTTTGGAGTATAAATAACTATTTTTGGTATATTCATCTGGTGCTTTTCATACAACCAAAAGACACAAGCAAAAGAGTGCTAATCATGTTTTAATAATGTCGTCATTCAACCTGCTCTTTCAACACAGATGGAAAAGCAGTCACAATTTTCCTAGGGATATGGAGTATGATTCAGGCAGAAAACATTCATAGCTGAGTAAGGAAGTCTGTGAAGGTCTTAAAAAAAAAAATTCAAGCAGATTTTTTAATCTTATTTCAATGAGCTCACAGAGATGAGCTTAACAAAGAAACATTATTTTTCTTTCATTTTAAGAACATACTGAATAATTCAAACACAATAATTACCACAGAAGGGAACTTACCCAATTACTCTTCCATTTTCTACGTAGTATTGTACTCTAAAGAACGCAACAAACGGAGGGCTGAATTTCTCTGTCCCCTAGAGCAAAGACAGAAGACAAGTTAAATTATGATCAGCATCCAAAATTCCTGTTACCCTATCCAGTAATATTCTCTTCTCCAAAGTTCACTCCCCATACTGCTTTTCATTTTCTACTCTTAGGTCTTGGCAAGTTTTAGGGGGGGTCTGACTCTCTTGGACGCTCATGACAATGAGGCATCACAAAACATTCAGACAGGCTGAATGACAAAAGATCCTAGGAAGAGCAGAAGATTTTTGGATAGGAGGGATGAGCTGGTGTAAGAGTCCCAGTGTAGCCTGGGGACACCCAGCCTGGCCCAGAGTTACCTAGCTCAGCACCTGGCAGCACCACAAACACATTCGTGCTGAACGCAGCAAGTTTAACCCAGCCTCCCTCAAAGCGCCAGGCAAGGCAGCAGGGCAGCGTGCCACGCTGGCACGGCCCTGGCGTTTCCAGGGCACTCCTAGGAGCAACCATCCCTCCCTGCACCACACCACATCACTCAGCACGGACACACGCGCTGCCACCTTCAGCAGGCGCTGCCTGGGGCTGAGGCGCACCAGCCTGGTATCAGCTCCATGCCTGTTGTTTGGCAGGGCTCGTGGTTAGTTATTCACACGTTCCTGCAGCCACAGACCAAAAGGTTCTTCACACTGAGGAGTGCTGTTACAAAAAAGCCAGCATGAGTCCTGTTGTTTTAACTACAGCCTATCTTTCCGACTTACAGGCTTCTTTAAACAGGAGAAAAAAAAAGAAAAAAAGGAGAAAAAGAAGAAAGGAACATCTTACTGGCTCATTCTCTCATATTTCCTACTTTGCCACTTTAATGTTCACACAAATAACTTTGCTCCCACAGGCAGTTCCAAGGCTTTGCTTTCCATTTCACTGGGACAAGGTACATGGCATGCCCTCCACATCTGATGCAGACAGCTTCTTGATCATGTAAATATCTCCATCTTATTTCTGGAACTTGTTCACAGTCACCCTATTTTATCAGCTGGACCAGGCTTTCCACCTGAAACCTCTTTATAGGAATTAAATCCTCGTCAATTAACCCAGTCCAATAGGCTAACTCGTCTCAGACTGTAGTACTGCCAATGGCAACTCATTCAGTCTTTTATGATTCACATCACACCAGAGGTTCAACACTTATCCTGACCAGAAAAATGTTGCAAGAATCCAATCACAAAGCAACCTCAAAGCGTACCCCATCCTTAGGCGACCAGAAACACCTACTTTGGGAAGATCTCACTGGCTGGACAGACAGCCCTCCAAATGACTCTGGCTGTCTTTGAAGCAACTCTCACTCATTTGGAAAAAGCAGAGCACATGCTTGGGGATAAGAGAGATCCCCAAACCTCACTAGTCATCTACAAACTTCTCTAAGCAGCAGAAATGGCAAGTGTGCCTACTCTGCAAAAGAAAACCCTTAAGCAAGGTGGAAAAAGTCATGACGACCCAATTAAGATATCTGAAAGCAATTGCATGCTTTACTTTGTTCTAGACTACGGCTCCTCCATTAATGACACACACAAACAGGCATTATCATGTCTGAATGAACAGCATTAAACAATTACATAGGCTTGTCTTTATTTCATGTACCTTTTCTCTCCCTTGTCAGGGCTATCTAGCCCGAAAGAACTAGGACTCTTCTCAAACAAAATATCCTTCCTCTTCCTCCACTGTCCTTTAGCACTTATTCTGGGAAGAGTCACAGCTCCAGTCATTTCCCTCGTATCAGATTCAAGTCACAAAAGGTTATTTTAGGATGTTTTGCTTAAGGATAAAAATGAGGTCTCCAGGCTGAGATCCAGACTAAGTTCAAATGGAAAACTGACCAGCTGACCTTCTCCACTTCTGTAGCAGCCAAGCAGCAACCATGTGGTTACTATTGCTCAGGTAAAGTTGTGTAAGGGGCTGTTTTAGCTCTTTTAATTAACTGTACAGCTGTGCACAAGTCACTGCATCTTGCTACTGAAAAGTATTCTACAGACCATCTTCAAGAAATGCTTTATGGACCTTAGTTTAAGAGTTTTCATTTCACTGTATAGTCCAATAAAAAAACAGCAGCTTCCAAAATTAAACATCTCTTACTTTGGTGGTCTCTTTCTTCCATTCCTTTGAAAAGTATTTGCTAAGCTTCTGCTCCAGGTCTATAAAAACATATTCATTATCTGAAAGATAAGAAAAAAGGAATTTCATGTTAAATAATTAGAATTTTTTAGTCATTAAACATTTAGTTGACTCTACAAGTTATTACCAAGCAATACATTTTAAAACAAAGCTGACCAGGGAAGAGACAGGGCAGGGAAAAAAAAAATAAAAAGAGTACTCTTAAGTACTCTTTAAAAAATAAAAAGAGGACTCTTAAGTCCATACTCCGGACAGTATGGAAGGAAGGTCAGTCACACCTTTGAGAGATCCTGAGCTAAAGGTTCCCAAACACCTTAGCCAGAAATGCAGAATTCCTGCTTCATAATCAAGAAGCCATTTACAAAAGGGAAACATCATCTTACCAAGCTAATTGTACTGTCAGCTTACCAGATTCAGTTTTTTTATTGTTATTAAACAAGCAAGCCCTACTCAAGCTTGTATTCTGCTATCATTGTAGCATCATGGCCTAGCATGGCAGAAGTAAGTAAACAGAGCTGGGTATTTGACAGGTTTCATCCTCTGCATGTGAAGGGGATCCTCTGAACGGGTGAGAAACAAGAGGACCAAACACAAATGCCTTCCTCAGAAGGTCTGGTGTCTCCTGCTCACACCCAACTTCTTTCATACAGAAAAAAGATGAATGAAAGGAAGGGAAACCTGGCCTGCCTCAAAAGACTAAAGGACCAGGACTTGCTCTCCACCCTAGTGAGAGTGAACAAGACACAGCCTGAATGGCACATCATCTTGAAAGAGCTTTGTGCTTCTTTCAAAGCTGATGTTTCATAACTCTGCTTACCAATTATCAAATACAAACAACTCAGCCAGCAAAAGATTTTTTTCCTGAGTCTTCAAGTCTCTTAAGGAAAAAAAAAAAAAAAAGACAAGACCTGACAGGTGTTTCAGGCTGCAGCAGCAATGCCAGCTGAGTACATTCACCTGACCAGTCCCTCTACTCTTTGATCTTGCTTAGGACAGTGTTTTGACAGGCGACACAAGTGCCAAGATGAAGAGCTTGTTCCTTAGACATGAAAGGAGCAGGAGAAAAAAGGGGAGGGAAAAAAAAGGAAAAAGAACCCTTCACAAAACAAACTTCTGCCCCTTAAGACCAGCCCAACTTTCCAAATGAGAGCTTGCACTTGGGTCTGTAGAGCAGATACAGGCCTGGCATGGTCACTGTTACAGAAGGTGTTGAAGGGGCTCTGAGCTACCTCGCAGTCACCCTTCCAAAGCATTCCAGATCCTTAGAGGGGCAGATACTGCAAATATTTTCTTTGCTAGCTTTCAAAAAATAAGCAAGCAAAAAACCCTCTATCACCACCTCCTTCACCTCCCACCTCAAGTTAAAGAAACCACACCTGGTGCTACCCAGAACTGGCCTACACATCACCCTACTAGGAAACCTTCTGTAAAATATCAGTAACACTGGACACAAAAAGGACAATGTCCAAAAAAGTTCTGTTTCCGTCTCCATGCTCTTTCCTACATTGTGCTGATTGCAGCTGTTCTTTTAATATACTTACACTTCTGTTTATCATGTTACTTGACATATCACATACAAAAACAAAACAGTATTTAAGAGCACCATCAAAACAGCTATATGGAATTACTGAAAGTGTCAGTGGTGGGAATTTAAGTGCTGTAACACACAAGATGATATAGAAGTTATTTTGCTTTTTTGACAAGAAGAAGAGTTTTTATCATCACAGAGATTGCATCTTGTACCTGCCTCTTCACTTCTGCCTGTAAGATAGGGCAGATAGGGGGCTACACTGGCCCCAGCCCTTCCTTCTCTAGGTCCATTAAGATAGATAACACTGCCTTGAAGAGGCTGATAGAAGTCCTAGTCAGTGAGGGAGAGAAGGGTTTGTTCATGTTAGACTTGTCTCTGTCCCTTGTCACCTGCCAAGCTGGTAAGCATCACTCCATAAAGCTTTCATTAAAAAATAAGTAAAAGCTCGTTTAGGAATCAATTGCACAGCAAGTGACAGGATTGGGATAACATGAGCATGGCACCCAGCCCCTCCCTGGGCTTTGGTAGCCCCGGAGCAGGACAAAGGCACTCCAATACTGGCTCCCCACACAGCATGGGGCTGGTCCTGATGGCACAGCAGTGCTGGGTAAAGCCTGTACTGGCTCTGCCAGCACTGTGGTCTTTAGCTGACACCTTGTTAAGAGGCTGTAACAAGCTAAAGGATCAGTTTTCCTTTCTAGCTCAAGAATGATCCCATGCCCAGAGGCATTTAGAGAAACACATTAATTATTCCTCAATCAGGAGGGAAAAACTGCAACAGAAAGCACAGTGACACACCCCAAACCCTGAATCCCATCACACCTGAATACTACGTCAGAAATGGAAAAAGTGTGACAGAACAGCTACACTACAGTAAAGCCATTTGTTACCCAAACCCCCACAGCCTCTATTTATCTGTCATGTTAATTAGGTTGAGATGATTTTGTGAGGGCCCAGATGTCATACCTGAGGACTCCAGGTTATTATCAGGGCCACTGAGAGGTGCACATAAACCACATGAATAAGCCAGGCTACGGGAGGACACCCCAATGTATCATCTCTCCCTGGGGGTCCCACTCCTCCCCAGCCCAGTTCAGCATCCTCCCTCCTGAGCAAGAATGTAGCACTGCATTCCTGCCTTAATGAAGTTAATATTGCTGGAATGTCAGCTTGCAACGTAAGCCTCCATCTACAAAAATAAGGAGGCATTTTCCTCCGCAGCCCTACTGGTTTGTGGACAGCTTTGGGGTTTTTTTTCCTCTTACACTGGATTAGTGATGAAACCTAAGAGATCTTTTGCCAAATGCTAAAACTGTCTGCTTTGAAAATAAGCACCTCTAACAGATATGAGGACACCAAACTGCAGCACTCCTGAGCAGTACTGTAAAGGACAATATAGAAATGCACAGATGGCCCCCTTTCCAGGGAAGAATAAATTTGATCTGTGGATCCAAACGGGGCTGGATACTCAGCAGGTACAAACTGTCATTGCTTCACCGGCCTCTGCTGAAGGACAAGTGAAAGGTACTAAGAAGCTGACTGAGAAGCATGCACACATAAAAATACACTCTCAGCCACCTGCAGCTACTGACACCGAGTTCATGAATCTCATCTCAGCACTGTAGGTGATCTTACAAATACATCAGGTTCTCTTGAAAGGCTCCCTCATGTATGTGTGTACAAATACCAGACCTGGAACAACTCATCAGTGCACTGCACTGCAGTCCCAAGAAATGCATCTGGACAGCCCTTTGCAGTAAGGCAATTTCCACATTTTGCCAAATTTCACCTTTAAGAATTCTCAAATGAGATTGAAAATTTATGCTGTAAAAATCACATTTCAAAATAAGCAGTTACCAGAAATGAAAAACACTTCCACTCTGCAATATTAGCTTAGCACATTTTATGTATTTAAAAAAATATAGGACATGCATTGTTGCAAAAAAATAATGGGCCAGGTCCCCAGTTAGAAAAAAGTGACACAGTTCCAGTAGGTGATGCAGACTTACAATAGGCATTATTTACACTGAAGGAAAAAAGGGAATAGAAAATTATGGCCGTAACACAGGGTCAAATCAGTTCCAAGTAATTGTTAACCTAAAGGCCATTATTTTGCATTAACCAGTTCCTCCTCATCTCATTTTTTATGAAAAGTGAGTTCTCTGCATAAAAGCTAAGTAATGGTGAATGCCAAAAACCTGTTCTCCTCTTGTGCCCATTTTGGCCTAGGAGCAGCAAGAAATTCCACAAAGGTGTCCTACCAGGAGTCAGAGCTTAGGCCCCAAAGGCAGCCAGGATGATCCCATTAACAAATTTGGTTGAGTCAAGTATATTTTAGTAATGCAACTAGACAGTCCAGAAGAATAGGATTCAAATAAAATACGAATTAGTGCAAAGCCAAATTTCCGCATAGCAAGCATTTTCTGCCTAAAAGACAAGGGAAAAAATTATCCATGGCTATTGCACTTAACTTTTCCCAGATGCTCCAAGAAGCTTCATAGCAACATCATTATGTCCCCTGAAGTGCAACAGGAAAGAGAGCGAGAGCAGGACAGAGGGATGCTAGGGTTAGGGGAGAGCTGAAGCTTAAAAAAACCCAGAAAACAACAAAACCCCCTCACAAAAAAGTACCTCACAACATATGCTGTAGACCTCACATAAAAAAATCCATGCTGGTGCTCAGGTTGTTTGTTTATTGAAGAATGCTGTTTATTGACTACACACTCCTTTTGCATGTGGAGCTCCCCAAGCTTCCAAGCTTTAGTGATTTGGGAAAATCACTATTCACATGGCATCTGCTCCTACCACCTCTACATATAACTTCTCTACATATAACTTCTCAATAACTTCTCAATGCTCTGTGGTGTTACCTTTCAAGCCAATAGAAAGAAATGTGGTCCACTTTCTGATACCTGGTTGATTAGTTTACTAAAGGGTCTAAAAGAACTTGGTTCAGGATAACCTTGTGTTTTTAGCTTCAGCTGGAAAGTACATCCCACGTGAAGGGGAGAATCACAGCAGAGGCTGGGAGTAAAGAAACTGTTGAGGTCTGAACACTGAGCCAAAGGCTCATTCATTCCTGGTAATGGATAGCTACTTCAAGAATTTTATGCTGGCATCTTACATTTAGCAACAAGGCATGCCCAGGCAAAGATCTACAGACTTGGGCAGTGTCACGGGGGAACAAGAAGAAGCACAAGAAGAGTTGCAGAACCATTCCCAGCACTGCTTATCCAGGGGCAAACAAACCCCTTGCAATTCTCAGGCAAGAGAGTACTTGGCTGGATGTTGTACTGATACTGAAGGAGAAATGATTGACAGCAGGTACAGGCAAAAAATTGCCTTCATAGGAGGAGACCACGTAAGTCCTTTCAAGGAGTACTTTATACTCTCTGGACATCTGAACCCCTGCAATTCCCTCTAGGTGGTACATTTCTGCACATGTTTTTCTTATATTGCATTTAACTCATCTGAGGTACCAAAGTCAATGTAACAGAGTTGTACCTTAGGTTAGAATACAGGAGAAATTCATAAAGGAGATTCAACTATGCAAGCAGATTTAAGAGAGGACAGGCAAGAAGCAGGGATAGTGAGGAAGGACGGGTGTGTAGATATCATCATAAAGTATTTCAGAGAACTTTTGTTATTTGTCTCCTAAGAGACCCTTTGTTATAAGAGATATGCATGTAATATAAAGGTAACATGGCAGCATATTCTGTCCATGAACTTCAGTACTGGGAGATACACAGATGCAGAGGAGTTAACTGGAGGCAGAGTGATTTTGGCAGGGTTAATCACTGAGCTCCTTGCTAAGCATGTGCTGGGAATCATGGGCTGGCAAGGTGAACAGCCATAGCTGTGAAAACCAAAGCATCATCCTTGAGGCAGGGGAGCTGAAGCAAAGGGATTTGGTTTTCTAAGAAAGCCAGCCTGACAAATTCATAAGAGGACACAGAGACAGTCGCAGAGTATAGGTGCTGCAGTCTTGCTCCTTCCTAATTGAAGACTTCCATCTGCTTAGGTCAAGCAAGGTTTGCTCCTAGAAAGGCATCACCCAAAACTCAGGATCGAAGGGATCTGGGTTATAACAACAAAGGAAGCCTGGCTGTTCTTTGTCTGCTGACAATCAGTTTTGTTTTGGAAGACTGAATGTGTCGCTGCACACACTTTCTGATAACAAGAGGGAAACCTCCTGCAGGGCACTAGATAAGGTTGACCCTGCAGGAGGATTTGCCATATAAGACCCAGCTGCTGAAGCCTATGGAACTAGATTGAACCTGGCAGGGTCACAGGATCTTTCACTGAACAAACTAGAAGGAAAAAAAAAAGCACTTCAGCAGCAGGATCATGCAAGCTATAGCCTGCCTGATGATCCATGACAAAACTAGAAGAGCAACATGTCCCAAGGTTTGTGGGACCTCCCATTAATGCACATTCCTGAACTTGATTTTCAAAGTGAACAGCTTCTTACAGAAACAACTTTTTTTCTCCCCAGATATATTTGGTTGAAGTGGTTTTCCTCTGGAGAATAAAAAAACAGTTCAAGAGCAGAAGGGATGAAAAATTCTGTCCTGACACTTAATGTTACCTTTAATCCTGAAGTTTGCCCTCAGCATCTAAAACAGCCAGAACAGAAGGCAAAATATTTAGGCATCAAATGCTGAGAAACAGGCTCCAAGACCTACAACTTAGGTCTTACAGCAATACATAGTTTGCAGTTTGCACGGTGCTTTGCAGTGCCATTTTCCTTTTTGCCACACTTAGGGGTTAAACTTCTGTTGATGATTAAGGACCCCAACCTCTCCTCCTCACATACATACTTACTAAGAGACCAAGTGAGCATTAGTGTATCTGTACAACGTCTGCAGGTCAAACGGGCTCCTAATCCAGATAATCCGTGCAGTGTGATTGGCTACAGTTCTGTAGAAATCCTTTAATTTTTATTCTCTTGCTACTGCTGACAGTCAGGGTTTTGTTGACAAATTAGCAGCAAAGTAATGGATGCAGGTGGATTAGAATACCTTGTTTTGTATGTGGCAGTATCAGACCGCCAAAAATAAATACACATTAAGAAACCTGGAAAAACATCATTATTAAAACAGGATGGCTATTTTTTGAAAAATGTCGTCTTGGAGTTGCAGCACAGAGGTGAAAGCGCGATGCAGGAGAGGATTACCTTGCTCAAAAATGTAGATGCTTCCTCTCCATTTTTTGGATACCTAACTCAGCCTTTCCTCACAGGCCAGGCCCAGGCCTCCCCTTCACAGGCCTTCCCCCTCTGTGAGATGTACACTGACTTCTGCTCAGCCAAGGCAGTCAGCGTAAGCATCCACAAGGCAACCCTAGGAATGCAAACCTTATCTGGGCTTCCCCCCATCCTGACCTGAGAGCATCCCTTTCTTGAGGTGATAGCTTGTTGTGAAGTCAAAAATCCCTAAGAAGGAGGCAATGCCTTAAAGGCTACTTCCAAATGCCATACTCAGAGTGCTACACTTGCTACAGAAGCAAGACCTCAGCTACCACAAGCAGCAAGCGAGATGATCACCAGTCTGTTGACCAAAACAAGGCAGAGAAGAAATCAAGCTGTGGAACAGAAAAAGTATTTCCTTTCAGGAAAGCAAACAACCAACCCCCGAAACAAACAAAAAAGAGATGTTAATTCAGGCTGCTGGACTCCTGTAACTCTTTTCCTTGACTTTTTAAGAACTTTCTGGGAGAAACAGCTGCTCTAAAAAAGAATACTTTTGTGAAGTGACAAGACTGTTTCCACTTAAAGCTGTGGACAATAACTCTAAAGTCCAGCCAGAACAGCTTTATTATGCTCTTTGAGATGCAGTGGTTACAGTGCATTTCCAACAGGTCGAAAGGCATCTGCCACAATAGGGTATTTTGGGACCAGAACCCCTGTGCTTGACAGGGTGAAGGAAACTGCTTCACAGAAAAGGTGTGAGGGAAGGAAAAAGCAGGGTGTGGAAAATATGAAAAAAGAAACATGTGAAGGGGGGAAAAAAGTGAAAGAAACACAGGAAGAACAGGAGAAGAATTCAAAGAAAATAGGAATGAAATTGCCCTGTCTTCCAGGAGAGGACAGGGGCTCCAATAGCAGCCAAGACGCCCTGCAAGTGGAATAGGCAAAACCTGGTGTTAAAAAATGTCACAAAGGGGAGGACTCAGAAACACAGATGATTTGTGAAAAAAGTTAAGAGCATTCAGGTCCTCCTCACATTAAAAAAAAAAAAACCTGCTGGTTTAAAGCGCAGGTATATTAGGTTTAAGCAATCTCTTTTATGGAGACAAAAAGCTTATGCTCCTCTCAGTTTGAATGCTGCACTCAAAAAAAGCAATTCTTACAGAATAAGAGCATAAAGGAAATGAGACAAACTCAGAAAAAAACCCTTATTTTATCCCACATATTTATAAAGAGGCAAAGTAAACCTTCTAAAGAAGGACTTAGAGTACTGTAATTTCAATGAAATATCTAGAACTGCAGTAGTAAATAACACACTTGAGAAAGTTTTTGGAGGAGAGAAAATTCTTTCAGTACTTTCGGAAATGTGGGGAGGCAAGGTAAACAAGACAACAGATCCATTTCTAATTACTAGGAGCTGGGATGTGAGAGAGAATGCCAATGCTCACACCATACCAGAAATGTGATCTCTCATATCAATTTGCTTCTTTAAGGCATCATCTTAACACTATTTCCTGGCCAATACTAAGCCATAGGACCAAGCAAACTGGACTTTAATTCATGGACTAAGAAGTTTTGTATTTCCCATGTGATATTTCAAAAGCCAATGTGTCCCACACATGCATTCAGTCCCGTACAATCATTCGAGCTTCCTCCCCACTGCCACATTATTTGTGTGTGACTTCAGAAGATAACACTTTCAGCTCCAAAATCCTTTTAAAATCCACCTCCTGTTCAATACCTGTAGTTTTGAATACAGCAACAAATATGTTGACTAGCAACTCCCACTACAGGAGAGAAAGCAAGCCCCACAAAGAGGTGGAATCTAAGAAGAAAGGTGGAGAACAAAAGCCCCCCCTTTACTCAATTTGTCTGCCCACATACCAAAGATCAAAAGAGCTCTGGGAAGGCTCTGCATAATCTACATACTTTGTGACCTTATTACAATCAAATTCCCCCTGCAGGCACGGCCACTGTGTATATATGCACACACTGTAAATACACAAGCGGGTCTGTGGATGTTTGCCAAGTCACTTGCTCGTGCACTGAGTTTGCTTACTTTTAACAATGCTGAGGCCAAAGAAGTGAGGCTCTTTAATCTTCACTGAATCACAAACTTGCTGAAAGAGCTCCTGTCCAGTGGCTTTGACCTGAAAGACACAACCAATCCAACATTACAGATGGCTCACACACCTGGATGGAGCAACTCTTTTTTATGCAGGCCAATACATTTTTGGGTACGAAAGCAAAATACCCAAACACGACCACACCAGAGAACATGCTTTGTTTTCAGTATTATTGCTATTATCACAATATAATAATCATTACTAATTACAGAAATGAAAATACTGCCTTCTTGCAGATTTTTTTCGAGAGGTTAAGAGAAAAAAAAAACAAACCCAAATGACCCCAAAAGTTTTTATTCAGGAGAGGCAGGAACAAAAGTACCCAAACAAACGCAAGACTCTGAGTAGCTTGTAGGTTAGAGATGTGGTTGCTCTGTATCCTACACAGAAGAGCTTGTGTTCTGTCTCCTGCTGACTTCTAGTTACACAGCCATTAACATCTTCATCTTTGGCAGCTGTCACCAAAAACCTGTAAGCCCTTGCCTGTTTCCCTGCACACTGACATCTTCCAATACTCCTGCCTCCTGTAACGCACAGACTCCCCCAGAAGGAGCATGGTTCCGGTTAACTGCATGTGCAGACCTGGATGTGTACCGTGATTGGAACATTCCCCCACTACGTGTCCCCCCATCTATAGCCTCATTTCCCCCTGTCCCACTGCACCATGCCAGGAGTACTGACAGACAAACCACAGGCACAAACAGAAACCCCACAGGCCACAGAGGCATGGGGGAAGGAGCTCAGAGAAAGAGCAGATGGGGAGAACAGAATGGCACTGACACAGACAACCTCAGCTCAGGCCAGGGTGCAGCCAACTGCAGCTGCAAAATGGGCCAGGACCTTGGAATTTCATCACCCCACTGCTGGACAATGCAGATTAGCAGTGCCTCGAGGGGTATAGCGCAGTGCTACCTACCGAGCAACAAAGATGACAGGGCAGAAGTCGACTCCTTAACTCTCCTACAAACCAATCAACATCCTAATTTTTCAAGCTCTTTTAATGTAGGTATGTAACACACACCAGAAACTAGCTTGCACTCCCCTCCCTGCCCCAGGATGTACCATGTCACTACACACGGACAATGGAAAACAGGAGGTCATTTAAGTACTCATTTTCTTCTACTTGACAAGGCATCACTAGCCAGATACTCTGTACTGTTTTATCAGAAGCTTTGAAGCCTGCACTACACCAATGCAAACACGTGTAAGCTTTGAGCAGGGAGGAGGTAGTGCACAGTTTTGATAAGACCCAAACCCACAATCTGGGTCATATTATGAGTCTCCGTGTAAGACTGCACCTGTCTCACGCCTAAACGCAGTGTTTGCTTAGACACCAAGAACACACATTTGGAAGGTAAAGTTTGGCACAGAGCAGTCCCCTTTGCCAAAGATGCAAGCTCTGAGCATGTTTTCCCACCTGGGAAGGATTTTCTAAGAAAGATGTGACCTACCTTAGCCATAATGGTTATGGGCATACAAGAATCACTGGCAGCACAGGACTCTCTGTAAATGCTACACAATGACATGAATTTTCTAAGTGGCAAGCTTTCATACCTAAGGGAAGAAAAACCTGCTTTAAGATACTTAATTCTAGGGAACTGAGCACTTCAAGTGACAGTTTTGTGGCACTCAGCTCTAAACATTGATTTAAGCAGATTTCTTGCATAGCAGGTATGTGACTACCACCTTGTCCGTTCTCCTCTTGGCACTTCCTTTCTGTATCAAGTTCTACTCCCAGCCTTAAAGGCTATGCAATACCAATTACATTTGCAATTGCTGTTCCCTCCTCCTACTTTCCCCTCTGCTCAAAGCAACCAATATTTCCCTTTGCATTTTTCATCTGGGCACTTCTCTTTGGACTTTCCTCCCTATGCATATGGTTCCTGTGCCAAGATTGATCCCAGAAATGCTATGACTCATTCCTTCCACCGATACTCAGCTTTGCCCCACATCCGGCTCAGGGCTTCTTTACACGTGAAATTTAGTCCAAAGTGAAATCAAGTGCAAGTTTACAGACAGTAACTGCTACTCCAAGGTCATTCTGCGTACAGATATTCACGTGCATTAGTTACCTATGTCTATTTTTCTTGGCACGTGTGCTTTTAAACATTGGCTCTCGTGTTCACAGAACAACTGAAAGACTTCAGACCTACGCTTGCCATTTGCCAGCACACAAGACCTCACCAGACTTCCTCCACCTCAAAAATTTCTCCCACGTTGCCGTGCCCTCCTCAGGGCAGCTGGTGAGCTGCAGCACCCACTAGTTCCCCTCACTACTCTGCTTCTCCTCATGTTCGCAGTTGGTCCCAAGAAGGTAGTTTTACTCCTGACCATCCCCCCAAATTCACTGTACATTCAAAAAGGTAGACATGGAAGTTAATTAAGAGATATTCGATTGCAGAGGAAGAGAATTTAAAATGGCTTCTGCTCTTCTCTCTTCAACAGCACTATCTGTGAAGGGCGTAAGACAAATCCTTTTTAAAGAGCAGCCTTCAAATCTATATGTGACCACATAAAACACATATAGGTAAACTCTTATCTGGAAGGGTGGAATTTATATGGGAGGTGGGAGGGAGGAATTACCTGCATAAACATTGTGCTTATCATGGGAAGGATCTATAATTTATTCTGCTGGAAAGATAACCATCCCTACCTACCTCACTGAGCTGCAAGCTTGTTTAGTATTTGCATTCCACACTGAAGAGGTTAAAAGGCTTTTGAAATCCTTAGTAGTGGCATTATTATCCTAATAAATGCAGAAAGTATCAGCTGTGGTTGTGCTAATTACATTTGGGTTCTACCAACATCACTAGAAAATTGCCTTGATGTCTCTTTAAAAAAAGAAAGATCTCTCCAGCTATGAAATCTTAATTTTTGTTGCTGTTTTGAATGAATGTTGTGGTAAAGTCAAAAGCCAAATGAAAAGCTGTTTCTGGTGACTTGCCCAGCTGTAACAGGTAATGTTTCACTCTCTATGCAATTAGGACACAACTGCATGTTGAGGTCTCATGTTTTGGCCCAGGCAGCTATTCCTTTTCACATGCAGGCATCTCCAAGTACATACTTTGTCAACTTCCCAGACAGGAAAGAAAGGGACATCAGAAATGACAAGGTCGAATGTCTTTGAAAGGAATACAAAGGGGTGTTGTGGAGGATTCCTCTGCAGGACAATGTAGTGATGCTCAAGGTTTTTTTGGAGGGGCAGCAGGCTGGGACAGGACAGGGGAACAGGAGGGGACACAGCACTTTTCCTCTGTCCCTGTTAGGGCTCAATGCAAAAAACCATTTCTTATGCTTATTAAATATTTTGGAGGTATTAAAAAAGACATACAGATACAGCATTTAGGAACCTGGTTTAGTGGTGGACTCGGCAGTGTCATGTTTATGGCTGGACTCGATCTTAAGGGTCTTTCTCACCCCAGACTTATTTTACGATACACTGCAGGTTTTTGTGATCTACCGGAGCATGAACCATTGGTGAAGGAACAGCTGTGTGCTCCGCTCAGGCACAGGCAGCGAGGAGCAGTGACCGTGTCAGCCCTGCTGGCGCACTGCCCTCCTTCACATCAGCCTGCACCTTCCCCATGGCCAGCAGCTCCGCTATCTCCCATCTTTAGCCTCCCTGATAAGAGCCATAAGAAGGTGAGATTTAGGGTCAGCTGCAACAGACCATTACCCAGGCCTGTACACCTGCTGCCAAGAACTTAATTAAATCATCGTTTTCTGCCTTGCACAAAAGCCAGCAGATTGCAGAAGCCTTCTGGGGCAGTGGATGGGCTGGGTTTGAACCAGTAACCTAGAAGCAGAGTGTCCCAGATTTTTCTGTTAAAGCTTTATTCCATCCAGCCCTTGGGGCTGTTTCAGTTAAGGACACTACACTTACACACAGCAGGTAGGAAAATTCCGGCATGGATTTTGAAGATTAGCACACATAATTTCAAAAGCCACCATTTCAATCAAGTACTTAAAATAACAGCTCACCTCAACTGTCTTCTCCCCCTCCTCATCCCAAAGAGGGGGGAAAAAAACCTACCCAAAACAAAGCCAAATCTCCCCAGCCCACACATGAGTGCACACACACGCTCACAAGAGAGCACTTATCTTTGAGACTCGCTTGTCCTCTGAACGCCAAGTGCCTCTTGTCAGCTCAGTTTCTCACAAGTTCAAGGAGCAGCCGGCATTGCACAAAGAGGCACCGTGCTGTGCAGACACCATGCCACCCTGGGCTGCCAGCTGAGCCGGCCCTGCTGTCACTCATGCACACTTTGAGACACTCAAGGCAGCAATCAAAGAAAGGAAGCGACTTACCTCGATTTTTTGTGTGTACGAGTACTCAAGAGGAGGGAAAAAACCCCACCCTCAATGGCTGTTTGCCTTAGACTCTTGGAAGGGACCTGCAGGCTATCAAAACCAGGGATAGCTGGACTCTTTACAATAGTAAACAGTCATGTGTTGGGCACACTTGCTAAGTAATCAAGGTATTTCAGGTTAAATTTTTTAAAAATTGCTGGATTATTACAATCAGCAAAACCACTCAGAGTTAATAAAAAGTAAATAACAGAAGAAGAGCAGAGGAGACCCCCATCCTACAACACAGCCATGACTTTTAATGAACTCTGCGAATGAGTTGAAGCTGCCCAATTAGAAAATGGAGCACCAATTACCCTAAGCTGGCTAATAGCCTTTCGGTCAGCAGACCAGCACCAGGCTTTTGGGAGAACAATGGGAACTAACAAAACTGAACTGTGGCCTCGATGCAGCAACCTCCCGGCCTCCCTCCCGGCCACTCACCCCAACAGCCAGGCTGAGCTGCTCGCGGGTGGGCAGGAAGACGCAGACGCTCCGGATCTCTGGCTGCATCCTGCCTGCCAGCAGTGCCCTGCTCATGGTGGGCAGCTCCACAGGGGCCAGGGTCTCCTCTCCAGATGGGTGTCAGGCTCCCTTCATCCCATATACCTGTTGAAAAGGTGAGAGCATCAGTGCTGTGCTTCAGCTGGCACTGGGAGCACCTCACAGCACGCATGTGATGAGATGTTTAAAAACAAAACCACTCCCAACAGTCATTCATTTTCCAGGGACAGTCAATGTTTCCACCAGCATCACAGCACAAACCAGGCAGAGTCAACCTTTTAAACAGCTTGAAAGTCACAGAAGAGTGCCATAAAGCAATGAAGTCTCCCTGGAATAACAAACCAGACTCAAGGTTTCCAGACTCATATAAGTGATAAGGTAGGTGGCACCTTGGACCACTGCCTGAAAACACCCATGACATGGAGGAGTGCCCCATCCTTCAGCCAGGGACCTCGCTCTCTCCCAAAGCAGAGAGTTCAATGGGCTGTCAGCGGGCATACATCAGTGCAGAGGACTTCATCTATGCTGTCCTCCCCCTCGCTCCATCCCTACTCCCTGGGAAATCACTGCCTGAAATCCTCTACACCTCAACTCAAAGGAGGAGGTGGAACACCAACTCAGAAGGCTGAGCCGCTGTATTATACCTTTTGGAGGTAAGCACCACCAACCTCCTCTCAAGGACAGAGCCCAAGCTGCACTAGCACCTTACAGGTGAAGCTCAGATACTAACAGAAATAAGAGATGAGTCTTCTTTGTGGCCAAACACACAGTAGCCAACATCACCTTCACTTTACCGCTAGGTTAGACAGTTTCCTCAGCAACTTGTTCTATTTTATGTACAGCCCACTCCTCTCCAATGCTCTCAGCATTCCTCTCAAGGAAGTATCCTGTGGCACCTGATGAATCCTTCAGGTAGGGGAGAGGCTCCTCGAGGGTGGGTTAGGTATCAATGCCTGCAGAGATCCGAACCAACAAGATACCAACCACGGGGTCCACTCCACCGTCATACAAGATTTGATGCAAGTCAACCCCCAGCTGCCCTGAAGAAAGGGGCTGACTCCCTTCCACCAGCCAACACCTGGGCACTCACCACCAGCACAGCAACAGAGGTGCTGCTAGCTGATGACTGTCCCCAAAGTCCCCTCACATCCCAGGACAGGTGCAGACCCCAGCAAGGGCAGCCCCACACACTGGCTCTGGCAATGCCACCCTCTCCCACCACCCACAGCCCAGCCCACCTTCAGGGGACAGGTTGTGAAGGGAGCCATGGGCTTTTCCTTCACCCTCCACAATGGATAAAAGATCAGGGATCATAAGCAGCAGGGAAGCAGGCCATGTTATGTTAACACACAACACACATACACATATATGCATGTACACGTGGGAGTGTGATTACACCTAAATTTAAAAAGCATTTTGTGTTTAAAATCATGTTTGTCTCAGTGCAGGAGAAAATTATGGCAGAATCAAATTCTTGTGTGCGAGACGGGAAAAGCAAACCATCATACAGAGTATAGCAAATAAAACTTAGATTTATTCTTCTCCCTTCAACTCTGTACTCAAGTTATCAATTATTTTTTAAACTATTTTTTTAAAGCAAATACAAGATAGATCCAGGAGTGTGCTTTTGCAAATACAGAAACTGTTCCACGCACCTCCTTCCCTGAACTAGCATATACAATTCTTCTTAATAAAGCATTTTTTTATTCAAATTGTGTAGAGCATTCCTTATAAGACAGAAGTACACAAAAAAAATGAGGACAAGGAGGTTATTAAAGTATTTTTTTCAGAACAAGTATTTAGTTTAACAAGACCTAGGAGTTTTAAAAAGATTGCTCTAAATTAAAAGCAAATGAGAAAAACACATTTGACTTTCCGGGACAGGTGAAAGTTGCTATTAACTGAAATATTAATAGGAAAATTCTGATTTATCTTCTCTTATTGATATAATTATACTGGCATGCTCTCTTAGGCTCTGGACTACATACTTTTAACAGCTGTATATAAATTGCAGATGTCTACAGAATGACTTGAGGGCAACAGGTCTCCACTATTCTTGCCAGCTGATGTAATTTATGCCATAAACTTTATCAACAGCGTAAAGACCTCGGAGTATGAACTTTTCGACATAAGGAGGTTTATCTTAATTGTCAAACGGCTGCACTGGCCAGTACACGTTCCCTCTCACATGGGAATACCATAGCCAGTGAAGACATTAATGGGGATCAAAACAGAACTGAAAACAGGACAAAAAAGTGACCATAAAAAAAACCCAAACACATGCACACAGATTCCTTCGGACAGCTGAAGAAACTGACTCCCACTTCCCCATGGCCTCTATAATAAAAAGCTTCTGGGAAGTTTTTTCCCACACCTGCTTTTTCCATCTGAATTTTTAAGAGAACAGCTGTGGACTCTCAGAACAGGAAAGTGAGAAAGGCAGGAGAGAAGCTGTTTTTCTTCTTATGATTCAAAACAAATGAGCTTGTGGACCCTCCCACGACAGGTAAGGGGTTAAAGAAAAAATGTCCTTAGTCTGAATGGGGAGGTCAAACACAAGCCCAGCTCAACCTTCTCTTCTTCAGAGGTATGTTAGGATGTGATAAAACATAATGAATCATTAACTTGCTAGCAATGCATGTTTACACCTTTTTTTTAAAAAAAGTTGTGAGTCAAGAGTAACTGCCCAATGAAAATAAGTGACCAGAAGGAATGCTCTTACTTAAACATACACAATTTCAGACTGCCCATATGCCATTCTTTTGTTTACCACAGATTCCAACCTCTTAACCTCAATTAAACCATAAAAGCTCCAGCAAATGCACTGCAGATGAATTAATAAAAGCTGAAGTCAATCATCAGCCTCTGGGACACCCTACAGGTTGTTTGTTTTTATTGAGTTGCTTTTTTTTAACTAACATCACTTCATGTTTTAGCTCTTGCAGAAGTGCCTTCTGAGACGTAATTGCTTGGTCAAAGACCCAGCAAGTCTATCAATTAAAACAGTCAAAGGCACTATTTATTTGTATTCTTCTGGTATCAGACAGGAGGCTTATTAGTGCCCAGAGCGGTGGCACAGCTTATTTAGCAGTGTTTATTTTACCTAAACACACATGCAGAGGGTCTTTGGAAAACATGCCTGTCATTAACTTCAAGCCTTCTCTCACTCAGCAACTCAAACATGGTCATAAAAACTCAATTAAATCTTCCTCTCCTCTCTCCACAGACCCTCAGGTTGCCTCCCAGCACAAGGCCAGAACCTCAGCACTTGCTGGGTCAAAGCAGGAATGGATGAGGTTTGCCCCAGCAAGGCGGACAAGAGCAGCAGAGCCCTCCACGGGAGGAAGAAGAGGAGTTGAATGAGAAGGAGGGAGCCGGTTTGCTTCAGGTATCAGCAGGATGGCTCACTAGAACACCTCACACCCCGCAAATAGCCAATGACACAAGGATGTCCTGCCACCACTGAATTTGGGGCCACTCCACCACCAGCCTGTCTGGAAGAAAGTTTCATCCAGACAGCATGTGGGTTCACATAATGAATGCCACTGTATTTTACACACTAGTTCAGAGCATCACAGCAAATTGGGTCCTAATTCTCATTTCAGCCTCTAGGTACAGCCACAACCACAACTCAAGGGGATAAAGGGAATAGATGAACGAACCATAACTTACCAACTCAGAGTAGCAAAGCAGAACAAAGTTCTCATCTATCAAGAAAAAAGCACAGGTAATTCTATGCTTCTCTCACAAACACCTGGAAACAGGCTTTTTAAGGTTTATTAAAGTAAAACATCTGCCTTTGCTAGAGCTGATAGAGAATGAGCACTGAGCATCTTCCTGATGAAACCTTACCTACGGCCTCTCAGCAAAAATTGTCCAGAAACATTAAGACTCTTCTTAATATTTTCCAGACATCATCCAGAGATGTCTTAGGCTTCTAAGAACACTAGACTCTTAGGCTGCAGTTTCACAAACAGCTTAAGCAGCTTTAATCAAGGCAGTCCTGCAGCAAGACAGACAGACAACTGCCTGGAAACAAATCTGCCTTTGGCAGCAACCCACACTTGGGCTGCCTTGTACTCATGATGAAACACAGTCATAAAACTGAAAATCCCCCTCACCTTCCAGGTATTTTGTCCCCTCAGATGCACACTGTAGGGCACCAGTACTATCTGCAAAAGAGAGTAATAAAGAGCCTGAGCGAGTAAAAGATGTCATGATGGCATGTAAAAGCCTTTCTCAGCGATTTTAACAAACTCCACCTACCTCCTTTGACTAGCCCCTGCGATGATGAAAATTTCTCCGAGAAGATGCATCAACCAGGAAAGAGCGGAAACAAAGTTACTTGTCAGGGCAAAAAACAAGACTGACGCTAAATAGATTTATGTCATGGCTGTAAGATGATGTGAAAAGTGCCACCTGTGACCAGCAGTCAGGACAACTAGGTCACATCCTGCAGCAAATTCCCAGAAGCACACTGACTTTTCAAATGTGTCTACCTCAGCACCATTCCAGGACTAGCACGACACAAACAAGGGCAAAGATGCCAATAAGGAGGTAAGGAACCAAATTTGGTATCCCCATGCTGCTTTTGGGGTAAAATACACACCAGTCTTCAAAAACTGAGCACTACTTAGTAGGAACCCCCTATTCAAAGACAAGGAATACCAAGACAACTCCTGGTCACTTGTGTGCTCTGAAGAACGGGATTCCAGAACCAGTGCAGCTTGGCTGTGGACAGGTGCAACACTGACAGCAGAGACAACTGACTTCAGCCCACAGAAGTGAGAGATGCAACTGCAGCAGGCCTTCTGCATCTGCTCAGGTCTGACCACAGTCCTCTCATAGGGGAGGCACGTGGACCTGGCCCCCACCTTTCCTTTACGATTTTCAAGGGGTGCAACGCAAGATGCCTTCAAAAATTCCAAGGCTGTGAACCCAAGCAGATACGACAGAGGGGGAAATCACTGAGCATTGGTCTTAGATACCAACACCCTTTTTTCTTTCTTCCTGTACAAGCAGCACTCCTTGGGGATACTGAGCTTTAACAATAGCAAGGAAAATGCTTTCTCACTAGTCTTCATTGCAGGATTAGACGCAGCTCTTAGTTAGGCATGAGTGCTCACACCCCCACCTTTGTGCTACAAAGTCTTCCTGCCCCACATCAAGCAGCACAAGTGAGCTCTAGAACAGGAAACATGCTCTAGTGCTTGTAACTCTTCTACTCTGCATCCCCCATAACGTGGCTGCTGTGCTCAGGAAGAAGGGATCTCCCAAAATTCGGTGGACACCCATCCCTAACCTGGGACCATGCTGCTATGCTACTCTGTCTGTAGGCTGCCCTAGTCCTTAAGCTCAAAGATAGGGACAGCTCTCCTAACCCAGGGATGGTGGCATTCTCTTGCAGCCAAATAAAAGTGATTCATGTTTTTGGGTGCACTGACTAGTCCTCAAGGAGAGGAAAAAATGCTTAACAAAGGACAGAGCACCAAAGGAGGTGCTCCTGCAGCACATGGAAGCACAAGGGCAGGGAAGTGGCTGCAGGACTATGCAGGGTAGCTGCCACGCTTCCATCCACCTCTCCCATGGGATGAAAAAGCTCCTCAGCAGTTTGCTCCCTTTGAGGACAGCGCAACGTGAATCACTTTATGAACTTAATATTTACCAAAACTGAGTCCAGGAGCTCTTTGAAAGAAATAGACAATGAGTATTAAAGGCTTCAGGAAAAAAGGGACAAATTAGGATCTCACAGGGATTATGTTCTCTTCCAAGTGATGGAAAGTGGCTTTGAATTTTTGTACACAAAAACATGCAACCTTTTAAAGTACATTATTTTATCAAAAGCACATGCAAAACTTAGTAATGTACATGTTTTAAAGAACCCCCAAACAGTAAAGCCTGCATCTCGAGCATGGGGTTTTTTTGCTGGGAAATCAATCAATCTTGTTGTGGCAAGATCAATGGATCAACTGATCCTTCCTTTTCACTGACTGGTAAAAGTAGCAGTATGTACCCTATTGCACCTGACTACCAACAAGTAGTTTCTCATTGCAATGAATTTCTTTACTCCTGCCTAATCTACTAATGGACTTGTTTATTCAATACCAATCACTTATAAGTCTTCCTCATACTTCATAAATCAAGAACATTATTAAAGTTTAAGAGTAAGCGGCAATTTAAGGAATCAATTGGGCTAGGCAACTGAAGAAGCACAAGAAAGAACCAGCAAAATTTGGGATTGGGCATGAGCCAGCCTCAGTATCCATTACGCCTCACAAAGAGCAGCTGCAAAGGAAGCCTGCTCAGAAATGCCAAGCTCCATTTTCTCAGCTGGATCCCCAACATGCATCACACAAGATCTTGCAAAAGTTAAGAGAAGTGAATTGCTGGAATAGCCATTCAGTAACAGCAACCTTGCCACCCCTCAAACACACGGAGGTGTCTCTTTTGAGATGGACCCTTAGGGAAATCTCATTTATGGGCATACATATGCACAGCCAGGAGAGCAGTAAAGACAATGACAGTCCAGGACCTTGGTGTGAAGAACAACAGAGATACTTCAATTTAGCACTCCAGTGCTTGGCAATTCTGCCATGTAGTGCAATCTTTAGTAAAGACCATTCGTCTTTTCTATATATGGGAAACAGGAGAGGTAAAGTACAGGCAGCAGGTTCTTTACAGTAAGGGAAAGTGAGGCTTCCTTCACAGCCACTGCAACTGTCAGGAAACTTAGGAAGAGCAGGCAGAGCAGCAGAAAGACCTGGCCTCTCTACTGGCAAAAGAGAAGCACCTTCCTACAGCACACAAATTGCAAATGCACGACACCTCCTGACCCAAAAGCCTTTCAGTTAATTCTCCAACTGGAAACATATTCCATTTTTAGTCTATCAAGGCTATAAACAGGATTTCTCCCAAGGGGATCTATTATACTCTTGCCTCAAGCACAACAGATGAGAGATACTCTTCTACAAGCCTGTCTGCACAAGTTGTTTTACAGGGATAGTATTTTTTCACTTCAGCTAGGCTGGACTGATTTGGAATGTATCCCTAAGACTCCAGAAGTACTTTGCAGAACTGTCCAAAAATTTCTTCATTTCTATTCTCACCAAGATCTTGTAACAGCTATAGAAGCAGCAGATTACGAAGTCTTTATTAAATAAATAAATAAAGTGCAAAGCATAATTATAATTTCACAAGCAACACCGTGAGTTGCAGGACAAATAAGGAAACATGCTTTTTTTAAACAATGTAACAAATTATTCTAAGTAGGAATAGCTTTGCTACTGGTAATAACCAGGTAAAAAAAATGGCTGGCTTCCCCTGAGGAAGGGGAAAGTCCACTGCTGATCTCATTGCATCTGAATCACTATCTAAATATTCAGACCAACTAGGCACCTTCTGCACCAGTTTGCTTCTAACTTCTTCTCCTTCAAGTGTACAGCTAGTCTTGAATGTATTCAGAGCAGAGAGGAATGCTGATTTATGTGAAGTGGACAAAAAGAATAGATAAAACTCCACCTGGAACACAGCTTGCCTCTTTACATGTGTGAAAATGCCAATCTGCCAATACCTTGATAAAATTAACACAAACAGCAGGGTCTTTATGATTAGATGCAGTTTCAGAGACTGCACACAGCACTGCCAGACATCAACTTCAGCAAAGCAATGGGGAAATGGGAAGACATGGACAAAAAAAGAAACAGAACAAAAAAACCCCCAGCCTTACAGAGCGCTGCATTTTTGAGTCAATGCAGAATTGTATAAAAAGAGGAAATAGAAAAAAAGAAAAAGAAAACATAAGAAATGGTAAAAAAATAAGCAAATTATCTTCTGCGATTCTCCAGGGAGCAGCTCCTCCTTGTCAGAGGATTTTGTTTGGGCCAAGCCCACCGTTTGTCTGTGCTCAGTTACTAACCACACACTACGAATTAAGGTACCACTGCTTAACATCACTAAGATAATCAAGCAGCAGCGCAGTAACAGGGGACTTTCTGCAAGAAAAGAAGTGTAACCCTGGAGCACAGTAAGCATGCAAGTCATTTACATTGTCTCACGCTGGAGGAACAGTGGGGCAACGACTTTACTACAAAAGCCAACTGACAGAGAGCTAATCACTGGATTCGTATGCTTTTTACCTGCAGTGTTTGCAACAGAAAAGTGCTGTAGCTTTAGATTGTTATCAGCTTTGATTTAAATAAAACCAACCCAAACTCTAAAAAAAAAAATCCCCCAAAAAACCACAAAAATTCACCCATAAAAAACCTAAATGATATGGCCCTCACCTGCTGTCTAAAAACTTCTATCAAAAAAAGACTTACAAGAGAAAACCACATGTATATCCAAATATTTTTGGTATCACAGATGTTTATCCCATTTTATAAAGTTTGTTTAAAAATCCAGCTAATAAGAACAAAAATTCTAAGGGGAAAACAAACTGTCCAAAAAGCACAGACAGTATTTTTTTGGTAAACCACTGCAAAGAATCACTACAACTCATGTTCTTCAATAGCATTGTGTAGACTTATTTTTGTCTTACTCTCTTTTGTTTCCTCCCCTCTTTTCTTCCTTAAGGTGATCTTTACAAGGAACACAACCCCCACTCCCCTTTCGGATTCAATGTTTTTCTGATTCGGCACTTCTCATCTGAAGCCAAAACACAGGCTACTACTCAGACTCCCATCATCACCAGTGCTGAAACCAGAACACTTTGATTAAGAATGTTTAATTGTACAACAATTAAATGGGAGGAGGGAGGAATAAACAACAGTGAGGACAAGGCATTCTGTTGTCATACCAAATTTTCCAGGAACAAAATAAAAATTTAAAAAGCTAAACAAATTAATGGCTCACCAATGGCCAAACAGTTGTGGTTTCTTGGTTTGGGTTTTTAAAAACATCTTTGAAATATTTATTGTCAGGGCCCGGGCATCACAGCAGTACTCTGAAGAAGGGACAAAGTTCAGACAGTGTGCTAGTTTTCTGGTGTGGTGGAAAAACACAGATGTGCATTTTAAATGCCACAGGGGAGTTAACCTGAGAGCCTGTCATTGCCGAACAGCAGGAGAAACATCTCCCGATGCAGACGATAACGACTTCTCAGCACAGTAAACCCAAATCCTCTCTCTGTAAATCGTTACCAAAAAAGAATTCCAAGAGGTGGAGAAACAACGAGGTACGGAGTTTTTTTTCCTTTCTGACACCCACCCCTTCTCCCGTGCCCACACACCTGCTGGGACACTCTCCTCCTTCCCCGTCCCGCCCAGTACGGGCGCACCAAAGTCCTTTAGGGCTGTCAGACCACCCATACTAGCCGCACAAGATGCCTCCAGACTCTCGCCCCCGAGGCTGCCCCACGGAGGAGGCGGCCCAGGTGCTGCACCACAGCGTGGGGGGGGGGACCCGCGGGGCCGTGTCCCTGTCACTCTCCCTCGGCACCTGCGAGGCAGGTGGCAGCCAACCGAGCACCAGCTGGGACGCGTCCCACGCTCGTGCCATCGTCCGGCCCCACGGGAGCTCTCTGGGACACGGCCAGCCGCCTCGGGTGTCTCCCGTCGCGCAGCCGGTGTATTGCTGATCCCGCCCCAGGATCACCCCATCATCCAGCACCGGCGAGACCCACCGGCAGCGCCCGGTCCACGACACCGAGGGACGGATAAGTTACCACGACTCAAGGCTCCTCCAGAACCCTGCCCGCTCCCGCTGCCTCCGTCCAGGAGCAGCAGCAGCCACGAGCGCGCAGGGACACCCGCGGCGGCGGCTCTGACGGGAGAATCCCCTGATAACGTGACACAGCCGGAGATCGCTCCGGCCGAGGCTCGCACCGCCCATCTAGCCACAAAGTTGTAAATACACTTTCGCAGCGGCTGCCGCGCGGTGGGACCGACCTCCGCAGCACGGAGCCTCTCCCGGCTCCGCGGGAAGCGCACCCCTGTCCCAGCGCCCTCGCCCCACCATTCCCTCGCCCCGGGCGGCGGGCGCAGCCGGGTGCCCCGCGGGTCTCTCCGCTCGCAGCGCCGCCCGCAGCCGCACCGCGCCCAGGGGCTCTGCCGGCACCGCTCCCCACGGCCGCTCCCGCCCCGTACCCGGGACCCGTCCCCCTCGTCTTTGTCCCCCGGCTGCTCACCGGGACCGCGCCCGCCCCCCACACCGCTGCCGCGGAGGCCCCGGGGGGACGCGGGAGCCCTGGGACACCGCCTCGCCGCTGTCCCGACAGCGGAGCCCGCGGACTCACCGCGGGGTAGCCCCGGCCGCGGAGCTCCGCCGTCCTCTCCGGTGCAGCATCCAGCACCCACCGAGGCAGCGGGGCAGGCGGCGGGCGCACGCAGGAGCCCTGGAGGAGGACCGGCGGTGGGGCGGGGCCAGGCGGGGCGGCACACGGGGAGGGGAAGCTGCGGGGGCGGGACGGGACGGGCCGCGTGTGCAGGGGACGCTGCGGGAGCAGCCGCTCTGCGTGCAATGCAGAGGGGTTTCTGGCGGGGTTGCGGGGCGGTTTTGTTCTCGGAGCGTACTCAATGCACCGTACTGGCAGCAATGAAGTTTGCGTCGGGGAAACTGCAATTAAGAGTGTCCACAGCAAGTCACTGTAACCCGGTCCGGGGGCTGTGCCGCAGCCAGGTTGACTGGGCGGTGCTGGCAGAGGGAGATGGCACAAAGCGTAAAGAGGTGCAGTGTAAGAGTCGGGATCGGATCTGGGAACTCCGCGCCTGGAGTTTGGGGAGCTGGGAGCCACAGTGCTCGGGAAGGAGGTGCTGTGCTGCACGCATGACATAAACCTTCTTGTTTCCCTCCCTCTTCTGTGTTATAATCTGCTTTCTAGTAATTTTCTGAAAGAAGGCTGACATAATCTCAAATTCTGTTGTGTTGCTCCCTCACGAGTAGATTGTTGTTCAATTTCCCCACATATTCAGTTGCATGTGACGATGCAGCCGGCATGGGAGCTGGGCTGGCAGCAGGAGAACACTGTTGCACAGTGTTGCCCAACTCCATAGCAAAAAAAAATTGGGATTTGCCCAGGAGGAACCACAAGAGTCAGCCTGACTTGCTGGTCTGACATGGGCACCTGACAGGGTGAGGGAAACAGGGCACCAGGTCACCTGTACTTACCCCCAGGTTTTAATCTTGCATTCGAGGTTGCACACGAGACCGGCTAAAATCTCAGCCTTGCTGGCATGGATAATAAAGAGGACAGCTTACTTTTGCCTCTTTCCAGCTGGACTGTAACAGTGAGGCTGCTCTGTGAGCACAGGGCACATCTTATCCCACAACAGTCTTCTGACAGAAAATACTGGTGTCTTACTCATTATCTGAGTAAATGGGCAGGCACCTCATTTCAGGGATGGTTCCGGGGCTCTGGGTCCTAGATGAACAGAGGCAACTGCCAATGGCCAAGGTGAAGTCTTTCATGGCTTGGCCTTTTGTTAAGGCAAGGCTGATCTATGTAGTTGCCCTCTCAGCACACCAGCCGTTTCTAATGCTATTCTGAGGTGCCTAATGTGTGGTTTCATGGGCAGCTGAGTTGGCATGACATCTTCCTTCTGTCCATAGAAACATGTCACACTGTCCATTTTTATTCCTTACCATTTTCTGTCTCCTTCACTCCCTTTGTTCATGGCTGTAGTACCTTCCTTAAACCAGCACTGGAGTATTTCAGATTGCTAAACTGGTCAATCTCACTAAATGGACAGAAAATCCCAGCTTTTTTTTTTTTTGCTGGAAGAGTGGTCTGTTGTGTTGGTGGATTAGATTGTCTCATGGAGTGGTCCAGCCGGTGCTGGAGTCAGCATCTTGTAACATAACCTACACTTCCTCACTTATTTTCCAGCATGGATTGCCGGATTGAATGCAAGGGCACAGAATAGAAGTGTAGGCTCTGTTGTTGAACCTGTTCTTAGTTAACCTGCCCTGTACCATGCATAAAGCCTGCAGTGGAGCCAGCACAGTAGTCTGATCACAGTAGGACTTTCTGTCACGCTCTGACAGCTAGTGGAGAACTTGAAATGTTAGCAAACAGCTCTGAACAGTTGCTGCATGCTTCTGGGTATTGATCATTTGAAAAAGAAAATGTTACAGTAGCTTACAAATTCATGGCTCCAGTTTTGGTGACAGGATGCTTTAGCTATCACAGGAGGGAAGCACCATGTCTAGACTGTCGAGACAGGGGTGTGCCCCGTGGCACACCACCTTAACCTGCTCTCCTCATCATTTGCACTAGAATCCTTAGGGCTATTTCCTTAGGGCTATTTCCTTCACACAGAACCTGAGTAGGAGAGTAAGAAAAGTGTGGGTCATGTGCAGGTGATGTTCCCAGTGTAGCCATGATCATAATGGAATCTAGTACAGAATGTCAGGTACAATTACCTTAATTGGAAGTATAGTAATTATCCCACATAGCTGGTCTTCTAGGATTGTGTGTCACCCTAGAGAAAAGAAGCTGCATTTTGAGAAACATCAGAACGTCAGGAAAATTGAGATAGTGTCAGCCTGTTTGTTTTTGAAGGAGACATCAAAGTGTTGGAGACTGAAGATATCTGTGTTCCAAGGAAATACCGCTGCAAGTTTTCAAAGCATCAACTCCAGCTCTCCCTCTTGCAGTGCTGATAAGCAGTTTCATCCAGCTTGGTCTGTAAAGTGGAAGCTGGAGAGGGGGATTTGTGGATTGGTTCTTAAAAGCCGGCGTCTTCAGAAAAAAGAACGGCTTTTGTAAGCCAATGTCTCATGCAGAGTCATGCTGGAGTCAGAGGGACCCCAAGCAAAAATAAAAGTTTGCATAAGCAGATGTCTTTACTCATGGTCTTGTCTGCACTGCATGTAGACAAAGAGATCTTCTAGTGCAAAAGGGAAAGCTGTGGCTTGCCTTCTCTGTCTCGGAAAAAGTATCGCTTTCCTTTTCTTACAATAATTATTGCAATGTGTGTAGGAGATAATTTTGTTGCTACTATTTATTGTCTCTTTCACAAGCAGCACCTCAGCTTGGAGAGAAATTGGTTGCTTGTAGAGTTTAAAAACAAAAGGAGTTTTCACTAATGATGTCGGGGAGCTGAAGCTGGCTTCAAGCTGTTCAAGTCATGAGAGGATGACTCAGAAGTCAGAAATTTGAGGCATTCCTATGTCTAGTGTTTAATCAACAGGCAAAGCATTGGGAGGTAAGGGAGGAAATCAATGGCAAATCAAAGAAGAATAGGTCAGCTATTCATTAGAGAAAGGATTGATCTCAGGGATATTAACAGAAAGGAGGGCATGAAATGAATCCTAAAGAAAAGTTTGAACTAACTGTGCAGCAAGCTGGCAGTCAGAGAGCCTTAAAAAAATTACTCGACTGTCTTGCCTGAAAGGCTATTTGCAGAACTGCATTCTCAAAGTCGGATTTAATCAGCTGCACACAGAGACTTTCCAGCCATAATGCAGCTCTTGCAGGAATAATAATTATTTGTGTATTTTTCATTGCATATGCAGTCATCATAGGTATTACACATGGAATTATAATAATCTACTTTCTGTTAGCATACATGCTGAAGCAAAATCATATCTGGTGATGTTTTCAGTGCATGTTAGAGCTTGATTTTGCTGGCTCTTGCCTTATTCCTAGAAAATCATCAATAGCTTCAGTGGGACTATTCATCATGCTCTGCCTTTCATGATTAACATATTCCAAAATCAGGTTTAATTTTGAGCTCTGGGGTAGGGATATATTTTTTTTTTACATGTGAAATATCAAATTTATCTAAAATAGCATGTAAACAGTAAAAATAAAGTTGCATTGTGGCTTATCTGCTAGTAACAGTATTGGTTACATTATTGATATTAATTCGTCATTATACCAAAAGCTGTATGCAAGGTATAGATGGTGAGGTTTAAGATACCAGTTTACATTAAATAAAAGCCAAATGCTGTTGTGCTGATCATTGAGCACATTATGCTGCCAGTGAGGCCAAGGTACAGGTCTGGGGCCATAAACTGCTTGTGGGTGCTTGAAGGATGGCTGCTGTGCCAGAGATGTGCCATGTGACTGCTGAGGACATGGGAGATTTTACTTTATAGCCTGTTGTCTCTGGTGCCATATATGTCACTGTGTGTTGTATCTTTCATCCCAGAGGATCCTGATGTACTTCTTCAATAAGTTTTTCATTTGACATTTCAACAGAGACACCTTCAGGTAGTAAGGGAACAGCTGCATAATGTTGCTCTGTCAGCAGCCTTTGGAAACCAGGTGGGGAATCTGGGTGGGGAGAATGGGTTCATAAATCAAATTTGGCCCTAGAGCACAGGGGCTGTAACTCTTACCCTTGGCAGAGTCTCTGTGGGACTGTATTTACTAAAATGGTCACAGGCCACATTTTATTCTAAAGAGAAACAGAGTCTTTCAGTAACACTAAATCGTTTAACATCATTATAGGCTTATGATTTTAGTCTAACTCTGACCAAATTCCCAGGGCCCTTGGTTTCAAGATTTCCTAACCCAAGCTCTAATCAAGCCCAAACCTGCGTTCATTACACAGCCTCCTGAGAACCCAGCTGGTGGTGGCTCGGCCACTGGCCATGAGGAGTTTGTCACGTTCTCTCTGACAGGACCCATCTGATGTATCTTTGCCCCTACAGGTGCTCTGGCAAGTTGGTATCTGCAGCTAAATACACATAAAGGGCATCAGCTGCTGGTGCAAATTCCTTTCTGGGGACAGGAGTTGTCTACTGATTTCACCATACACTGAAATTCAAACTGTGAAGTTTTAGTTACTTTCAGACGACTTTGAAACCATGCCAGAGCTGTTAAATCCCTGCCCAGGGTTCCACAGTGCTTATCATGTCTCTGCTAGGCTTCCATCACAACACTAAAATAATTTAATATCCTCGGCACGGCAAGCATATACACACATTGTCATTGACTGCTTAATAAAGAATTCTTTCCGGCTATCTGTTCCCTGCAAGTTTTCCTCTCTTGGCCCCTAAAGACAGCAATCCTACCAAAGCCATACCTTGCAAAGGAGTAAATGGTTTCTGCCATCACTGAACATGTGTTTCACAAAGGCTTTTCGCTTCATTTTACTTCCTTTCACTTGTGTGTTTTGATTTTTGTTTTGATTAGAATTACTGTCTGTAACACTATTTTCCTATTTTTAACTTTTTCTCTCCAGCTGACTTATATATTCTTAATCAAAAAGGGAGAATAACACCACTAGATGATGGGAAAGGGTGGATTTTTTTAATGTAAACTAATCAACCTTGGAAATATTTGGAAGAATATTCCATGGTTAAGCTTTTTTCTAATATCAAATGGAGGTTTTCTTTTTTCTTTTTTAATCTGTATTTCTCTGTTCTTCCCTAGATCTAATAATAGAAATGTCTGCAATTAGAAAGTGTTAAGAGTATTAATAAAAAAGCAGTAGAGTCAGGAAAGATCCATCTAGAAAGGTAGTAGAGCCAGGAAAGAGTTTTCTACAAAATCACAGATTTTTTTCATGCCCAAAACATTGCCCTTTCCTCCTTTTTGAAAATCCTGTATGTGTTCCCTCTGATCCCTACCCCCCAGCAAACTGGGAAGTGGAAGAAACGTAATCTTGGCTGCTGGGGTCCTGCCTGCAGCCTCCTGCCTGGGGAGCACCTTGCGCTGCCACACAAAGGAGAGCTGGTGTTTCTGGAGGGGGAATGGGGAGGGGGTTGGAGTGCATGGGGAGGGAAACGTGACTGGGAGCAGCTCCACCAGCTCCGAAATCCTACATGCAGGAAACAATTGGCTGAACGGAGGCCACTGCTTGCAAATGCCCCAGCAGCCCTCTCTCTATTTTCTGCTTCCAGGCAGCGCTGCAGATTTCCCTACCTTGGGAAATCTTGTGCCTGGATAAGAAAATACTGGGGAAAAAATGAAGAGAGAGCCAAAAATAAGCATACAGTCCCACAAGTTTAAGGGAAGCAAAGGGATGCCCTTATGTGCTGTGTCATCCTGCTTCTTAAATGAGAAATGGGGAATGAACAGAGAAAAGGGGCACATTTAGGCTGAAATTTTCCATGAAGTAATGGCACTAAGATGATTTGAATTACCCACAGGATGAATTTAGCCTGACGTGTAAAATCTATTTCTACCATTATCACTGCTAACCTAAGCCTATTCACAGATAATTACAGTCAAGTGCTTACCGTGCTCTTGCTCATCTGTTTTTCCCTCCTGCCCATTTAGTAAATGCATCAGTTATGTATTAACACTGGTATGCTGTGTCAAAGCAGCAAGAGCTTTGAAACTAGGCAGCAGGAGCAGAATATAATATGACAGGAAAGAACCAGTGAAATCTGTAAACAAGGGGTTGTAAAAATGGTCATCAGAAGTCAGTTATGGTCTAGCAAATTAAGATCTTAGAATGAAATGATTGAATTTACAACAATGTCTATGCAAATGGAGGTCAAATGTGGTAAGTTTGGCTAAAGTGCATTTCTAATTTTTGCATTACTTGGGGCAAAACAGATCCAAACACGAAGAAGAGTCATTGCCTCTAAAATGCTGTTGAAATTCACGAAAAGTTATCTTCTGCTGTGCAGTGTGAATCTCCTGCACAGACACATTCCATAAATACTCTTCTCTCCACCGTGTTCTGGATAAAATGACTAACGGGTAGGTTCTGTCTGCTTTCCTCCTCATCACATTACCTGGCACTGAGTAAGGGGTTTGAATAAATTCCCAGCTCCTATGCAAAGCCGAGAGATGACTGGGAAAAGTGCTATGATATCTGTCCATACAGGAGGTGACATTAGGAAAAGTGCCCAAAGTAAGGGATTTATTCCATCCAGAGAGTATATTTTCAAGTATATTAGTAAAAGAGGCATCTAGATCTCCCCTCATGCCTGATAAATTCCTTCTGAGCGGTTGGGTGGGTGCCCAAGGGTGGAGTCAGTCAGGATTTGCTCTTGACTCTGAAAATGGAAGTCAGCTTTAATTAAAGGTGCTCCACAAGCTCCACGCAGCCCCCCTTTTCCTTACAGATAGAACTCTGCCCCTACCCTTCACAGCAGCACCACTCTGGTCAGAGGTTTGCTTACCTCTCATAAGAGCTCCTGCCCTTTTAGTATTTTTCTTGTCTCTGGAGGGAGGGGTGGTTCCTTTAGTGCCTGAACAAAACAATTTACCTGGAATTGAGTGTTTCAACCTGTCATTCTTCAGGAAGGAAAAATGTCTTCTTCCTGAAAATAAACAGAACTGATACGAAAGCTTATATATCAAGAAATAATAATCACATTTCACCAAACTTCAATAGTTCTGGAGGCTGCCTGGGTATTAAAATGTCTGCTGCAACTTGCCTCATTAAAGTATTTCTGTATTGAAAGCTATTTCATCACATTATAAACATTTTGCCAAGTTATAAAAACAACTTAGATCTCTTATAAGTATAAAAAGCCTTGAGCACTGAACCCCCCCTTGTAAATAAAGAATGTGGCTGTGAAATATAATCCCTGGTGGGATTGGTTTCTGTCCTCTAGAAAGGACATTACTTTGAGACAGGCAAAGACAAAGTAAAAGCTGGAGATGATGGCTGGTAAGTGGAGAAAAGGCGAAAGTAATAAAAAATGTACACACAGGGGTTGCTAATCTGCAATGACAGTAAGCATGTCTCACTGACTTCAGTTCTGAATAAATCATGCTATCTATACCAAGGTTATCTCCTTTTGTCATCATACATCAAGTAAAGATGAGAAACACAAGTCAGCCTGGTTCACTTAAAGTTACTTCCAAAATGTATTCAAAATCCGTAAAAGGTAGGAAGTGTTCTCTAATTCTTTGTATGTAGCAGTTATGTCCCATAAAAACTGTTACCATTATTGATTTTTTCAATCTTTTATTTCAAGGTTGAGGACTGAGTTTTGGGGGTTTGTATGATTATTTGTTTTTTCCATGGGGAAGATATCCACAGCCTCTTGGAAATGATCCCATAAAGGAGTCCTACTTTTTAAAAATAGCTGGTTCTATTCTTTCCATTAAAATGACAGAAGAAATACTCGTCTTGGTAACAGTAAAAGCAACTTTTAGAGTTACCCCTTGCCATCCCCAGCAGTAAAGCAGAGCTCTAGCAGAGAGAAGTCCTGCTGGTACTGAAGAGAGTTCCTTGGGTGTGGGTCTCATTTTCAGGGGTCCAATGGGCTCTGGACACTGCCCCAAACATGGCACTTGGTCATGTAGATGTGAGCAAGCTGCTAAAAGAGGGCTTTTCTGCAGAGGTCAAAGTCCTTCAACCAGGCATCTTATGCTGTAGTATCTTCCTTTTCAGGCCACTGAGAAATTTCATATTAAGGTACACAGCACTTTATAATGCCCATCCCGTATTTCTTTCAGTTGTTCAACTTCCTTTTAGGTGACAAATACACTTTTTCATCAGTTTTGCATTGAAGAGAATTATAAGAAAATTAGAGATAGGTAGTAATTTCCAATCACCATGCATGTGCCTGTTACATGGCTGTCTATGCTCATCAGGTGTTTTTGTTTTTTACTTACTCTACTGTGACTTTGCAGGGGTAAAAATAAGTAGGGTAAGTACTTTTAAGTAAATAGAGATACCTTTGTCATGCTTTCAGTCATATGTCAGGTGTGGAAAGCCAGTCCAGAGTCCCTGGACTGACAGGTATAAGGTAATTTCAGATATCTACAGCAATTTTGCTATCTAGCTGCTCTCTCCCCTGCAAGTTCACCTCTCTGAAACAGAAAATAGTATTCCCAAAATATTTGAACTTGATTACCTCATTTTACTTCATGCATAAGCATCCATGTGTGTGCATCCAGGCCTGTCCTCCATTTCAGAGGAGGGGAGCATCATTGGCACTGATGCACTGGGGATGCCCATGGTAAAGATTGCTCTTCTGAGTGCCCACACAGAACCTGAAAGCAGGGATGTCATGACCTGCTGAGGAGGCAAACAGAGCATGGCTCATGGCTGACTGTGTCACTGACTTGGGGTCTAAGCTCCTGGGTGGCAAGGGGCAAATTCCTGCTCTCTGTGTTTAAGGCACCTAATTTATGATAGGGTTTCAGGTTACAGCTAAACTGGTCCAACCAAAAGGAATGTTCTGCTCTTCTCCCTCTCACTGCCTTCTTCTGCTGCTTCTTTGGAGTGCACCCTAGTGATGGTACAGCTGCAGGGTGAATTGGTCCTCTCTAGGCCTACCCTAGAAAAATGGATCTATTTTTATAACTCTGTGCTGGACTGAAGAACCTTGCTCCAACAAGATACCGGGAGGGATGGCAGGGACTGCAGCTGGAGTTGCTGCAGTGGCAAACAACCTTTTCAGCAGAAACCCACTGCTTAATAGGGTTTACTGAAATGTCAAGTGGCACCTAACTCACAGAAAGAAAAAGACCAAATCTTAAAATTTCATGCTTTCTAGATCTGATGTGAAGCAGAAGAATGGGAGTGGATAGCTGGGGTAGCTTCAACTGGGGGAATAGTCTATCCATGTTTCTAACAGAGAAACTACTTAGCAGAGGGAATTCTCCAACTTTTCATACCATGCCTCTTCTCTTCAGGAAGAGTTTTGGGGCTTCATATATACCTGCTTTTCCTAGTGTACATTCTCTTCCCCTCTTCCCTGGATGGGGCACATCAGCCAGTTTAAGAAAGAAAAAAAATCCTATCTCTGACTGGGCATGGAGGGCCCCTCTCTCTTCTGGAACTGTACAGATCATCTCTGTACATCTAAAATTAGGCAGCACAAATAGCTCTCAACAGTCCAGGTCTATACAGGCACCTGACGTCAACGATTTGAATGAATTTCGGCATGTAAATAAGACCCCAGTTGTCTGGACCTTAAGTATTTGATTGCACTGCTAGCAAAGAAAATCTGGAATTTCTTGGTTAATTTTCGGTGGGATGAGAGAGAGGTTTGGATATGAAACACTGTCTGTGACAACTTCAATTCTGGGGACTAGAAGCTTGCCCAAGTCCAAGAAGATATGATGAGCCATGTATACACTGGGGTAAGACTTGGGTCTGTAAATAACACTTGCAGGTGTTTGCACGGACTTGATCTGCAGAATTCCCCTTGGCTGGGTCACAAGTCTTCACAAGGACAGGTGTATTTCCTTACTGAAATTGTCAGTAACTGATTATTCATGCTAATTTACTAAAGGCAAATGTAGTGTCACTGCAGGTGCTCAAGCCAAGTGCAACCCCTTCTTTGTTAGGACGTAAGCTAAATAACATCATCCATCCCATATTAACTTACCCTTAGCCTTACATGGGATAAACTGGTGAATGAAGCCAAATACAATGAGATAGTGAACAAAAAACAATGTCAAAATTTATTTGCATTTAGTCAGTAGCCCAGGAATGAGAGCTGGGGTGGTTGTGGTGATGAGCCGGAGGAATGCTGCTGGTATTAAGAGCTCTTTGCTGTGTCACACATTCCTGTATTTTGCAGGATCTAAAGGAATTAGCCTCAGGAAAGCTCAGAGTTTATTTCAGGTGGGTAAACTCTGTTTTCTGGCCTTTTGGTCAGTGGTGGGAAACATTCATAGCGACTGAAGGAAAGATCAACCGGCTAGATAAGAATTTGTTATCTTCCAGATGGCAGGTTATGAAAGCAGGGAAGAGGGCTGCGTCTGTCAGGTGTAGGCTAGGAATGACAAAGAAATTTAACTCCATTCCAAAAATGTTAACCATATTGTTCACGCTCAGCAGTGAGGGGGCCTGTGGCTGCTGTGAGATTAACCTTGTGACCCCAACAAGAGTTTAGACCAGCCTGTCAAAAGCATTATGTTTGAAGGCAGTAATCGTTCTTTATTAGAAGAACAGTTACTTTGCTTGGTTTCTACCGCTCACCTATGAACTGCATTTTGGCTGCAGCACCACCTTTAGGAAATGGTGTGTAGTTTAATTATTAACAACAGCAGATTCCTAAAGGCTGTGGACAGCCTCTTCAGTGTGGCTTAATTTGCCCTTAAAAAGTAGCTTGATATAAAAATGTACTTATCTGGTATAACAGTGATTTTCCACAGGGCTGTTGTGGGGATGGTAGTAGACTGTAAATTATTTCAGAGCATGTAAATATTTTTACTAAAGAAAATTGGGAAAATTTGTGCTTGTTATTTTAAAGCAGACTTGAGAGCTAAGCTTTTAGAATGGCTGTGCCTATTTATGGACATCAATTTCAGATCATCCTGTGAAAGACACCTGTTTGAAGAGCTGCAGCACAGAAACCATTGCAGCCTCGGTGGTCCAGAGAAAGGCTATTATGTGGCATTAAGAGCTCATACAGCTGTAAAAAGTGAGTGAGCTTTTGGGCTCAGAGGCTCTTCAGTAGGTTTGCAGAGAGCCAGCCGCTCCTAAGTGCTCAGCTTCCATGGCTTGGTGGAGCTGTGGCCGCTCTGCCAAGTCCTCAAAAAAAAAATTACAGTTGTAATAGTTTCCCACAGTGGAATTTTTTTCACATTCTCTGTTGACAAGTTCTCTCAAAGATAAAGTGTGAAGTAATTTAGTATTTTGTTCAGTAGGCTGATTCACTCAGTTTCACTCTGTAGTGGTTCAGGCATTGTGTCACAACTGTATTACAGCATGTGCTTGTAATAAATATGCACTGAACAAGAAAATAACTAATTTAGGCCACAGGATATATTCATTGCAGTCATAAAAACCAGTTTCAAAATACATGAAAAGTATTTTTTAAGGAAGAAGTACTCCTTTAATAATATAATTTTATATGGAAACTGCTGCAGAAACCTTATAGCCACATCAGACCACTCAACACAGTTTCCTGCAAACATCTGGATCCTACTGCATCCACTTGCCTAACTTTTCATCTTTCTGACCCCTCAGGCTCTGTGGATGCTGGGAGTTACATTTGGGAACATCTGAACTGAACACATCTCCTGCTTCTTCTTCTTAACTTTATAACATAAAGGAGATAGACAAAGGATGTAATTTCTACTTTTAAGGAGCACTGTGGCTGTTCATGCTAGTGAAGCAGTCTGGAAGTACAAACTCCTACTGCTGCGGACTACTTACACCCTAGAAGAAGCTAAAACAGTGGTATTCTTCTAAGTTCTCCTTTCCCAGTTTCCATGCTGCCCACTTTGAGGTGTTTGATTTATCCCTGTGTTTATTTTGATGGGGGTGCTGTCACCTGCTTTTTGCTATCAAAAGATGCTGCCAGTGTGATCATAATAGGGCACGTTCAGCTGCAATCTCTCTTGGGACTGGAAGTATCTCTCTCCTAGCCTTTCAGGACAAAAAGCTGAAGCAAAGCCATTCATCTCAGTGTACGGGCATTACACCACAGGGGGAGGTGCAGAGTTTTTAATGCATGAAGTCACTGCCATTCACAGCGAACTAATGAAAACACTGTCTTTAGCTATGTTTAAAATCCCTTGGATGCCTGTGTGTGTGCGTGCGCACTGAGAAACAGATAATTGATACTGTGAGGTCTTTGATACCTTTTTTCAATGAGGCTAATTGTCTCTGCATAATTTTTGGACAAGCCTGCAATAGTGATGTTTGGTTGCTGCCCGGGATTAGCATGTTTAGCAATAGGAGAAGGAGAAAAAGAGAGAGATGGCATCCAGTACCTAGGTGATGGGCCCGGCTCAGTGACATGCATCTGAATAAGACATGCCTATTTAACCCTAGAATCATTTTTCTAGCTAATCATGGAATGTGCATGACATTTGTTATTACTGACATTATAATGCATCCATTCACACTACTAGAACTGCTAAGCTGTTCCCACTGAAAGTAATGGAAGCTTTGTATAAGCTGAAGAGAAGCAGAATTGAGTCCCACTAGAGCAGGTCCGGAAGTTTCTCTACTCAGCTTTATTTTTAGGGAGCTGGATAATTGCAGCAGAAGCCCTCCTGCTGCAGTTTTGGTAGGAACACGTTGGACAGTTATAAGCTTTATAGTAATCTCTATTTCTACATTTTAAGGTTGCTTTAAGAGTATCTTTGAATTTCTTGGCTTTCAAGAACGTAGTTTTATTTGATTTTGCTTTATCTTTATTACAGAGAACATTGTAATTCAGTTTTCATTCCCATCAGAAGAATTGTGTGATTGTGAAATCACCTCAATGTTGGCAGGTGAGCTAGAAAGCTGAGGGACCAACGTTGGCCCCCACCCTCCTGAATCAAGAAGATTTCTTGTCCCAGTTTTGTCTCTAACAGTGACCAAAGTGCTAGCCATTTTTCTTACTGATTTTGCACTGGGTAAAAAACATCATTGGTGCACTTGACTTGCCCGCCTCTCAGAAGTGTTACAGAAGTGTCTGAGATAATGTGACCAAGTCACAGTAGTGAAAGACACAAATAGGAAGACACGTGGTTCAAAACATTAGACACTTAACTCACTGATGCATATGTTCATGTTCTGGCACCCTATGTATATTTGAAAAACTGGGCCAAAATGTACTAGGACAAGATGTCAGTATTAAAGCTCTCTGCAGTCTGCAAATAGGTGAGGAACTGGGATGCCTTTGGTTCCCAGGCAGTAGTTTTCTCAGTCCTAGTTGTAGTTACATATTGGTTTGCCGTTGCACAACCAAAAAATACCATAAAGATTGTTTTGTTCACTGCATATTTTCCACTTGCCGTTTTTTATAATATCCTTTGAAATACCTCCTCCACTTGCTTGTTGAGAACAGAAACTAGGCTCCCAGAACAGGCAGATTTCTGTTGTTTCTCAATCAATCTGGCAAGCGAATGGTCTGATGCTGACAGTTTTGTTAAACTCAAGGTGATGTTAAGGAATTGATTTGTCTCTGTAATGCCCTGATGTTCTGTTTCTGCACATAATTTAGACAGCTAATAAAAGGGTTTTAAATGTAACAATAATATTGCTCTCTCTTTTTGTATCTGGTGTCAAACCTCCAATTCCTCTCTCAATATCCATTACCTGTAGAATGCAGCAGAGCTTTGGGGACAAGAATAATGTTTAACATTTACACAGCATTAGATCTACATTAAGTCACGACTCCCTGGAGCCTAAGCCTCTAGTCAATACGAAGCCATATCTCTTGAGGATACGGTGTAGTAGAATTGAATTATTGAAGGCAGTGGGCAAGAATTCAGCTGTGTCCATAGCTGAGATATGGATCTGAGAGGACAGTTCTTCTTTCTTACTGTGCAGTACTCTTTTCAGTCCCATAATGAAGGGGACTCCAGCATCAAAAAATAAAAATATTCTGAAAAAAGCCTTCTGACTGTATGCTAGAGATCCATGTGGGGAGACATGAGTGAGCAAATTAGGCTGACAAACTGATAGCAGCACCTGAGTCCGGTCTGCTGCAGAGTTCCTGCCACATTTCCAATAGAGCTGTCTCAGAATAAAATCGTTCAGGTTGGAAAGGTTAAAGCTCATCTAGTCCAACAACCCTGCAATGTGCAGGGACATCTTCAACTACATCAGGTTGCACAGACATCCAGTCTGACTTTGGATTTTTCCAGGGATGGGGCATCTGCCACCTCTCTGGACAACCTGTTCCAGTGTTTTACCACCTGTGTTGTAAAAAAAGGTTTTTCTTAGATCTTATCTAATGTACCCTCTTTCAGTTTAAAGCCATTCCCCCTTGGCCTATCACTACATGCCCTTGTAAAAAGTTCCTCTCCAGAATTCATGTACCCCTTAGGTACTGGAAGGCTGCTATAAGGTCTCCCCAGAGCCTTCTTTTCTCCATGCTGAACAATCTCTCTGAGCCTGTCTTCATAGGAGAGGTGCTCCAGCCTTGTGATCAACGTAGTGGCCCAATGTGCTGGTTTCAGCTGGGGTAGAGCTAATTTTCTTCAGAGTGGTTAGAACAACAGCTTGGTTGCTGGCTGGGGTTAAACCACGACAGCCCTTCTCTGGGCTTGCTCCAACAGGTCCATGTCCTTCTTATGTTTGGGGGCCTCAGAGGTGGATGCAGTACTCCAGGTGGGCTCTCACCAGAGTGGAGTAGACACCACTCCCTCAACCTGTTGGGTACACTTCTTTTCGTAGAATCATAGAATCATAGAATCATTAAGGGTGGAAAAAACATCCAAGATCGTCAACATTTGACCAAATACCACTGTGCCCTCTAAACCATATCACAAGATCTGTGCAAATGATGCAGCCCAGGACACTGTCACTGTGACAGTAGCAGCAGGGCAGGAGACGAGGTGAAATTCAGCAGTGGAGGTGCCGGCCGGAGTGAGGCAGCCTTCCTGGGGGCCAGGCAGCCCGCCCTTTGAAGTCATGGAACAGTTTCCAAGTGCCATTTGTGCCCCTGGCTTGGTTTGCATACACACGGCATTACCTCACCCAACAAAGCCGCGTCAGCCAGGGCTGCACAATGGTGGGGGCTGGCTGTGCCCCATGGGGGGCTCCCAGTTGCCCTGGGAACACCGCATTCCAGCATCAGCTGCTAATGTGCAAAGCATGCTGCTGGGGGCTGGCCCGCGCAGAGCATGGGAACATTCTTGCATACTTTATGAGACAGAAACAAACCGACTTTCAACAGAACAACAGCCAGGCATAATCCCCCCCACCCCTCGCCCCACCGCCTTTGCCCACCCCTCTGAAACCAAAGCACTCTGGACCTTTGTGTGAAAGCTAGGAGGTTCATTTCCAGGGTATTTTGCCAATAAAATGAACCAAGGATGTGTTATGATCCAGGAGTGAATTTTCCACGTCTTGGGAGAAGAATGGCCTTAGTGTTGAACGCCTATAGTGTAATTTCCTACACTCTTTTAGGCCAGGGCGCCCAGGCATCCTCGGCCAGGCCCTCCTGTGGCAGGTTAACACCTGGGACAGCTGGGACACCGACTGACCCAACACCATGAGCAGCCATCTGCCTTTCTGAAGCCTCCTTTTTATTTTTTTCTGCACAAACAGATTACTGCCTGCAATAAGAGCGCCAAAACATAGCTCGGCTGCCCCCAAAGCCCCTATCCACGGTAAAGCAGCCTGATTATTTACCACAAGATAGTAGCTCTGGATATCACCTTGTGCCTTGTGGCTTTTGTGGGAAAAAAAAGTGGAGCCAAGGAAGGCAAAATGGCACTGAGGACAATTTCCTACTCCGGGATTCACTGAGTGTGAGTGCATCGGTATGTGATTGTGTGGGGTTCTCACCTTAGCCCCCACTTACCGACAGAGCTGGCTTCAGCAAAGGCAAACCTAGTTCATCTTTGTTTAAGAATCAGCTAAACAGTAACTTAAAATTGAGTAAGTAATTCAAGGCACAGCCTCAGTATCTCTGTAGCACATTGGTGCAACAGAAGGAACAGTGATGTGGAGATCCTCTTAGCAGGATGCATTAGTGAGCACAGTTTTTATGCTGTTCATGGACCTATAATTATTCAAGGTGTCCCTGTGCAGCAGTTTCTTGTGGGTTTTTTCTTCTACATGCAGAAAAACATGCAACATCACCCGTGTAAGGCAAGTTGCAGTTGCACAAGGCAGCTCTCATCCTTTTACACTGAAGTATTCCAAGTCCCCTCTGTGGTTGCTTCAAAAAGCACCTTTGGGAGAAGTGCTGGGCAGGGTTTGTGTCGCTGGTTTGCAGCTGATGGCCATTGGGGATGCAGGTTCAATCTGGCACTGACAACGGCTCTTAGATCCTGCAACTCAATGCCCACTGATGCGACTACGGGAAATAAATTTGTTGACAGGCCTTTGCTTGGTGGTAATCCAGTAAACAGTGTCTGTTCCTAAACCAGGATTTTAAGAGACAGTTAATGCTGCAGCACCACATGGCAAGCTCTTTAAAGGAACGTCAGTTTCAAATCTCTCTGTCTCATCTGTGCTGTGCTGGTGCTAATAGCTGCATGCTGTACACAAGGCTCTTTTAACTACAGATTTGAGAGAAGGTTTGCTTTTGTCTTCCCAGTTTGTTTACTTTGTAAACATGATGTTATGCACTGTCAGTTCAGCTATTTCCCCCTCCTGCAGTCTTCTGGAGATTCTTTATATCTTGCTTTCACACAGCATTTGAGGAGAGGAATTGCTGTGCCATATGTCTGTAAAACTGTTACACTTAATAAGTAGACTGGATACTAGATACAGTGCTTACTTCTACTTCACACTTTTTTTTAAGAACTTTTTTGGCACGAGGATGCAGCATTTTTGATCTAATCAGAGCGCTAAAGCTGGATTTACAACATCATCAAGCTATGGCCTGGATTCTTCTTGGGGCCCCGAGGAATCTGGGGACATATCTGTAGCAAATCCCTTACATCTCTAGTTCTGTGCTTTCAAACCATGTTGGTCATGACTGAATAGTGCTATTGTTCCTTGCCTTCTGACACATCTCTTCATCCAGTTGATCCTCAGCTGAGTGGTTGCACATCTTTGCAGGCTGCCTTCCCCATGACGGAAAGATTCCCGAGCAGTGAGAGACCGAGCCTGGCTGTGTGCAGCAGTACACAGATGTCCTACAAGTCTGGAAGTAGTCCAGCCATGTTTACACTGTACTGAATTTGAGTTAACAGTCTCAGATGTCCCCATATCGTGTTCCCCACTGTGTCTGATTCTGTTCCCATGGATGAAGTCAGACTCAAAGTGTGTCTTGCAGTGTTCACAGCACTCCCCAAAGCAAAAGGACAAGTAGAATGCAAGGTGAGCCTGTCCCCCAGATTGTCTGCCACCAAGCATCTACAGCTTCAAGTATTTATCCTGTTCAAAGTGCAGGCAAAATGTCCATCTGCCAGTCCCACACCGTATGTCCACAGGGATGTCTCCACACTACCACCTAAACCACAGTCAGCAAAACCATGGTGTCTTTCAAAGAACCAACATATGTTTGCATTAAGAAAACTGAAGACATCTGCCCAAGTGTTACCATCAGGCAAAATCTGATCCTAGGCCAAACAAGAAGCAAACATACTGAAGGACACATTTTCTACACAAAGTACCTTTCTGATGAGCAGTCTTCCCCAGTGACTGGGAAAACACACTGGGGTTTTCAGCTCAAGGCCCTTCTGCTCACCATGGCCTTTTTGCCTGTGTATTGCTGCAAAAACAGCTACTACTGCTCAGAGCTGATCCAAATGTGCAGCCCACCCCAGAGTGGAAGCTGCTGGCTGCTGCAGCTCCTGCATTTCTGAAGTCCAGCTTTGGCTGCAGTGCTACAGGGAGTAGGGACAACCCAGAGAAAGCCCACCAAAATTTAAAAACAGAATTTAATGCAAAATTTAGAAGCTGCTTTGCTTAACTGTGTGTGTAAATGTCACAGCATTTCTCTGCATGGAGAGCTTGGGCTGGGCCATAGCTGAGCTGTTTGCTTTATGACCAAGTTATTACTACGGGATTCGGCACGGGGCTGCAAGGCTGAGCAAAGGAGGCAATTCCACCAGTTCTGGGAAAAGCACTACTCCACTGGTGAGCGTAAATGCACTGTGGCTGAGAACATTGCACAAGCACATCCCCTCTTGGCAAAAAAAAGTCCATCTTTATCGCACTCTCTGGAATTTTGTAGTATTTAAATATCCAGTTCATGCAGCAGGGTCTCTGATATTCTTGAGCTGCTGACTAAAGTAAATCCAAAACAGATTTTGTTTGGCTTTCCCATGGCTCAGTAGTCCCCAAAAGGTGTTTTTATTATTTTAAGTATTAGGCATGTGCATGGGAAAGAATTTTGTTAGTTTAGCTCGACCACTCCCTAGGAGTTTTCTTGTCTCTCTCAGCGTCTCCTTACCCTCAGGCTGCTCATATCTTTCAACAGGTCTCACTACTGGACTCAGCACCTCTGCTCCTCATTCCCTGACTTTCCATGCAGATCCCAGCAGGGCTGGGCACCCACCACCCTCACCAGGCAGGGGGAACCCGTGGCCTTTCACAAGGAAAGGGTCACTCTTTTCAAGGGCAGAGACTTGGTACAGTGTAAAAGCCAGTACAAATCTGCATGCTACCTGGATGCCAAACAGATTTCAGACTCTTTCTCAACCAGCATGTAATTAATATATAAGACTTGTGGTGGCCTTCTGCATATTAGTGAAATCCATTGCTTGCCCTTTATTCCAATCTTCTGCTTCTTGCTTGTTCTATTTCTTGTCTGAAAAACAACAGTGCAGTGTAGTGCTTTTCTCTGGCTAAACAACAAGGAGACAATGCTACATTTCACACCATGTGAAATTTTTTCCCCGGTTTCTGAACAGAGTGGTAGGTGAGCCGCAATGGAAGAGGCGGGCAGATAAATTAGAATGGGAAATAAAGAGCATGTTTGAACATTCAAGCACATTCAGGGTAAAGCTATCAAATACTTCTGAAGCAGACGGGCCAAAATTGTTCAAGAATTTCTTAAAATCAGCAGGAGTCTGATATACTGAAATTGTTTGTGAAAAATGTAAGAAGAGGTGCCGTAGGCAAACAGAATAGTGCAAACCATTTCCTTCCTGTTTGTATTTAACACTGTTGGTATTACTTGAATGTTACGTCTCAGTTCAGAAGAAAGCATCATGCTGATTTTCTCCTGGGCTCCAATCGCTTGTCAGTCATCACACAGGAAGCCACAAGCTGCCCTCAACCCCACTGTCCGTTGTTGGAGCTGGCCGGGTTCACAACATGGGCACAGAGATGAAGCTACCCTCTTTTGTAGAGTGTGTCCAGGTGCTCTTTGCTCACCAGGCTCCTGCTGTGGCTTTGTCTTTTGTTAGCTGGAAGCCCAGGCTCTCACAAGGCCGAGCTGATCAGGCCAGGCAGAACAAAGAGTAAATGTGGATGAAGTGATGAGATGCAAGAGAGGGTAGAAAAGAGGTGGATCTGTAGAAAAACTGGTCCTCTGGTGTCACCAGGGCAGTGTGTGCAAGATTATTTGCAAAAGGTGAAAGATGCAAAGGAAGAAAATGCCGAGTGTGTGGTGTTACTGGCAAAACAGGCTCAACTCAGGGAATTTTTACTTACTTTAGTTTATTGCCAATTAACAGAAGCATCTAATCACTGATTTGGATATTGAGAAAAAGAAACCATGAACAATTAAGAAAACACTTGGGTAAGCAGCTTTCTTGACTCTTCCCCGGCCACAATTTCAACAAAACACCTTTCCTCCCTCCTTCCTAGTCTCACCTCCCCCTGTTTTTGATGTGGGTTACACTGAGTAATACCAGAGGTTGGGGCCATATACACAGTGGGTTTAGTCTGCTGCTTTTCCATGCTTCTTACTGGTATTCCTTTGGTCATCTGTCATTCTTACTCATTTTTTTCTCTTCTTCATGCCCCTTACAGTTTTGCCTGTTGACCACAGTCCCTCAGAGTCGTCCTTTCCCTAGTGTTGATCACCCATTGCCACAGTCCCGCAGGGTTGTCCCTGCCAAGTCTGAGTTGCCCATAAGCCACAGGCTGCCTCCCTTTAACACGGAGCTCTTTCTTCCAAGGGTGTGTCCCCAGCTCCATGTCTCCACAATTACTTCTGTCTTCATTTGTCTCCCTAAAAGTGTTCTCTGTATATCTCCTGCCTGCAATGGCTGCTAGTCTTCCTGAAATATGTCCGAGCTGAGGTGCTGTGGGATCCTCTGTCTGCCTGGCTGCAGCTCTGGTGTGTGGTGGTCACCCAGACTGTTTCCAGAAGTGGCCGGACCCAGCTGTGACTGGCACATGGGTCCCCACCACACAGCTCCCTACCACAGACCCTGCTGCTGGAACCCAGCCATGCATGGGGAAACACATCTTAAGTGAGGCTGAGAGATAAAGAAACTAATTTTTTCCAGGGAATGGCCAGACAGTGGAAAAGGAATGCAGCACTCAAGGAAGGTATGCGAAGAGTGAAGGTATGGCTGAAATTCATCTCTCCTTGAACAGATAAACCTTTACTCCTCCTTGTATGATATAGGAGTACTCAGTAAAATGGCAAAGCTGCACTTTGAAAAGGTTACTTCAGAATTTCTACTGTAGAATAAAAATCTTATGTGGTATTAGGGAACAGTAAAGAGAGCAGGAAAGAGATCTCCTCCTACCAGTGGTGGACCCTCTTTCTCTTGCCAGTTTTTATTTTCCATGAATTTGCTGTACTGATTCAAACACCAAGGATCCTAGTGCAAATGATTCTACTGTCATAATAATTCAACTGTCATATCCCATTTGTGTTTGCCTCCTGTAAGGGATGAAAAGGCAAAGAACACCTTGGCCCTGCTGCACGAGTTCCAGGCATCCCTTCCCCAGGTCCCAATTTTTGTGGAGATATTGCCAAGGGTTCTCATGGCCCTGAGGAGAAGGAGAGTGGGAATCTGTCACAGGCTTGCTCCAGACTTTTAGTTCCTCACCCGAGTGAACAAACTTGACCTGTCCTCCTAGCAAATGTCCTACACAAACGGTAGATTTTGTGACTATTGCCAAAGTCCTTATTCTGCAGTGAAGACTTTCTCTCTAGGACTGCAGGACCTGTGGGGTTTGTTGGCATAGGATCATTGCCTTCATGGAGTAGGGACATCTGACCAGATTCCTCAACAACGGTCTAGAAAGCAAATTTTGTTCTTACACATCTTCATCCATGCATGAGAGGCCACCATCACCAAAGCCAGAGTATTGACAAGGTAGTGGCTGCAGCAATCCCAGCTGATGTAGTTGAGGGCTCTTGCAATAAGACTTTCAGTAATCTCTGTCCTGCTTCTCCCATTTCACTGCTGTCATACCAGCTTGTGATGAATAGTCTGTGCCAGCTTAAAAGCCTTTCCTACATCACAAAATTGCTTTTCCAATTTTTTTTAATGACTAATGCAAGAAGTTGTCTATGATTGCCACAAAAATGATGGAATGAGAGAAAGCTCTTGTTACCTTGGCTGTAAATCATCCCAGGGATCCTGATGTAGTCATCTAACTCTCAGACTTCCCTTCCAGGGTTTGTGATACAATCATAGGGCCTGGACTTGCTCAATCTCCACCTGGTACAACCTAGCTATGCCTGCTTGTGATTTTGTTGGTCCACCACTGGTATCAAACAGATTTATCTTTGCAATTTTGCTTTTTTTATACCTCAGAGTTTTAATCTGTCCCTCTTTATAGGGACTCTTCTCTGCTTTTTCCTTTAACTGGAAAATATGTGATCAGGGATAAGATGTACTTAGCTTTTGTCCTCTGAAAGTTAAGCACTTAGTCTGTACTACTTGTCTTTCTTTTTAATCAACGAAGACAAAAACCTCCTCAAGAGGGCAACTGATCCTGTTAAAATAGATGTCTAGCATTTACGGGAAGAACTGTCCTTTTGAGGTGTTTTTAATGTTGTCTCCACTGACTGTAGATGAAACTCAGATAACTAGATTAACACCTCAGTTTTAGGTGGCTGAAGAACTGTTGATGCCTAGAGGATGCCAAAAGCTGCTTTTTTTAACTGTGATTTAGGAAGCAACAAGACTGTTCTTCAACTGTTTTGTACATGACACTTTCCTAGGCTTTTGTGAGGATGGAAGGAAAGTCACAGAGGAGGCAAAAGGCTTTCCAGGAGCCTGACAGGTACCACAATGCAATGTTAGGCACTTTCAGGCTCAGTCAGTGACTCTCATGACACCAGAATGGTACTACAGTATGAGTATTCCATCATATGCCACACTGGAGGGCTGAATTAGTATAGAAAATGAGGTGCAAGAGGATTACAGGTCAGCTTGCAGCTGGCTTTGCTCCACACAGTCTGGCCAGGGATGCTGCTGTGCTGTAGTCCAGAAAGGATATGAATAGAGGGTAAGATACGTGGAGCAATTGTTACTGGCCTGGAGCTGAAGGATGCTTGGGGATATGGTAGCACTTTAAATGAAGGATTTCACCTCATATAAAGTATTTCTTTTGTGCCTTGTGCTTAGTATTTTTGAAAGCTTTATCAAGTTATACTCTAAAATTATTACAAAATTTTAAAAGCTGGTGTCATTCAGTTGCTTTTTAAAGATTTTCTTACAAAGTTTAGATTCTGCAGAGGTGGAAGAAAACTTTTCTTTTTATAGTCACAAACCTGAAAAACAGCGAGGTAGATATTTTGTGCTACTTCATTATGATACATACTTTATCAGTGGAGCTGAAGAGAATCACAACTGTTTTTGTCTCTGCTGGAAAGAATATGTGTTTTGCTAAGCCCAGGCTATGGTCTGCATATTATTTATGTATTCACATACTTAAGTAGAGCTGTAATATGCTCTAATGAATTAATGAAATACCTGTGGTTTGTCCACTGGGAACATGGCAAGTGTATGTACACAACACTCCTGTCCCAAACCCTCTTTGCATTCAACACAGAAGTCAACTTCTTGCCTCACAACAAAAGATAAGTCTTAAGCTATGGATCCTATTTAATGGAGATATTTCACAGCTTTCTGTTCTCCTGTCTTTTGTTTGTTCTTCAAAGCCTAAGATGAAAGCCTCTAGCACGAGTTGCCTGCTGTGCTCAGCCCCGGTACCTGTATGGTGAGGACAGGACTACATGTGGTTGGGAGCAGCGCTGTTGGCACTGACATCCTGCCAGCAGAAAACCGATGCATCCCGAGTGACCGGAGTGTGAGAGCCTTTGGCACAGCTGTGGGATATCCCCTGAGTGAAATCCTGCCTCGCTCAGCCTGTGGAAAATCTCGCTAATGGCAGATGGGCCAATTAAGACTTGAGGGCTATAGCTTTTCTTGAGAATTAAAGATGCTCAGGGCTCTTTTCTGCCCTGGAAATTACTGGCACAGTCTGGACATACCCAAACTGCTCAGCTCCATGCATGCTGGGCTCAGAATTTGCATGGAGGAGTGTTCATAGGCTGCTGAGCTGCAGATCTGAGCTCTGCACCAGTGTTGATGTAGCCCAACTGAAGCTAAAATTTAATAACAAAGCAGACAAAAAGACATGTAATAAAAAGATATGAAGAACTTCCAATTTTTTTGGAGATGATCAAAACATAGAAAAGATGATTAATTTCTGATACTGAAACATTGGTTCTCTTTTCTTAGAACTGAACTCTTATAATCTGTAATGCTTCCAAAAGTCTTCCAAACCCTAGAAATAAGCCTAACCCTAGCCCTAACCCTAGCCCTAACCCTAACCTCTTTTCCTTCGGGGCGGCACTGGCCGCGCACCCCACGTCCCCACTGAGGGAGCCACTGCTGCTCAGTGTATTGAAGCACACAATTATCAATCATCTGAGTATTTAAATCTAAATCCTTTGAGCCTCAGTGAATTAATATATTTGTTAAAGTGACAATTGTTTGGATTGGGGTTTTCTCAGCTGCTTGTCATCTGAGGGGTGTGGAAGCTCCTGTTAGCCACACTGTGATAATTTTTCAGGTACCAAAAAGTACAAAAATAATGAGGCTGCAGTCAGAGCAGTTTCTGAGCCAGTTAGGTTCCAGGGCTGGTGCACCACATGCTGTGAATACAGCATTTGAGGTGGTGCAGATGCTAAATCGGGAGCAGAAGGAGGCAGAGAGCAGAATCTGAATGTGCTTGTCAAGAGGAGCCAAAGGAGATGTGAAACTTGGCTTTGAGTTTTAACTGTCCTGTTATATCTAGGGATGGGCTGGGGTCCATGGCCAGGCAGGCAGGACTGAGGGGAACTGGAAACCAGTCCTGCTGCAGGGATTTGGGGGGACTGACCTGGGGTCCTGTGCCATGGGCAGGGTGGGAAGCGCTGGGGAGGCTGAGATGAGATCTGACTGGGACAGGTACAACTGGCAGTGCTACAGCTCTACGTCCCTGAAACCAGTGCCCCCTCAGTCCCTCTTGAGGGATGGTGAAGAAAACACTGAAAAGCCATTGCAATGGTCATTGCAAGTTACACCTTATAGCAGCCCCTCAGCATACACAGTTGTCCCACCTGTGTACACTGCACAGGTGTAAAAGAATTCTCTCGATATATTTATATTCCCTATAAATTCTATCCTTGGTTACCCATGGCCTCTTCCCAAATGCAGCTGCAGGACATAACTGACATAAAAGTAACTTAAAAATATTATGTTTAAAGATGATATGAAAGTCACACAATTTAGAAGCAAGAGATAGGGCTCTTTAATTTTTGGCTGCTGAGGTAACTATGATACTAAATCTGTCTGGGAGTCTTACATGTGTAAGATATGTTCAGACTTCAGCTATGGTCTAAGGAGCTCAGAAAGACATGCAAGAAGAAGCTCAGACCTGAATTTTGTCGTAACTGTAGTCTTTTTTTCCTCTTTTTTTACGGCACAGCTAAAGATACAAATATTTTTCCAGTGCCTTCACTGAAAGCTTTTCTGTTCCATTCCTCTCCACAGATGTCTGGGATTTGTGCCTGGCACAGGGCTAATGCATTTCATGCTGAACAACCCTCTCTGGGGCTGCAGTGGAAGAGAAAGAGAGAAGAAAAGTAGCTTCTGTGGAATGAAGAGACTTTGCTGACAGCTGGTGAGATCTGTGTGAGCGAGGACTAGGCTTTGTAAACCTGTGAGCCAGACAGTCACCCTGATGTGAGTGTGTGGCCCCCCACATGTGCCTGTGCACTCTGTCAAGGAGGAGGATGTACACACTCAGAAGCACAGCCTGTTTTTGGTGCCATCCCAGCTTCTCACACAGATCTCGCCTGTTTTCACTCCCACAGACGTTTACACAGGACAGGCACAAATGCTTTCTCTCCAAAGACTAAAAGAGAGAAGTAGGGGAGCTGAAGACCCCACCTTCCCCCCAGGTCCATTCCCAGGCCTGGTGTAGAACTCAACAGCCTCATGCTCTGGTGGCACTACACTGGGGTGACAGCTTCCCAAGCAGTCCTGGTATATCTGGTCATAAGGCCAGTACTTTAAAGCACTAATACACATCAAATTTGGTCAGAAGCTCTGTGGTTAAAATCAGAGAAAGTGCAGATTTGTTGATATAGCCATACATGTGTAGGAGCTCTTGACTAGCACTGTTGTGTCTGTCAGGGAACACTGTTCTTCACACCTTTGGCAGATGTATCATTGCCAAGCAGAAGTCTGTGCTGTAGGCCTGGCCTCACTCTATCCTTCGTGTTTGTGCTCTGAGAACCACAGGTATTTTTCACACAAGATAAGAAAGCAGAGGAGAAGGCTGAAACAATGGCCAGTTGTTTTCCACTCAGGACGGTATTGTTCAGTGGGTTTATCTCATTAGTATTTTTATCACATCACCTCTCAAATGTATCTGCACTACCTACAGTATCTCAGGAAAAAAGAGAAGAGACAAACTTGCAAAAAAGGAGGGCTTGGAAACACTTAACCCATTCATTAGTGGGACTGGACAGTCCAGCTCCTGCCCCAGCAACCCTGTTCACAACAAACTTCTCAGCTTTGAAGGAGCACTGTCCAGATGGGCCATGCTGCGGTGCTGGACTTGGCAGAGAGTGCCCTGAAGATGTGCTCCAGCCTTGGCAATGACCACTGCACGGCTGGGATGAGCACTGGAGCAAACATGCCTCTCAGTGGCACTCTGAACACTGTCTCATGTTGAAATAACTGGTGGACCGACAAGAGGAGATAGAAAGCCCAGAAATCCCAGTTACTCAGTATTGCCTTTGCTGTTCGTGCTGTACCTGATACCCATTTCAGTTATTGGAGATGGAGTAAAGGAAGAAGATAATAAGGAACAAAGAAGTGTAATAAAATGCCAGACAGGCACAGTACAGAAAGAGAACAAGGAAAGCATAGCTGCCTTGGGTATAATAAATCTTATCTTTAAGTACTTTAAGCGGTTTTCTCACAGTGATGGATCCCTTGGAGAGGCTTAAACTGAAATAGTTAGGGAACTAAAGTCCTAATTTGAAATCAGCTCTTAAAAGCAGAACTAAAGCCCTATCTGTATTAAAACTCAAACTGAACCTGGCTAGGCAATTATACAGGTCTCTAGAGTGACTTTGTAGCCACATACTTCCAACAATACTATAAGCAGCAGGAGGTTAGAATGAAGGATTCTCTGATGGTGTTGGCATGTTGGCAATGGATATGGTTATAGGCAGTCTGAGACCAACATCTGTCAGCCTTTGAGAGCAAAACATATGTATATACTTCAAGACAAAAAAAAAAATACAAAAAGGAGACATTTAATAGACGCAGTCCCAAACTTCCCCAAGATGAATTCTGATACATTCTCTAGCCTACTTATAAACTCATAATGCTCAAGTCCTGTCTATGTCTGATAATACATTGTGACCTTTCTTGTTCCAGTAGCAAACTTGAAGAAAAACAATGGAAAGGATTAGGCAGGAGAGCCAGCACACTGCTCTGCCAGGAGAAACAATCTGCTGCAGTCATAGAGCCAGCAGTCCCCTCTGTGATATCTGGGCTGGGTCTGACCTTGGGAGCCCAAGTTCATCACTCCCATGAGCACAAGCAATGTCACCTGTTGAAGCTGGCTCTAGCTTCAGCTGCTTGCTCTCAGTTTTGCTGCAGAGCATCCCTCCTTCCAAGGCAGTGGCAGGACAGATGCTGTGCTTGCTCCTCAGCTACCCTTGCTCAGTCTATTTCAATAATGAGTGATTGAACTTAGAGTGGTGAATGGGGCAGTTGAGCAGAGGACCTGTTCTGCCAGCTCTCCTTCTGTGGGAACACTGGTTGCTAAGAGATTGGGACAGGATCTGACAGTTTTTATTATCATATCCAATCACAACTTTCTGAAGCAGAGGTCAAACTCTCTGATCAAGCCACTACGAACAGCATTGGTCTTTACATCTGAGCACAGTGTTGGGACAGGGAAACAACTACAGGTGGTTACATTCTTGAACTATAGAAGCTTTATCTGACAATGACTGCAAATCTGAGCTGTAATTCCCACTACAGGTAATGCATTTTTTGCCATAGGCGTTACCTGAGATAAGGGTAAGACACAAGAGGTGTGACTTCTGGATGTTTCAAAAGACTTTCCTTCTCAAAATACGCTAAAAAAATATTTGGGGCTCAGGAAGAGGTATTGCCACAATGTGGGCAACTTGTGGGCAACTTTTCCATCACTCCTCCCCTCACACCTGTGTAGGCATTACCAGTAATCTGAAGAACAGTTCTATCCTCAGCAAGGGCACGCAGTGACAGACAAGGGGGAATGGTTTTAATTGAAAGAGAGCAGGTTTAGATTATTTATGCAGAAAAATTCTTTGTTGTGACATTGGTGAGGCCACTGGAACAGGTTGCCCAGAAAAGCTGTAGATGCCCCATCCCTGGGAGTGTTCAAGGCTGAGTTTGATGGAGCTCTGAGCAACCTGGTCTAGAGAAAGTTGTCCTTGCCCAGGGCAGGTAAGTTGGGAACTAGATGATCTTTAAGATCCCTTCCAATCCAGGCAATTCTGTGATTAGATGATCTATGTGGAAATTCTCTCTATCAAATGTAATGTGTCCAGAGTTTAATGAACTGCAGCAGCACATGCTTTGAGGCACAGAACACCTGCTGGAACAATACTTGCACTCATGTCCCTCATTCACCTACCTGATAATTTTTGTACAACCTGGCAACATGGCACACACATGTCCAGCTATTTTGTGAGCACATTCTGCAAATGACATGTCTGGCTTGGTAAAACAAATAAGGCGGCTCTTTTCCGTATCTTAGTGTAGTTATATTTTGCTAATTTTTTTTGTGTCTTAAGAAAAAACTTCTCTGATTCATTATGGACTAAGGTTGACCAGGAACATTAAAACATTACCTCCCATCCCCATGACTGAAGCTGAATGACTAAAAATAGGTGTGTTGAAAGAGGAATTTTGTGAGAGACAAAGAGAGTTGTTATTGACTTCCAGAATTCAAAAGCAAATGTATGGATACGAAAAAGGCCTCAGCAGGGGATTTCCTTAGCCTTTGCAGCATTTTGTGAAAGCTTTGTCTTTCCCATGTAAAGAAATTCAAACAATGTTACAGTTTTGTAAACTTCTACACCTGCAGTTGTTTTTCAAGGATTGTTATGGTTTTAACTAGAAAAACATCTAGAAACAGATGGTTCAGAACTTGGCCAATCACCTCGAGGGCTGGATGGCCAAGGGACCAATTACTTTATGCCATTCAACAGGCTTCTGCCTAATAACATATAAAAGCTGTTCAATTTTCCATTAAACCTTCTTCCTTACTTTGGATCATCTTTGGCACTTGGACTGTGTCGTTCTTTACCCGTTCGGGAGTTACAGCGACACAAATGTTCTTCACTTTGTTGCAATGTGAAACAAAATTTATATGATGTGCCTTCCAGAGCCATGTGGCTACTGCCCAGAGGGCTCTGCTCATGGGTTCCAGCTGCCTGGTGTGAAAAGTAGCCCACCTGGAACTAAAACCAGCAGATTTGTTCAAAGGTTACATCTTTACACACATAATGGTGTGAGGCGTTTTTCCCAAAGATGGCTGGAACTCAACGTTTGAAACAAGGGCAAATTGAAAAATGTGCAAGGGCAGCTTGATTCAAGTATGTTTGATCTGTTTTTTACCCTTCCTTAGGCAAGATGAGTTAGTTCAGAAACTAACTTTATTATTATCGCAAGTTGGCAGCCAAATACGCTAGAGGTATACTTATTTGTTAAATAAATACAGGGAGTATGCTTCACTGATTCACCACACCCACATGAAGCTCTGAATAATTACAGGCTTGTTGCCAGACAAGCTAGGGTTGTTGGTTTTTTGGGGTTTTTTTTGCAAACAGAGGTCTTATTCATAAGTCATAAATAACTGACTTTCAATAAGGAGATAATTTCTCACAGAAATGCTAAATGATTTTTCTAAGTGCACTTCTGCAACCAAAAGGGAGGTTGTATTTAGTTATTGCTAATAGTCATTCACTGCTGAACCTCAAAAGATAAGTTTTCTACTGGGTATAAACCTGACTGAGATATCAGAGCAGTATGTAGAGTAGGGATGCTCTCTCCAAGCACCACTGCATGTTAAGAAAAGTTGGCTTCAGTAATTTTAAAATGGCTATTAACTTATATATGCTTCAGTGTGTCTAGCTCCTGTCTCACAAATATCTCTGCAGCTTTCTAGTTGGCATCTTTTACTACATTTACGCAAAAACTAAAATAGTGGGAGGATTACTTGCTCTGGATGTCATTTCCTGGTTAATATTCTTAGCTATATCTTAAGCTGGCCATAATGGGTGGTCAGCAGTAAGAACCTCAGCTACTGGCAGAGCTCCAAGCATCACGTGGCCATGCTGCTATGGTATTTACAACATAGCTAGAGGCCAAGAAACTGCTTAAAGGGTATTGTATACATCCAGTTGACACCTTCAGCTTACCTTCTACTTCCAACAAATCTGCAGGAATGAGGCCTTGTGGCAAGAAAGGGAGAAAGAGCATGTTATACATTGCTTGGGAGGATACACGGTGGGCACCCACCGCTGATCAGGCATCTTCTGTGCTGTGGGACTGCAACTGAGAACTGAAGCCATATCCACCCAGCTCTGCTGTGTCATGCTCTTTTTTTAACCTTTCATTGCTCTTGTTTAGAATTCAGCCAAATAACAAAGTCTCAGCAATTCTCTATCAATGCCATGTGGTCTGTGCATGTCTGCCCACGTATTGGTACTGTTGGTGGGAATAGCTAAGGCTAACAGGCCTTGGATATAAAAGCAGCTGATAAGCAGAGTGAGGCAGAGTATTGCTGTCTCAGATTTTGTCCCTGTGATAATTGCCTCCGTGGGAATCAAAGGGGTAATTTACTGTCTCTTAATCCTTTTTCCTCTTCCATACCTCTTTCGCTTGCTCCCCTATTAATATTTTTTCCCATTTTGATGATAAAATATGTCAAAACATTCCAAAGCATTAACACACTTTTCTGCACAAATTGTCACTTTTTCCTACAATGCTGCTAAGGATGGACGCACCGTGTAGTGAGTCTGAGTCCCACCAACATGCACTTCTGCCTCCATGTCTGGATTCTCTTGTTTTAGTAGCTTTCCAGGCTTTTTGATTTAGATTTATTCCTCCCATAGTTTCATTATTCTCAGCCCACTCTCTCTGACATTTCATTATGGTAAATAAGAAAAAGCTGTCACTACTGTACAAAGATTATTCTTTCAATCATCCTTTATCTCTGGCTGATTTATATTTCTAAAAGTTGGGCCAAGGAATAATAGTTGCAACAATGTGTGAGGAACAATGGCATCCTGTGTCTTACAGAGAGAGGCCAGATCACAGTCAAGAGACTTGGAGGTAAGCCACTCACTAGATTAGAGTTGCAAAGTCTACAGTCAGTTGAATGGGAGAGGTGGAGGGGAAGCTGTGAAGAAATCTTTTTCAAAACTTTTAATGCTTGGCATTTTTGTGGCTTTCCCTCTCCAGGAGCTGATATTGCTAATCCCTTTCTAAATGGTGTTTGAACACCGCTGTCCTCAGGGGTCCACCCACCTCCCAGCTCCACCTCCTTGTTCCCTGCTCCTTTGTTTATGCATCCTGGTCTAAATCCTTATAGGATCGATAAGGAAAAGAACTGCCTTGGCATTGCACACTGCAGCACCAGAATGCTTGCTGAAGCTGATTAACACTGGTCAAAGAATATTTCAGACTGACTACTTGCCAAGCTCTAGAAGTAAGCCTGGCAAGTAAGCTCCCCCTTCCTTCCAGGGAAGCTTTACAGAGAGAGACATTGGAAGAGAGTGCAAAACACACTGCTTGCCACAGCAATGCTATAAACTATTCCCAGATTAGTGAGGGCACTTCATTTTGGAGCAATAACTGGGGAATTATATGGCCATACCTCATGGTGATACCTAGCTGTTGGAGATTAGAGATTTGCAGGCTGATATAACTATTCTGCTGCTGAAAGTGATCTTTTGTCCAAGGCGACAGAGGTTCCTCCTTTCATGTGGACTATCACATCTTTGCTCAAGTTAGAGGAGCTGACCCTTGCTGAAGGTGTGGTTTAGAGGCTGTAGTCTCAAAATCTATTTTTCCCTATTGCTTTTTATTTACTAGTAGAGAATGAATCCTCAGTAGGATATAAGCACTGCGCTGATATAAAGCACCCTGAAATTTCAACAGGATGTGATGTTCCCACTCTCTATCTTGTTATCTGTTCTACTGCGAACCCTAGTTACACCCGAGAGATTATTAACCAAACGCACATTGTCCACCTTCAGCAGAGTATAGTGACAAATAAATAGATTACTAATTATTGGCTTTTTATTATCATTTTGCTGCTCCTACAAGTTGTGTTTACTAAGTGGAAATATGCTAAGTATGTTAATATTAGCAAGATACAGAAGTGTGATAGAAATCAGGCAAGTCAGATAATAAATATGTTTGTTTTATGATAGCCAGTGGGAGCATATTGTGTAGTCAAAAAGAGTTCTCTTCAAAACAGGATATGGGCATCTCCGGAGATTTACTGAAGGAGTGTCCAGGTGCTGGACTACTCTTCTTAGCTGTAAAGACGGTTAAAGGCACATATTCATTATAGTTTCCTTTTATTTTATAGCCTCTCTCAACAAAGTGGTAAGATAGTAAATAGCACTGCGTGCATTCAGCTCACTGGCAAATGACATGGGGTAAAGTCAGTCAATAAAGCTAATTGTACCTGGACAACCTGGTTAAAAGCATCATTAGCCAGTTGTCAGGACTACTCCTGCTTCAGTCAACAGAGTCGACCACTAGATACACAACACTTGGACTACTCTGAGGTTTAGGATTAGGTCTGTCTCTGCAAACCAAAGCTGCAGATGTCTTTCAAATGAGAAAAAGCAGGCTGGCTTGCACTGTCTGCAGGGTGTGCTCTGCAAGGATATGTGCCCTCATTCAAACTAATGACAGTAACAATAGTGATGTTAGTAATAATACTACCAACATATTGAAACGTCAAAGAACAGACCCCTAAGCCAAAAGTTCCTCTACTTAGATAAGTTTGCAATGCATGTGGATTTATTTGCCAGATCCAGATATTTCTAACCACTTTTGAAATAGTTCTCACTGGATGTAAGCTGTCATTTTTGTCTCATTAGGGCCTATGTGAAACTGAGGGGTGGATGATGGATAATAAGATTATTGAGGATTATAGTTATTGATAATGCTTCTGTGAGAGAGGCACTGGAACAGGTTGTAACACAGTGTGGATGTCCTGTCCCTGGAAGTGTTCAAGGCGAGTTTGGATTGGGCTTTGTGAAACCTGGAGTAGTGGAAGGTGTCCCTACCCATGGCAGAGGGGTTGAAACTAGAAGACCTTATAAGGTCCCACCCAAATCATTCAGTGATTCTATATTTCTCTGATTCTCTGATAATGAGTGTTTTGGAAAAGATAAGGCAAAAGAGATATATCTTCTTCTGGGGATGCCAATTTTTCAGCCAGTGGTTGGATGGGGAAGGGAAGGCCGTGTGTCTGCCTGCTGAGGTCTCCCGCAGGCTCTGTTGGGATGTTCTCCTCTGGGTCCTCTCTGAGACACCACTGAGCACTGCATCTGCAGCCTGACATAGTCAGTCAGTCGCTACACAATAGTACTTTATTACCAGTAAATTGCTGAAGCTGTTTCCTTCAGGCTTGGCTTCGACCCCATAATCTGTTTAAAGAGTTGAAGAGGAGGGATGACACAGAGAAGTAGAGTGGCAGTAAACCAGAGATGTTATCAACAGCACCAGATAAAGTCATCGCATGCTCTGGGAGGCAGCACAACTGCATATTTTCATACTCAGGCTGGTCTGGGGATCTTCTCTTGCCACACTGCCTTTGCAGGCAAATGCTGGCCCCTTTGCTTTCTGAGGTCTACCAAAGTACTCCGAAAAGATCCAGCTGTGTGATAATGTTGTGAGGGCTGCTGTCCCGGCTGTGACAGCTCTCATGGCTGGGGACACAGGAGAGAAACATGGTCTGCTGGCATGCAGCCAGGCAGCTGGGGCTGCTACTAGTCTTGTCTTGAAGGCCAGAGGAAATTTTAAATAAATATTCTCTTCAGGAAGGCAAATGCCAAGGCTCAGATTTAATGGAAATATTAATCCCAGAGGGAAGTGTGCATCATGTGGGGCTCTCACAACGAGACACAGGCTTCTGAAGATATTTCTTAATGACATTATTTATGTTTATTTTTCAGTGCTGTGGTAGCTCCCAGGAGCTATGAACCAAGTGCCTCTTAACCTTGGGACTCTATAAACACAGGCTGAAAGGGTGATCTTGTTCCGGAAAGCTTTCTCTCTTTGGCAAGCTGACATCTGAGCTGATGCTGTTTTACTTAAATTGAGCTAGTAAAATATACAGTGAGTGCCTGTTTTTCCAGATGGGTGCTTACCTATCTCTCTCTCACTCTCTCTCTGTCCTGTGCTTGGCCACGTCTCTCACCTTTATGCACTGTGGCATTCCTTGTGTGGCTTCATCATTTCCATTTTCAAGTGTGTGCTCTGATTCAGTCGTGCCTGATAGTCACTTGGGATAGTGTAAATAATTTTAAAAAGGGAAGAAAATGCATTTTTTTTCCCAGTTTTCCTGACTTCATTTCATCAGGTTAGGAGCTTTCTGATAGGGAGAATGATGGTCTGTGAAGGAAGGTATAAAACATTACTCTGAGCCCTACCTCAGCACAGTCCCTGCCCTAACTTGAAATGGGGCAAAAATGAGTAGGTTATAAGAGCATCATTTCTGGCTGGATACGTCTTCCTTTGTATGATGGACATCTGGCAGGTTCTTGTCTTTCCACGTTGTTTGTCACACATTTTCCCTGCTAAACACAGTAAAAGATATGAACATATAAGAGGCAAAGCTTTGGTCAAGGTTACATCCAAGTATAGTTTAATATTCCTTAGGGAAATAAAAAGTCACAGAATTTTGATGAAATTAGGTTCCTTGTCTGTATAAATTAGGCCCAAAATATTTATTTAATTTCTCTCAGTTTATTATGTGTGTAATTGCTGTAGCGTGGTTTGGCTTGTTACAGTTTACCTGGAATTAGTAATTTAGATGTTAGGTTTTAAATTAGTGGTTTGAGACAGCTGTTCCGTGAGTGTCTGAGCAGTGCTTGTGGCCCAGCTGACGATTTTGAAAGCAGAGCCGGGGTCAAGTATTAAAGGCAGGAACTGTTTCAGACATTCTCAGCAAGCCAGACCCTCCTGGTGGTATGAGGGACTCCCAGCAGCAGGTCTGTGAGCAGCACTGTGGTCCTGCCCATCCACCTCCGTGCATCCCTGCCCACCCGACTCAGCTTCTCTGCCCCTTAGTGGCTGAGCCTGGAAATCCAAACAGGCTAAAAAATAACCCCACAAATAAAGCAAATAGTCTGCAGTTGGTTAAGATCCCTGAGCAGATGGCAACAGACGGTGTGGCCTCATAGTGAGGGAACAGCAAAAGAAAGCCAGTGACAGAGAGAGGGATTACATCAGGGCAGATTTGGATCAGCCACAGGTGCTGTGGAACAGCACCCTTGGAAACCCGGGGCAGGGATGGGAAATATAGAGAAGAAAGACTGTACTGCACCCAGCATGAGTTGGAAATGGGAACTGCAGTTTAACTACAGGTGGAATGGGAGTTCACTTGAGTGTTGGACACACTAACTCAGTAAAACTACTGATGCATTCAGTTCTTCAGCAATCTCGTGGGCTATTGAAAAAAGGTGATTGAGAAGGAAATACAAGCAAACCATAAAGCACCATGAGAGGTATGGAAAAGAGGACAATTATGTACCTACTAATTACGTTAGGGACTAAGAGGCACCCACTGAAATTATTGGGTAGTGAATTAAAAGGAAATGGAAGGAATATGCAGAACTAAACTGGTTGGGAATGGGGCCATGGAACTCAGATGTCTGGGGCGCAAGACAGTTATTCCACACACCAAGCTACACTGGTCAAGCAAAAATTATAAGAAAAACCTTTATATATCTTAACATACTTTGGCTTGAAGAGGGTATCAAATATCACCTGGTCCAAGCCCTGCTCAAAGCAGGACCAACTGCGGTGTTAAGTTACATTTTTATGTGATCAAGTGTAATCAAAATGTTTGCGTCATATTGATCTATATGTGTATGGACTACTTTTGATCTCATGTTTCCTAACTTTAGACTGCTTGAGTTGCTAGCAGTGCTCTTGCAGTGTGCTGGAGTATTTCCTGGCACTAGACTTGCAGAGGCAGTTGGGTATTTTGCTCTGCAAGAGTTGCAACTTGTCCTAGCAATTATAAACCCCACCTGCAATTATTTTTAGGCATAGAAAGGTAAGCTAGCTTTAAAAAGCGTGTTTTAAGAACTGTATGAATCTAGCAAAATTGCAACATTGCCATGAAGAAATGTGCTGAGGCATGTGAGCCTTTGGCAGATTCAGTCTGCTGACAGGCTGGATCTTGAGTGGCACCATCTTAGTAAACCAATTAAGTAATGGGTGCTAGTTTCCTAAGGGTATGGCCCAAGGGAATTTTGAATTGTTCAGCTGAAAGTTGGAATTAGTGAGTCAAACTCTTCTCTGAATTAGACTAATTAAATTGTGACCTCAGGTTTGTTACCTCAGATTTCTATTCAACAAATACAGGGCCTTATACTGCAAATGTACAGCAGAAGATATTCAATTTCCATCCAGTTTTTAAATGAAATCTTTCTCATTTTCTCTAGCTACAATGTGTTTCCAGACAATGATAAGAAAAAAAGTTTGGTTTAATTGGGAATAAAAAGGGAAGATTATGGAAGAGTATAATGTACATGAAAGAATGCTTCATGCAGGTCACAGAGTTAAAAACTTAGAAAAGTTTGAAGCCATGGATTCGTGAACAAGCAGGAAATTACATTTGGGTGTAAACTTACAGCTGAGTCTCTGATCTAGGTTCAGCTATACAGGAAAAGGGTAGGGGGGTGTATATGAAAGGCTACACCTCACCTGGCAGTGATACTAACTGGAATGATGGGTGACACCTTCATGGACATATGACAGGTAGCCTGCACTCACCTGGGAGCTCCAGAGCTCTGAGAGCTCCAGAGAACTGTCTTGACTGTCTGCGTATGCACTGTGATCCTGAAGTCTTTACAAGGCAGCCTAATGCAGCATGAAAGCAGGATAGCTTGGGGAAGGACTGCAACAAGCATATCCAAGAAGTGCAGAACTGAGAAATGGGATCAAACTAAAGGAATCGGGAGGCAGAAGAGAGGTGAGTTGACAGAAATGGCCTGTGGAAAACAATGCTTGCATATACTTTCTCTCAATTGCCTGCTGCAGCCTTCAGGGGAATGATATTGCACAGGACAGAGAAACCAAGAGACTATCAGTTCTTGTCCAGGAAGCAAATGGGTGAATGCGAGCAAAGAAGACTAAGAACAGAGTCTGCAGATCCACGAGGAGGTGAGTTCTGCTGGCTAACAGTCCAGTGAGGCAACAACAAAGGCAGGAGCCTCAGGTAAAGCACAGGTCGTGGGGGATGGCAAAGGGCTGGGAACAATGGTGACAGCAGGATCAGTAACCCAGTGGTGTCTGCTAACCAGAAACTTGGAAACGGTCTGGAATTTGCTGGTGGAGAAGAGCCGCAAGCAAGGTAGATGGGTAACCGAAAGGGACAGCCACACCCTGCCCTGTGAAGGAGAGCAGCATGAAGATGAAACACCAAAACATGAAGTGGGTTTAATAGGCATCCCAGGCTTTGAGGTGCATCTTTCTGCAGTGGGAGTTCACTGAAAGACACGTCCTCAGGAAGAGTTACATATCAGGAAAATCCTGCCGCAGTGAGTCAGAAAACTTTTAAGTAGTATGCAGAAAACAGGACTTCGAGAAAGTCCTCCAGAGGCTGGGGGAACAGGAATTTGGATGCAGCAGCACAATGCTTGTTTCTGCACATCAGTTCACAGACTTCAAGGATAAAATGTCTGTAGGGAGGCACTGAGCCACTCGGGTTTCGCTACCTGGAAACCTTTGCTAGCGGTGGCCAGCATCCAGCAGGTCACACAGCTCACCCTGTTACTGAAGCTGACACTGGTTTTGGAGCTGATGCTCACCTGATCAACGACCTACTGGATTCCTGTTTTTGCCACAAGTAGGGAAAAAGCACCTTATTCGTCTAAATTACTCACCCACAACTGGGTCTTTTACCCCTGTGCCTTCGCTGGAGAAAACAAACAAACAAACAAACCCAACCAGACAGTGTTATCATTTTACAGTGTGGCTCATTCTCTCTGACACCAGCAGGGACAGGACTGTCCCTGTGCTGGCGGGCCTCGGAGGGCTCCGCAGGCTGCCCGGGAATGCCGGAGCGCGGCCGGGCGGTGCTCCCGCTCCCCGGGACGCGGCTCCGAGCAGGCGGAGCCGCAGCGCCACCTCCCGGCCGCGCCGCCCGCGGGCTCCGGCACACACCGGCCCCCGAGGCAGCTGCGAGAGTTCGTTCTCTTCCCAGCAGCTGGTACAGGGCTGTGTTTTGGATTCAGTGTGAGAATAATGTCGATAACACACTGATGTTTTCAGTTGTTTCTCAGTAGTGTTTACCCCAAGTGAAGGACTTCTCAGTTTCCCATGCTCTGCCAGCCAGCAGGTGCACAGGAAGCTTGGGGGTGGGAATGGCCAGGATAGCAAACATGTTATTATTATTATTATTGTAACTTTAAATTTTGTTTCAGTTATTAAACGATTCTTCTCTCAACGCATGAGTTTTGCTTTTTTTCTGATTCTCATCCACACCAGGGGATGGGGTGGGAGTGAACAAGCAGCTGTGTGATACTTAGCTGCTCTCTGGGGCTAAACCGTGACATGATACCAGCGATTACATTTTCCCCCTTGAAATACTGTTGCTGGTTTACTTTCACTAGCACACCTCTTAGGAGGAAATTTATTTTGATTTCTCTGCTGGAGATCACATAAATACCATGTGAATTTGGTTTGTAGGTTAAGAAGAGATGGGGTTTGTGACAGATTTCTCCAAGATCTACCTTTTGGTTGCTGAATTTCATTCAGCTGTGGCAGCTTCCTGTTAAGCCTGGGCTTAAACATAGCTGGTTTTCTGCCTTTCAGGTCCAATCAGATCCTACTAAGATAGAATAAGTTTATCACCCATAAGTTAGTAATTTCATAATCCTAATGGTCCAGAGTGCTTCATGATTTATGTTAATGTGCTGGAACTGGAATTAAAAAAAAAAAAATAATCCTGCTTTGAATAATTGCCCCATTTCATTATTTATACACATAGGTGTCAGTCCACCTGGGAAAGACCTTCAGGGCACTACCACATTTCCTGCTCAGACACATTCATTCCAGCCTTGCTTGTCACTGTGGCAGGCCTTCTGTTGTTACAGGTCTGATCTCCTGCAGCAGCAGGCAACCATGACCATGTAATTGCTCTCCTTTGCCCATGTGGTCAGAGAAGTCTGGAAAATCAGTGGTTAGGGTGAATGCCCCAGAGAAAGCAATATTTCAAAGCCTGAATAAACCAGTGAGCTGGGGAATTTGTTTGCCCAGAGTTGTTAGTTTTGATTTATTTGCCTCTGCTGAACCTACTGACCACCACTGAATGGTTTTTGCCAAATGATTTCAACAGTGCTAGATAGTTGTTGAACAAAAGACATACACACCCTCTCCCAGCTGGTGCAAGAAATACATGATTTGAAGTCTCACCAGTCCTCAGGGCTTGCTCTGAATTGTTCAGATTTTGCCACACCGGATGATATAGACAGCTTTATTGTTTAGGGTCATAGATTTATATGCTTTAAACTGACACGTTGCCTCCTCTTTTTTCTTTAAAACAGAAAAGTGAAAGAGCACGGAGTACCAGTGTTGAGCATTGATTTCTCTCATCACTGGCTCTTTCTAGGAAGCTCAACCTGGATGTTTTGGGCCTCTGGTGTGATTGCCACCTGCAGGCATGTGTGCTGCAATGCCTCCTCCTATCCCCAACTAGGCTGAGAATTCAAACACAAAATCTTTCATGAGTTTCTGGACAAAACCTTCAAAAAGGGAGGTATTTAATATGGAATCAGTTTAGACCATAACTCTGCTTAGAATAACTCAGACTTTGAACTAGATTTGCAGATGTTTGACTTTCTGCAAGCCTCTTGGTGGGACCTGAGCCAGACTGTACATTTTCCTGACTGCAGGTTTTAGTGACTAATATCTCTTTAATGTCACTTTTATGAATACTATAATGTACTTGCCATAGACCACTCTTACGGAAGCCAAATAAAAATTTCAAGTGCTACATGGAGTTCAAATTCTGAATTCTTCGTAGAAATGTTGACAATTCCTGTTCTCTTTTCCTGCAACTGCCCACGCAAAACCATTTTCTGTGTCATTGTTAGTGTTATTAGCAATTCTAATCAGAAACTCTGAAAATTATTTGAATGCAATAACTATACTCATCCATATAAAAAGTATATGTACATGTATGTATGCACACAGACACTCACATACACGTATCTGCCAGTCAAGAGGAGGGGACAAGTGGTATATGCCTTTGAGACCAGCTTTTCTGATCATCATTCTCTCACCATGTCAGTATCCTGAATCCAGAAAAGCCAATCTCAGGGAAGTTTCCAGCCACCACATTTTCCAACCCTGAGTCTTAATTCATATCTCAGAGCTTGACTAGTAGACATATTTTGATTACAGGTCTAATTGCTCAAATAAACCCCAAATGTGTAGATAAGTAAAAGCCCAAGCCTTGATATAGTTTTACAAAGGTGTAGGTGATGCACGCCGAGCATTTTATTAGTGGGGAATAAGTAATTATTATGTGGGTTTCTGTGTGCTGGAACATGAGTGTGTTCTGGCCAATTTCACAGGTAAAAAAAGGCAAGTGGTGATGAAGTGTGTACATTGTACTGATGTTCATATTGCTCAACTGAGATTTCTGTGGTTGTGAGTCATGTAGACCTTTGGAGCAACTATTTCTAAAGCTTTGACACTTCACAGTGATATAGCTAGGCCTGGAATGACCATGAACAACAGACTGAAGAAGAGAAAAATTATGGCCTAGGCAAAAAGGGAAGAAATAGATCCAGAGAAATTAAAAAGATTAAGAGATAAGGTGGGTGGACTTTGGTGGAGGTGGGGGGAAACAGAAGAAGCAATATTTGTATTGAGATTAAAAATAAAATGGAGCTAGAAAGTCCTTAACAAATGGCTGATGTTGATTTAATCCAGTGTGACACATTGATCCATGTATTCATGTAGCAGTTTTATTAAAACAAAAAAAAAGCCCTAGAGTTTAAATACTGTGTATTTGGTAATGAGATGCTCTATCATATGACTGATTTAGGCAAACACATTACAATTCCTTTAATGCCAATTTTATAATGTCAGTTAACTGGCTGCACCAAAGTCTTCTAAACTGTAACTACTTGGCTGACCTGACTACTCAGAGTCTATAAAGCTCAGGGTTGCTAATCTGAGTCATGGCTTGAAGTTGCTATCAAGTCATCCACATCATCCAGACTCCTTCAGGTCATTTGCCCTAGACCCACACGCATGGTATGGCATGATCATTTGTATGCAGTGGGGCAGGTGCACCAAGGCACCTGTAGAAAAAGGGAGCTTAAATCATCCTGCGTTCACAAGTCTTCCTTCTTTGCTCAGGAGACAACTCAGTGCTTCCCATTAAGATTTAACTTTGGCTCTGAGTCAATTCCTCAAGCATTTCCTAGGGAAATGTTGCCATGCAAAGCAGGGACAGAAGTGTCAGCTGAGCCTTTACTGGCAGAAGGTGGCTGACTCCCCATGTAGTTATCCTTGCTCAAAGGACACACTGCGTAGAAAGTAAACTTTTTGTCCAGTTAAGTCTTTCCCAGACTTATCTTGAAGAAGGGCAGCAGATAAATAAACCTAGAAAGATGTAAAGATGGAAAGAATATGACTCCCACACAGCCAACCTACAATTCTACTCTTTAAGTTAGAAATGCCTTCAGGAGCAGGTAAAGCTGGGAAGTTGCTAACTAGTTACTGTAATGCTCAGTGCTGGGGACAGACATTCTTGCAAATCTCTGGAACTCAAAAGAATCCGTGCAGGCTGAATGGAGGCTACAGCAGCTGATCTTGTGTTGTTTTTATACTGCATCACAGATGGAATGAAGGCAGTAAAGCGATTCTACCACGTGGGTATGCCCTTGGTAGGCAGGAAACACCAAGAGAATAGAGAAGAGATGTTCCAGTTCACCAGTCTGCGGAGGTTTCTGATCTACTTTTTGGCACTTTCAGGGATTGAACTGGTTCAGCAGGCAGGATGTCATCTGAGTTCAGAGAATCTAATAAAAGAAGTCATACCTGTCACGGTCTTTTTTTTCCAAAAGGCTGCTCTGAATCAATACACTGGAGATAACAGCCTTGAACAAGACTAGCTGGAGCTAGGGTTGTTTTGATAGTTATGAATTCATGACCTTCTCCCTCAGCAACACTGTGACTTGAAGCTGAAATATTCTTGGTGACTGGAACAGTATATCTCAGAAATGGGGGGGGAGGGAGTCACGAGGGGAGGGAGCTGATGAAATGCCATGGGTCATAGCAGGGAGTGCACAGTGCCAGCAGGATTAAATTTCCCTCGACCTGTTGTAGCCACTTTTCATGATCCTATGGGATCCTTTGTGGATCACAGAGAAGAGTACAGCTGTTATTTTTTACTGTGGCCAAGAAAACCCCAGCTGTCTGTCCCTACCAGAACGGGCCACCACATTTTTTTCCCCAGCTTTTCTTCTCTTCCTTTCATGTGTGTTACAGTCTGAGGACACCACTGAGTAAAAACATAAAAAAGTCATCAGGAGTGTGACTATTTTCTAAGCATGGTAAGTGGAGGATGAAATTGTCTTAAAATAGCATGTCTTGACTAGATTTTCCTTGTGAATTATCAAACTTATTATTCAGGACACTGAACTATTTCTAACTGAGAAGGACTTCATTACAAAGAGAACTACAGATAACATACACATAACAGGTTGTCAAGACCTCAGTGGCTGAGAATGCTGGTAACAGGCTGCAAAACCTTTCCAACCCCAGTGTTGCTGGTTCCAATCCAGATTGGATTCCTCATGACGTTTCATTTGCCTTTATTAAGTGATATGAGGGTTTCACTTCAGTCTCTGGATGACCTCTTCAACACGGAATAAAGGCTTTTTCTATGGCTGAGTCAGCGCAGAAAATGGTAGCGGGGAAAATCAGTGACTTTCAGCCACTGTTCATTTCCCACAAGTCAACGTAGCAGCTGAGACAGAAGTTGTCAGTACCATTTCAAGTGCTTTTGAAAGAGATGTGCTTATGTATTTGGAACCTTCCACAAGTCCTAAAGAAATGAAAAGAGAGGAAAGTACAGAGGCAGCTGGTGCTTATAGCAAACGCATTATTTTTCTGTAACAAGGGTTTGTGTAGATCTGTTCTTCAGACAGACACAGGGAAAAGAAGGAATTGCATGCAACCGATGGTCCTTTCTCTGGCTGAATTATGTCCTATGAGTTAAACCTGAGAGTTCTTGACAACATCCTTGTTTTCACTGTGACATTTACTCAGATGAGGAAAAATGTGATAAACAGCCTAAACCAGTTCAAAGTACACCAGAGCATTTCATGTTAACGGGAGATCAATCTAATTTTTCCTTTCTGCAAAAGCTTTCTGGAAGACATCCATCAGCCTTTAACTCCAGCAGTTATATATATGCATTTTCAGGCATTTTTATTCTAATGGCTATTTAGCTTTCTCTTTTTTTTTTTCTTTTTTTAAACTGATGATATTGCTGGATACATATATTTAATTGACCCTTCAGGGTATTAAACTAACTGTCTGAACATTTAGGAAAAGCAGCCAACTCTGACCTTGTGTCATAAAAATAAGGGAGCTTGCCAGAGCCTGCACACAGAAGCCTTGTGCATGAGAGCTTGACCAAAACACAAGCAGAAATCTGATAGCTGAAGAAATACCCCGCAGTTAACGGCATGTAAACCAAGGAACCTCTGTGAGATTAAGTATCAGGTACTATTACACTCCGCTGCACTAGGACATCTTCTTGGCTCAAAGACATATTTATACTAGAGCCCTTTACCAGGCCTGAGCTGAGTGTAAAAGCAGACCCTCTCTGTGCATAAGGACGCCTTTATTTTCTTGCAGTGAAACAGAGGTCCAGCTGTGACCCTTGCTGGCCCTGGTTCCCACCTCTTCCCAGGGCTCTCCTCAAGCAACTGACTGACTGTTTGAAGTTCGGCAGACCAGCAACAAGGGGAATTTGTATTTGGTTCCGCTGAGTCTTAATGAGACCTTTATTATTGCTTGTCACTGCCTCTACTGATGCTGGAGCTCAGGGAGTTTTTTAAACACATCAAGGCACATTTTAAACTATTACCCCTAGGCAAATTGGCCACTTTGTCTGATCACAGCCCCTGTGCTGATATAAAGGTCCATCTGTGAGATTGCACAGACAGCTCTTGTAAAAGCCCCACGGACCTTGGTATGTGCTTCGAATGTTATGTACTTAGTACCAGTCAATAGCTTCTCAGCTGCTGGAGTTTTCTTAGGGCTCTGTGTTTGTGTGTGTCTTTATCACCACAAGGGCAATATGCATTCTTTGAAACAGCTAAGTAGCTTTTAACAAGATATTGGAAAGGTGAGGTGGTAATAATAGCCACAGAGTGGCCTTCCTTCTTAGCCAAAGTGCCATTGAAAGGATCTTGGCATTTTACACCATACAACTGCTGTGTTTAGAATAGGAGAGCTTAGAAACCTTGAGGTGCTAAGTCTGCAGTAAAACTAAACAAATAAGTGATTTGCAGTTTACTGTTTGGGCTAAAAAAAATATCCAAACCAAGAAAATTAATAGCTTAAATTCACCTGACTTGAAAAAAATTTGGAAGTGAACAAATATTATATGTGTAGTTTTAAGGACTGTTTTTAACTTTATCAAGCAAGAGAGCAGTTTAGATACATTGTGTGATAAAACTGGTTTGGAAGAAAAAGCAAAATGGTGGCTTGAAAAGTCCATTACCCATTACAGGAGATAAGATTATCATGCATTTGCATAATAAGAAATGCAGTATCACGTGCTATTGAGTAACACTTCTCATCTTCCAGTGGGTGGATCAGTATTTGCTAGAATCTTGTTTATAATACTAAAAAATGTATTGGTCATGGTGCATTGTTTCGGAAGAAACACTTCCGATTTTCCATTTCAAATTTTTTTCACTCAGATGTGCTTAAAAGTCCTTAGCACACTGAGGTTGCATGTTTTTGCAGAGCTAGGCACATCACTTGCTTATTCTATAACTTGTGATGTTTAACTAGGGTTTTAAATCACACATTCAAACCATAGCATCTAGGAGCCTGTATTTTGAATCGAGTTAAGTCTCCAAGTCATTCAGAAACTCTGATTTTTTTCCCAACACACCTGTTTACAAATAACAATAATAATAAATAATCTTATAATGAAGATAATCTTTGCACCTCAAAAACTGAAACAAAAGTATAAACGTTCAAATCACATGAAATACCAAAAAACATTCAGAAGTCACTATGATTTGGAAAGATAGTAGGGAATATCTGCTATTTATTTCCATATCTTTTCTTGATGCTTCAATTCCTTTTCTGACAATAATTTTTAAAAAGTTTTAAAAACTGCTGTAGCATTTTAGTGTTGTAAATGAAAGCAAATCACAGTCCAAGCTGCTGCTTCATAGAGTTCAATCTCCAGCTTGTTGCTGTGGCTTTTTTTCTCATGAGAGGTCTCCCATTACAGTAGGACATCTGTCCAGCTGGAGAGCCTGGTGCCCTTAACAGCCTGAAACATTTTGGTGTTTGGACTTTTACAGATGGGGAAAATTAAAACTGGATTGTGGATCAAAAGCGATTTCCGTGTTGTCCTGTGATCTCAGTGACCCTTGGCTGGGATCTTACATCCTCAGGAAGGGGCACCACTATCGCAGTCATTTGGTGGAATCATCTATTTCGTTATTACCAAGAAGCCTGATTTCAAATGCAAAACAGCACATTGAAAAGTGAGTAAATCAATAAAAAATGTTCACACCTTATTTCTATTTTAAAACAAACAGTTTCTTCCATCTGTCCGTGGTCTAAGCAATGCTGAGTATTTGTACACAGCACAGCAACTGTACTCATCGGGAAGCAATTTCCCCTCTGAGGGCAAGGTCTCCCCCAGCCCTCCTGGGGTGATGAGCAGTCAGTGAAGGAGAGTGAATTGCTCTCTCTTTGCCAAACAGGGCTAATGAATGTTGTATATCTACATGAATGATAATATAAAAATATAGCTTAAAATATAAAAATCGTACATATAATAGCCAGAATTTCAGCTGCAATGCTTCAAAGGTCTTCAAAGGTGTATAAGTGTTAGAAGGTGTGGGATTTGTATGAGACTGAAAGCAGATTTGGTTCTTAACTTCCATTTCCTGTTTTAGGAGACTTTGAAAGTCTTGATAGTCATCTCTTGCAGCTTTCAACAAGTTAAATAACTTTGAAAACCTTCCCCTGATGCCTGGAAGAGGCTGAGACTATGTGGAAGACTGTCAGTGAATCATAGCCTTCACCAATTTCCGCAAAAGGTTGGCCAGCTCAGTGGAGTTGGCAGGCTGCTGTCAAGAGAAGCAGCTTTTTGTGCACTCTCCCCGCCATGCAGGCTGAGCACTCACTCTAACCCATCCTGTATCAGACCCTTTGTGAGGCAAATCTGGCATGAGAATTCAGAATTGATGAGAATACCAGCTTATTAGTTTTACCCTGAAAGCCCCCTGCTAAGGGATTGATGTTCTGATCTGACTCATGGGGTGCTGCTCCCACCGGCAGGGTGTTTGCAGTTCTTCCTGGGGAACAGCTGCCTTTTCAGCGTGAATGAGAACAACAGAATTAGGCCTTACATTTTTCCTCATTCCTATCTCAAGCTAAGCTAATAGCCCTCTTCCTAATGAGGGTGGTAAGGACTTCATAGTTTGGCCTATAATTAGCTCTGCTGCAGGTCAGAGGGTGTCAGAGCAGATGGTTTTGTTTCCTCACAGTGGCTGACAGAAGAAGACTGTCCAGGGTGTTGTAGTTGTGTGTGGGAAGCTCCTTTGCTAGGGCTGTCTCAACGAGACATGGCAAACCCCACAACTTCCCTCCATGTTTGCCTGATTTTCCTGTCACTATTTGTTTTCTTTTTCCAAGTATAGGGGTGTTCCACTGAGTTGCAGACACTGAATATGTGAACATCTCTCAGGTTATCAGAAACCTAGATGAGTTAGGCTGGGTAATGGAGACAGGGAAAAGACATTTGCTTTCCAGTGAGGAGTGGTGTCATGGCTCATCCTGACAGTGTCTGGGTCCTCTGATGCAGAGGGACTTGCTGCAGCTGCTGCAAGGGAACATCTCTTGTCGAGATGTGCTGCTGTTGAAGTATAACACCTCTCTTCTGCACTGGGGCACACAGAGTGGTCATCTGCACTGGCACACGGGTGCTGCAGCTGGGCAGGCACTGATGCTGCTCTGCAAAAGCAGGGGAGAGCTGCAGGGAGTCAGCAAGAGGAGAAGAGACTAACTCAGCTGTCTGTCCGAGCTGACCTGACAGACATGGATTTCCCCATGAAAAGGTGATTGAGATCTCTGCGGCTTGGGGATGGTGTTGGGATACTTTCTCACTAGGCTTGCCAGTCACAGCTGGCAGCTGAGGATGGCAACACGTGAGAGTGACAGGTCCATTTCCCCCTTGCAGCACAGTTCCTGGCAAGGGAGTCTCTAGTCATGGCTGAAACGGGATTTTGTTAAACAATCAAAGAGTCTCAGCAGTAGGTTTATGGGTATTTTCAACAGTAACTAATGAGCTCTTAGGTGGCTCAGGTGAACTTAGATGCCCCAGCTAAAAATCTGATTGAAAGCCGAAATAGCCATTAAGTTATTCTTTTATTTCTGTTCATGGTGAGACAACAAATAGATCTGGAGTTCTTCCAGTCTATTTGTGATTCAGAATTATTCATTGGATTTCTTCAAGTAATTGACTTTGCAAATCTTCACTTGTTCACAATAGCACAGTTGCATATCACAGTTCATGCTGTGATCATTAATAGATATAAGGCTCTGATCCTACTGAGTATGAAATCCTGGCATTAGTGAAAGCAAACAGGAGCTTTGACATTGAGACTCGGATTGAATCCTAATACAGTCCTACCAAAGCCTTCTTTACACTCTCTTTTTCATGCTGGAGATGAAGTTTAAATAACATATGTTGACTGGGAAATACGTGCAGCCAGATCTGTTTGAAAGAGAAGTCAAACATCTGCGCCACATCAGTTGATTAGTGAATTTTAGGAACTCACACATGAATCAGTAAATTGGAAGATTAAGCCTCCTTCCCTGCTACCAGATCACTGCAGGCATTTTCCCTGAACTGCACGTTGCTGACAAGGTTTGGCAGATGGTGAATTATTTTGCTCTTCATGAATATTTTTCAGTGGCTGATTGACAGCTGATAGGCACTTTTTCTTTAGACAAGAATAAGCCATAATTTCCCCACTGCTGTATTTGTGGAGGCATTGCTTTTCTCATTTTCAAATGTGACATGGGTTCATATGGTCTGGACCCTCCCTAAAAGCACGGTACAGGAAGCTCACAATCACACACTCACTCTTGAGGCTTTGCACAGCTGGAGCACCGTGCCCAGCATCCCGGACTTCGGGGCTACCGGGAGCTGCCGCAACAGGAATGGCCAACAAGGAAACTGCAGGTAGCTGTTGGCAGTTCTGGTGTTTACACAGGCCGGTAATGATGTATTTGGGCTTCGCACCAGGAGGTGGCAGGGTCGTGCTGTCCATGCAGCCCGTACCAGCGCTAGTTACTGATCTCCTGCCTTTCTAGGACGGGATTTTAAAGCTCAAGATATCGAGCATCTGACTGGCATTTATGAAAAATATACTGTATGTGCTCAGCAGTATAATTAAAGAACTATCACTCTTGAGACTAACTTGAGTTAAATGCACCAGATTCAGACAACCACAAGCTTTATAAGAGTGCAGACAAAGGACAAAAATTTCAATTTAGGCTATTTTTCAGAAACTTCAGTTCCACTGGTTGTTCTTCAGACACCTAGAAAACTGCAATAGGTGATGTCAACACAACTTTTCCCTTGACTCTTCCCTCTGCCTTCTCCCCTCTGTGAGTTTTCTTTTATTACCGATACTCTGAAAGTGAATTTGGTTTTGGTGGTTTTTTCTTTTTTTTTTTTTTTTCCTGTTACAGTTATTTTCAGTACAGCTTTTCTTTCAAGCTCTGAAAAATAGAGGGACAATGTTTTCATGCATGCCATATGGAAATAACCCCTAATTTGTTCTACTTACTAAGCCCCACCTTCTCATTCAACAGTCTCAAAATCATACAGATAATGTTGCTGTCTGTTGCCATTAAGAGAAAATTTTACTTTGTCTCGGAGAAAAAAACAAAACTAGGTAATTTATGCTGATCTCTCAGTTAATATAATAGCTTTCCACTACTAAATTTTATAGCCACAGACTATAAAATTTAAAGTGTGAGGTTTGATGGTAGGGAATTTTTGGACTTGTTTTATGTAGTGGCTGAGGCCTTGCAAAGTACCTGGAAAGCTGCATTTTTGCTGTTCTGTTATGTATGGGTAAGGGGATTGTCATAAAAATGGAATTATGTTTTGCTGATCATTAATCATAGTAATAGCAGTGGCAGTGATTAATCGGTCAGACAGAAAGCATGTGCCTGATCCATGACAGTCACTGGAAATGTCTGACTTTTTAGCCAATCGCAACTTTTTGCTTTAAATTTGGGAGACCACAGCCTCTGCCACCTCTATGGACAGTGCCCAGACCAGCACAGGTGGCTGCAGAGCTCATCCTTCTTTCAGTGCTAACTCATTCCTGCCTGCTCCAGCTGTGTCCGTGGGGTATTTCGGAATGAGAAAACACTGTTTTACCAGCTAACCCAACCCATGCCAGCGCCGATTCCTGCTTCCACAGGTGCTCCCATTGGCTGCCTGCACTGTTTCAGGCAGCCCATGGGAAAAGATCAGCAGCATCTATGCTGAATCAAAATATGCCTGGGCATTGCTTTGAGAGAGCCAAACTAGGCTGCCTCTTTCATGCTACAGAGGGCCAGGGCCAGCGCATGGAGCCATGTTTGGGTTGTGTTGTGCAGCGCAAGGTGGGGAAGTGCCTGTGCCTGTGCCTGATGTGCTGGCAGGACGTGATGAGTCTGCAGGATCTGCTTTGTGACTCCTTGAGGACTGGGGAAGATTTGGGTAGAGGCTGCTGTGCTGCTGTCGTGCCTGGCCTGCTTGGAAGGATGCAGGGTCAAATCAATCCAGTTGCTGCTGCGTGAGGACGGCCAGCCAGGCTTGTGCCAGAGGTGAGGCCTTGCTAAACCCACCATGTAGGCAGGGCAGCTGGCTCACCATCCACTGACCAATGCCCAGCCCACCCCTGATGAGCTCCTCCCAGCCAACTCCATCCAGTTTATATGCTGGGCACGTGCCCAGTGTATGTGTGGGCATACACATATATCTCGTGGGCATACACATATATCTCATGTATGTGCATGTTGGCAGAGCATGGAAAACTAAAAAGTCCTTGACTTGAGGTAAGCACTACTGAGCAACCGCTAAAACACCAGTGTGTTATCAGCATTATTCCCATAGTGACTCCAAAACACAGCACTGTACCAGCTACTGGGAAGAAAATTAACTCTATCATAGCTGAAACCAGGACACTGGGCAGGCTTCCCTCCTCCCCCTCCTCCTTGGTGCCTGAGGGCTTTACTGGTGATGGCTGTCTCATAGTTTGGCTGTGTGGACAACATAACAGCATCAGGACAGGAACAACAAGTAGGCAGCGTTAAGTCTCTCTTTGTCAAGAGCCCTGGGTTGTTTTTACAGTACATGTGCTGACTCTGGCATGGTTCATCAGGCACAAGAAGGACTTTAGTCCGGAGCAGCATGCATGATTTACAGCTGTCACCTTTGTATTATCCTGCTGCCAGAGCCTCAGTACCCAGTGGTGTTCCATGCTGTGTCAGATTAAACGCAAGGCACAGCTGAACTTCTCTGCAGTATGACAGAACCAGGGAAGGAGATTTGTGTCAATGTCGAAAGCAAATGGCTTCCTTAGTTTGAAGGTTGGTCTTAAAAAACCTACCAAAACAGGTTTAGCCTGGTACGGTGGTACCCTTGGCTACCTACACGTCTGGTGAGAGGTAACAGCCAAGGGAGACAATTTACAGCATGGAAAAAAAAAAAATCAAGCTGATTTCCCCCTCTCAAAGATCCTCACTGAAAGCTCCCATGTAAAAGAGTGATTTGGTACCATGGGCCACAGACAAACCAGCCATAGTTGTGACCATCTTGCTTGCAAGTTACTGTATGAGATGTTTTGAAAATACCATAATTCACTTTTTTTTGTGCCCAGACCACTTCAAGACAGGGACAAGGTTAGTGTCCACTGTTTGAGCTATTTATGCTGACACACAAAAAGAAGGGGACCATATTCCACAACAAGCCTCAAAATCAGTACATTAACATTATCTCTTTTTTCTCTGCTGCCCTTTCTTTTGTTCCAGTGTAGATCCCTTTTTGTCAGCTTGTTTCCATCTAATTCAGAGCACCAGCTGGTCTCTGCACGTTTGAAAAGGGCCTTGCAGTGCTCTCCAGTAATTGCTTTGCACACTCTCACACACAGCTGGGGGGAAAGCATTGCTCCAGTCATTCCTAAGATGCATCTGTGTTTTTTTACAAATTTAGGGGATGTTTAGGACAGTCTGAAGTCTGCAGAGGCAGCCTGCTTTGGTTTGGTTGCCTGATCATTTTATAGATGCTTCCAGCCAAACGAAAAGGAGCAGAAAGTCTTTGCATGTGGAGGTTTGAATGAGCAAAGACAGCTAAACAGGAAACTGCACTTTTGGTGCACTGGGTGCATTTAGCAGGCACCACTCCTGCAGCCCAGGGATGTTTGCAGCAGGGGTTTACCAGAGCAGGCTCTCCAGGCAATGCTCTGGGTCAGGCACAGCATCCAGCACTCCATGTGTGGGAAGAAGTACGACAGGAGTACCTCTAGACCTGCTTAAGCATCATAAAGTTATTTTTTCAAGCAACTTTTCAAGCCTTTTTAGTCTGTTTCCTCCTCTTAAAATCTCATTGTTTCATTTTTTTCCCCTGAGATTTTGAAGGCTGGGTCTTCACTGTCCTATGTAGTTGGTTGAAACCTGGAGTGACTGTTCTAGAGAAAATACCACAAATGCTGGCTATGATGTTTAAATAGAAGACAGGCAGGGTCAGAAAAGCTAGGTCAGCTTGCAGACTGGCAGTGACAAGTATCATGGCACAGATAAAAACTGAGCACCATGAGCACTACAGAGCATCCCTTTGGTAAAGGACTGGAAGTGGTGGATCAGCTGGTTGCATCTGGGGAATAAAAGCAACCTGTCACAGGTCTGTAAGGTCATGTTCAAATGCTTCTTGAATCTTGCAGGATTTAAAAGGGCATTTATTACAGTATGCATGTGGGGAAAGGATTTTTGGAGCAATTTCAGGCAAGGACTGTCCCTTTGCCCCCATTGAGTCTCTTGGACACTGAAATACCTAAAAAATCCAAACCTAATTCTCTTTCAAAGCACAAAGCTTATCCCAAGCACTTTGAATTCCTGGTGACTAACCTAAGAAAATCTTAGCATGGTGACTGCTGTGAGTTGAATTAGAGGTCTGCACTGTCCATGAGGCTAAATCAAAAGCTTGCCACTTAGTTTCCTTTGTGCATCTCACCCTAAGGATTGCTCCCAGCCACTGCCAGGCTATCTCCAGAGCTGCTGCCAGTGGGTTGTTTGCTCAAAGCCTGCACCCTTGTTCCTCAGGTCCAGGGTTCAGGAGAGACCTGGAGAGGAAAAAAGCAGGTGTGTTCAACAAACACTTTCAGTGCTATCACATTCAGGTTTTGCCTTCCTTTTGGAATCCAGCTGGGATGTTTGAAATCCCCTGTGTGCAGGGATGAAACTCTGGCATTTGGCTGCTTGCTGGGTGACTGCACCACACTTGCAAATCCTAGGGATCTCAGAGAGCAGGGATACCCCATGCCAACTGGCCATGGTGATGTGAGCCTGGAATGGGGCATGTCCACAGAGGGCTGAAACAGCATGCCCCAGAGGGGCTCTGCCAGTGTCGGACTGTCTACATGAAACCTCTCTGCTTCAGTGTCTTTGCTGGCGTCCTGGTAAAGCAAGAAGAGATAATTTTGGACTACATCTGTGAGGCAGGTCTGGGAAGCTGCTGAAATCCTTCTGGTTGCACAAGGGAACCTTAGTGCTAATTTGGCAATATTCCATTTCTAGAGGCTTCTCTCTCATAAACACCTGTCCTCCATGACCTCCTTGGCTAATTTCCTCTGTTCTCCACTGCAGCCAAAATGTCATTTACTTCTGAAGGATTAGGAGCTGCCACTTCCAAGCAATGTCTGGAAGAAATTACTTCAGCAGCAAAAGACCCTCTAGCAGAGTTGCTGGAAACATTACTTCCCAGCAACCTCAAGAACAACATAAAATAGCAGAAGTGCCCACAGTGCAGCATAAAGGTGGGATGTAACCTGTACTGCTCTGGAGCATGGACCAGGGCTGCCTTTCTACTGACTGGAATCAGGGAACACAGGTCTGGTGGTGCTGCAGGGTTTCCATGGAAGGTGGGAGCAAGCGAAACTATCTGCTGGCTGGGAGGACAGAAGGTACTGTGCCTGTCTCTATTTAAACTACTTTTGAAGTTACTAAGAAAGTGGTTGCTGCCCTTGAACACTGCCTGTACATAGTAAAAAATCGCAGGTAGAAACACAGATAAGATGGTGCCAAGATGCTCAAATTTTTTTTTTACTTAAAAATCCTCTTTTTTGGCCAAATAACTAACCCTTCAAAAACAGATCTTTACATTTCTTGAAATGGGACCACAACTTGGCCCATTTGCTTCACATCTTAATTTAAGTGCAGTTGTTTCCCTGGGCCACTATATGGATTTCCATTTTGGAAACTGCTGTTCATGAAAATATTTGAATGTGTGGGGTGAGATTTATCAGACCACCTTCAGGACACAGGAACATGGGGATCTACAGTCATGCCTCAATTAGCATTTTTCTCTTGTATTTCACATTAAACACATTTTGAAGTCTTGTCCTGTCTGCATGATGAGAGCAGAGAAATGACCAGTACTATGGCTAATCTCTGCCAGATTCAAAAGGAGGTACTGAGTCTACGTCTATGACAGACATTAAGCCAGTAATCCCAAAATGAAGCATCAAGAAGTCAACAGGTGTGAAGGACCAAAGGTACTGAGGAGACTTTCTTGACAGTACAACAGAATTACTCTTCCTAGAAGAGCAGATGGAGCCATAAGGAAAAGACAGAGGGGTGGAAAGGAGAAACAAAGACAGTGAAAGGTTGTGTGAAGTCCAATACCAGCAAAGAAGAGAAAACACATGCTTTAGAGCTGTCTTGGATAGGGTCCAAAATGCCTTACAAACATGCAGCTAACGTAGAATAGTCAAGATCTGTTCTGGTTTAATTTTGATATATCATGTTTAAATTAGTGCGCTAGCTCACATCAAGTACATGCTTTGTAATTAAATTTTGAAAGAACATTTTCTTTTTGGAGAAAGAATTTAAAAATGAATTGGTTATATTTCAGCTTTGTTGACAAAGATGGTTTCAGTTAATGAAAGACTAAACTGGATGCATTAAGAATGAAAGGAATATAAACCATATGCTGTTATGTTTGGTGCACTCAAAACGATTCTTCTTTCTACTGGATTCCCCGGGGCTGTTTTCAGACTGAAGGTAATATATGTATTTGTTTTTGTGCTCTAATATGAGATAACCCAAACAGGTACAAGTTGGAAAGTTGAATGTTCTTGATCCATTTGGAAATGTATATTCTGCTAAAAAACTGAGGGGACTAAGCCTGAATGTCTCATTCTTTACAAGTCAAATTCTAAAACTAGAATAGTTTGTTTTTATGGTTGAGACTTGTGCTGTCTTGCTGCTTTTCTATATTTTCACTGAAATTTATGGAATGTATCAAGCCCAGAGTGCATCCTTTTTGAATAAAGAACATCTCGTACTTTACACTGAAGACTTTGGTATTCTTTTCTCAGAAGGCTGCAAACCAGTCTTTGGAAGGAGAGTTTATGTTGTTTTCAATAGTTGCCTATTAACAAGACGTTGAAGACATTCAAAAAACTGCATGAACATGTCTCTCAGAAGCAATTTACATACTTTCATTTTAGGATGTTTCATTTTTACAAGAAATGTTGGCCTTGACTTCAAGAACCACCAGTCCTTGAACATTAAATTATCAGCTGCAGGGAGTACATGTGGTTACAATAAAAAGAAACATGCGCAAAGTTCATTGTAAGGAAAATAATAACATCCAGTCTGATCTTACTCTGATTTTATGAGAGTTTGAGCAAAGGATGGGTAGTTGTGAATATGTTTATGAATCCCAATTAGCTCTTGTATTTTGTTAGAAAAAATGTCTTTATACTGTTTATATTCAAAATGCATTTTATGTCCCCTAGTTCTTGAAAGGTGTTGAGAAATTGCACCAGGAAGATTGCTGTCTTCAATATAATACATTCTTGACTGGCTCTATTAAGATGAACACTGCATTTCTAGTAAAACTTGCAGTATGTACAATCCTGTTACTGTTTGAGATAGTGGAAATATTTTAATAAAGCTCAGTGAGAATTTTTATGTGTGTTAACAGAACAGATGAATTCCCTTTATCACAGATAACTACCATGCCCCCTTTCTCCTAGTGAAAGCCCTTATTTAGCTTCTCAGCATTCAAGCTGTCCTGGTGAGGTCTGCCGGAAAGGTCTTGCATATCTCTAAATTAAATAGGGAAATTAATAACCTTGTCCATATGAGAAAGCATAACTACCCGCATAAGAAGTTAGAGTCTGTTGCCCAGAACTGGAACAGAGAAAGCTGTTCACCTGCAGCTGTACCACGGCCTTTGTATGAATTTCATCTGCTTTGTAAAAAACTACTTGAGAGAAAAAAATTTTGCATAGTTCCAGGCAGTCACAAATGCCCTTGCATTTAGATATAGGTCTTATATATAGATCTTATCCAGATCTATTCTCCCACATCTGGTGCATCTGTAGAGAGAACACATTATAGTGTGTTGATAGGGACATCATGAGCCTTGGATATTCTGAAATTAACTTTGCTATCCCTACTGCTGTATTTGTCTGCTAGCCTTTTGCTGCTGATATCCTTGATGATCTTTGGGATTTTTGTTGTTGTGTGATACTTTTCACTCTTTTGGTTTGTAGATCACTGGCTGTATCTGCGATAGGGACTTCACAAGCCCATCACGTGGACATGAGTACTGGTTTCTGATGACTCTCCCAAGCAACTGTGAGCTTCTTTAGGGAGGTGTCTGTGTCTATTTCAGTGGGAAACTGAGGCACAAGGAACGCTACAGAAGACATTTGGCAGATTAAGCTTTTGTCTGCACTTGAAACTGAGGTATGAGTTATCATTGCTCTTTGTTGAAAATTTGATCTCCCTTTTCTGAGTCAGTGTGAACTGCTTCTTAGCTGGGCAATTTTTGGCTTCTCTGCTAATCTTTCAAATATATTTGTTAGTGCTGCAGTTTAGTGTTGTCAGCTGAGGTTCCAGGCTTTTAGCTCTACTTAGGACTCCTTTGTGAATCAGGGTGTTATGCCTGCTTGTATCATCATCTCATCAATGTTTTTAATCTTCTGAAATTAACTCATTATGAAGGCACACTGTACAAATGGAGAGTACCTTTTGTATTCCTTAAACAAAACAAAAGCCCGATAACATCAAGTAAGTAGAGCTTGTGCTGCGTCTTTTGTGGTGTCCACACATCCATTTTCTAAGCTTACTTGGCCTATACAAATAGGTGCAACGATTGTCTACGTTTATATATGTTGGTCTTATTCCACCTACCAGAGCCTTTGTGAAATTTTACAGAAAGGATAGAACACTTTTCTTCCATCCTTCCCTACTTTCTAGCTTTCTCCCTCTATTTCTAGGCAGTGACATATATCTAAGGAATGTTATCCCAGAGCTTGCTGTATTACAAAGTACAGTCTTCATAGAAGTGAGCTGAGAACTGAGCGTAAGCTCAAAGTTTCCACAGAAAACCTTTTTGTCAGCTAGAAAAATTGTTGCACTCTGTCACCGGCATGATGTCAACAACTGAACAAGGTATTTACACTTGCCCACATCCATGTATATGTGGTGTACACATCTATGTGTACACCATATATATTTACACCTGTGAATGGTATATATGTACACTCCAAAGCTTGAAGTAAACCCAGCAGAGGTTGCTATTAAAGAGAAATGGAGGTTTTCACTTTCCCCTCACAATTACCTTCACAAAGATGTTTTCTTATAAGTCACAGTCATGAAGACACAGTTCTGCTGAAGAGGCAAATATATTAAACATTATCCACTGTTTAAAAATAACCATTGCTATTGAGAGCACTGCACTGTTACATGTATAAACCCGTAAGAAAATACCTGTGCATGAAAAGACATTTTCAGAGTTTTTAACCTATCTCAGTAAAATCACAAGGAAGCAAATTTTCATTAGATAGTGCCTTCATTCAGCTGAGTAATTGAGTCAGATGGTATATGAGTAGCGGCAATGTTAACAGCTTCCAAAATGCACAGTGTAACAAGCATCCTTCCAACTGCAAGCAATTCCTAGATTGATTAGTACTTGCATTTTTGCTCATTTTCTAGTTGTTTTGAATGCAGAACAGCAACTTGGAAGAAAGGGAGAATTTTGTCATTTAGCAGGCTTTCAAACAGCACTAGCTGTTTGACCAAATACCATTTCAGCCTAAGTTTGTGTTCAGGTGCTAGCAGTTAGGGTGGTATTCATACATGATTTTCTGCTACTAAAAGTGACATTTAGTATCACCCAGAGCCAACATAAGGTGACCGTACAATTGAAGAAAAGTATCAAGCAGCCTTACTGTTGAATTTTTTTATTTATATTTCACAACAGCTGATCCTAACCTAATTAAATAATAGATGTCTCATGTGGTAAATCTGATCCGTTTTTTTTTTTTTTTTATTAAACGGGATAATGCCAATTCCCCTTTGGCAGCATCCCTTTGGTAGTCTCTGAGTTTGAATAAAATTTTCAATCACATGATGATGATTTGACTTTGGTACATTGATGTATGGATGACCATATAATTCCTTCCATATAATTAGCATCTTTTAGTGGAAACTGCAGAATTAATTATGCTTTCTTGGCTGAATTTTTCTGCTCTAAAACTTAACTGCTTTCTCTGCTTCAGTAACTGTGGTTTGGTTTGGGTGTTTTGGGGTTTTTTTTTGGTTGGGGTTTTTTTTGTTTGTTTTTTTGGGTTTTTTTAATATTTGGATCTTTTTAGCAGCATGGGCTTATAACAGAAAACAAAATATGATAAATGATGGATTTGATTTGAACAAATGAAGCAGCTCCTGGCATTGGCATTAATATTCACCTGTGTTCTGTCATCCAGACTAACTATTAAACTAACTTCTGTTAAAGGGGGAGGTTGTATACTACTCTATGCTTTCTAGTAAAAAATTCCAATACTGTTCCAAGGATGTCATCTTTTCAAACAGTTAAAGAAAGCATGCTTACATGAGGAAAGCAGGAAAGCAGTCATTCTTGATTTTTCCAGGTATAAGGGTTTTTTATTTGAGATGCTTTAGTAAAGGTCAGTTTTTGTCTTATTTTCCATTATAGACCTAAACCAGAAACAGAATTTAGCCTTTAACTTGCTACCACTTGAAAAGCCAGAATCTACAGTTACAGGTATATTTTGAGGCCTCCTGCCCTCTTTACAAGGAGCTGCAATCTGTGATGTCTTTCATGGCCCCTGCCATACCCCAGTTTGGAGAGCCGGCACAGTGCTTGAGGTGATTCCCGATACAGCCACTCCTCCCAGCAACCTGCAGCACCATTGCTGTTCTACCACCCCCAGATCCTTAGTGATGCCCTGGAGCAAGTTGTTTGCTTAGTAGTAGATGAAGCTCAACATATTCTTCCAACATATGTTTAAGTTCAGATTCTAAATCACTTTTCCTCTGCATGGGTGTGATTAGCTTAGAAAGCAACAAGGGTTGGTCTAAAAGTATGTGGGGGAAAATACTGCCATGCAGAAGTACAAGGTGAAGAACACATCTCTTTAAAAAGAACTTGTGAGTATTCTCAAGCCCAATGAATTTTGATTCCCATGAGCTTTGAAAAGAAAAACCCAGTACTCTCCAAATCATTCCCTCAGCCATTCTCTCCCCCCACCCCATCTAAAAACATAGCTAATGATTTTAAATGTAATGATATGTTTATATAAAGATGAACTTAGAATTATAAACATGTACGTATCGACCATTTATCTGTATCACTTTTTCTTGCTGGTGCCCTTTGAGATTGTCCTTTGAAATTCAAAGGAATGACAAATGTGGGAATTGTGGGTTCATTTCAGGAAAATCTATCTCTGACATATGTGCACTTGTACACTTCTTTATTTTAACACAACGTGGGAAGATGAAAGCAAGGGTAACGGTAGATAAAGCACCTTTCCTTCCTTCTAGCTGTAGACTATGCAGTTTCACAAGAGTTATTTCTAAATATTGCAGAAACTCCATGGGAGTTAAAAATCTCACAGAGAAGCAGACTGCTCACGTAACAAACAAAAAGCATTGGATACTGAGACAGGGGAGTTTAGTGCCCATGCTTTATACCTGGTGATGCCCTCGCTCTCCAGTGGCCAACTGGGGTTTTACAAAATCAGCAGCTGTATCTCTAGAAATCACCAATTTTGCTTTTAGCAAATCTAATGGATTAGTGATTACCCAGTGGGTGCATGTTGCAGTTTTATGAGCCTATTAAATGTTTTTTCCCAGAAACACTCAAAAACACAGCAGGAAGGGACCCTCAGGACTAGAATATCTCCAAGCAGCAGTCCTTACCTACCAAGACATGTGGAAGGTAGCACCCTTCTCAGAGGTACCAGGAAAGAACAGCTGATACACAAGTGAGGAAGAACCCATGAATCTGGGATGCTGAGAAGTGAGGAAGGAGCAAACTACCCAGCTCCTTCTTTGGGATGAGATGGAAGGATAAGATAGAAATGCTGAAGGTGTTACAGGATTATTATTTTTATTTTCTCCAGTGGCAGATCATCAGGGTTAGAAGAGAAGTTAAGTAAGAGATCTCCTGAGATACCCCACAAATGTATGCGTAAAAGGAAGCAAAATAAGTCTTGGAGAGAGCCATACTCAGGGTTGATTAGTACATACAACCACAGAGCAACTTTTATCCTCCTCTTTCAAGCCAGCTGTATCTTCACCCTTTTTTAACGAATTTTTTTAGTGGCAGAGACTTCAGCCTGCAAAGATTTTCTATACAAAAATAGTGGTTTTTCTTTTCTTTACTCTAAATTTAATTTAGAGTAAAGACCTAGATCTGATCTAACTTGCTTATGTACAGAAGCCCAGATCTCTTCCCTCAGTGCTTCCTTCACAGACCTCTTTCTTTCTATGCTTCCCCATCTCGTAAGAAATATAGGAGGCTTTGGGATTTCTGCTATTTGTTGTTTTAGGTACGATCCATAATCACTAAAAGATGCTTCTACGTGACTTGACAGTGTTAAAATCTAGAGACATGCCATGAACACTAAACCCAAACTTTTGGACAAATAATGTAATTCTCCTCAATATAGTCCTTGAATTCGCTACAAAACCAGCTTCTTGCTATGCGCATTCACAGGAATACCTCTTCACCTCCCTGCAAAAATGTGATCAAATAGGCAGCATTTGTGATGTGCTGATGAGGTCACAACCTCTGGGATAGTTTGGAGAGACATAAAGTGCATGGTTCCCTGCTGGGACTCTTCTTCCCTTGCAGTGCAGGGAACACCCATCTTGAAGATTCACTCACCAAAGCTATGACCATCTGTCTGAAAGAGTGCATGCCTTTCTTGCTGCTGCTGTCCTCACTCTTCCCACTCTTCTTTCCATATTTACTTACGAACACTTCCCTGACTTCTTTTTTGCTCTTCATGTGGCTGGCATTTATAGCCTGTCTCTATTACTGCTAAGTATCTTTTTTTTTTTTCAGCTTTTGCTCCAGTCTCTTTCTTGAGAGACATTTTCCTCCCCATCTCATGGCAGTAATTCTGATGTCTGACCCTGACTCACTCCAGGAACTTGTGCTACAGGTCAGTCCAGAGAGGCACAGGGGTGACATCTGTTGAGAGGACAGGGTTTGATGGTGCTGCTACTCCCGATAGAAGAGAAAGCTGAAGGAATTACGGTATATGGCACAAACACTGGAATATGAGTTGAAGACTTAAGGACCATAATACAGATAGAAAAGTCAGTGACTGAATGGACACTGGAGACATCCCCTCCCACACAACAGCACCCTGTTTACACGAAATCTGTCAGCACATTACTGCACCTGGAGCATTAGTAGAAGGGTTTCTTACTAGCATCTGGTTTACAGTTGTGTAGTAATTGACTTTTTTGTTTGTCTGACCTGACTAAACGAAAAAAAGGTTGTTGTATTTACCTGAAACAAAATATGTTTATTTTTCTTGGTGAACTTAAATGGAAGCAAAAAGAAATTGCCCAGAAATCACCAACACATTTCTTTCACTCCTAAATAATACATTTTGTATGGTGGTTAGATTTGGAGGTTAAAGGTTAAGAAAGAAAACACTTTGTATAGTCTGTACAAAACATTACATGTTTCCGTGCTCTTGAAATTGAAATGTCAAGATAAAATTTCCAAATTTTTTTTTTATTTTGTTTTGTTTGGCTTACATTATATATGGCTATTACTGAAACAGCATTTTTCAGGAAACTGTTGTCTGCAAAAATCTCCTCACCCAGCTCTAATAGAACATAACAACATTGTATCCTCACAACTTGCTCCCCAGTTAGAGCCTGACTCATGACCAGTGCCATAGCCTTCAATGGGACTGTGTGCTTGAGAGGGGGGTTGCTGATTTAAATCAGGCAATTTAATGTTTCCAATTATAGGAAATGTATCTGGAAGGATGCCAAAATGCTAAATAGCTTGATGAAAAAGAAAGGTTCCTTGTTTCAATTATTTCTTATTCCACTACACGCTTCCCCTGCCACCACTTAATTAGAGACGAGAACTCCACAGGAGATCCTGTTCTTTATTAATTCATTTAAAAGTTATTAACTGTACTTGCAACAGCAACACCAAAGACTGAATTTAATGCAAGCTCTGGGTAAGGAAAGGGAGTCCAGTGGGTATGTCATTAGCTTGGCACTGGAGTGGCCATATTTCCCGCTCCTGACAAGGCCTCCTTGTGCAATCAAATCACTCAGACACAGATGACTGTGTTTCATTTTACTCCTGTGGAAAATCATGAAAGTCAGGAACCTCTAGCGATCAGATGCTTTGCCTCTTTCTGTGATAGTTCCTCTTTTGGGAAGGGTTTGTGAGGATAGTTTTGTGAAGAATTGCTCTGTGATTATTTAAGAAGTCCTGAAAGCAATGTAACACATGTATTTTTGGGCTTCATGATCACATTTTCTTTCACTTTGCAGTAACTTGTGGGAATGGGACTAACTCTGCACCATGTTGGATATTCATATTAGGCCAAGTGCCAAGCAAACACTTTCTTCATCCGGGAAGAAGGAGTGGGTCATATTCTTTTCTGTAGCACTTATGTCCTTCCTAACACAGGAATCAATGGGAATGGTAACTGAAAGCTGAGACTGTGTTTTTTACACCATTCAATACAATTCTAATTTTTAAAAAGTGGCCTTCTGAGCAGAAGAGTTTGCTATTCCCCTAAGGATTATGGGGTATAAAGGGTCAGAGCTTCTTGTAGCAACTAGTTGATAACATTAGGAGCTTAATGTTTGTTTGGATTTTGCTAGCAAAGTGTAGGTAAGATAAGGAAAAGAACCCCCAGCAAAATTTACAAACCAATTAGTCAGCATTACAGCAAGTCACTTCACAAACGAAGCCACCAATAGAAATGTTTATATTGGGGATTTATCTAGCCCTTTGAGCTATCTTGTTTCTGATTTAAAATACTTGGGTTAGCTCACTGAAATATTCAGCTTGCAACAGCATTGGGTTAAATACAATAGAACAACATGTTAAATTGTTTGTTTGTATAATGACTTGTGGGACGGGTCCTCACTCCTCACTTGGTGCAATTTGAAAGGGATTATGGGCTCAAGAGCTGTCTCTACATAATTAGTTGTCAACTAATTTGTTCTAAGGCAGGATAACCTGGGGAACATTTTCACTAGTGATCGTTAGTGAAACGTGTATTTTACTGGATGCATTATCCCAGCGCTGACATTCACATTTTTCCTTAGAGCACACGCTAGGGAACTTTACAGACCACAGCACTCTTATTACTCTGTGGCTTTGGATGTTTATTTTTCTGCCTAGGACATCTGTGTCACAGCTGTCTCTCTATTCTCCACTGCTTTACTGGGTAACATACCAAATTCTTCTAGGAAGAAGCGTAGCCTGTATTGGCCATATCCCAGCATTCCAGTGAACGGTGGGATGAAAGCTGATGGAGCTGGGTTGAGCAAACCAGGCCACATCTGTACCTTGACAACATGTTGGACTATCTCAGAGCTCTCAGGCAGTCCTGAGTTAATGTCTGAAGTAATCCTTCTCAGATTTAGGATTTCTTCCTTACTGTGCTCCAGAACTTACTCAAAAAATTCTCTGGAGTACTGCTTCTTAAGCACGTTTGGTCCTGCCAGAAGGCCAGGAACTATTTCTACACGGCAGCACAGATTCAGTCCTTTTTAGAGATGCTAAGAAACTACAGAGCCCACAGTTTCTGTGGGTGCCCATTGCCTCTGGGCCCAGGTCATCTAAGCAAGATGCTTATGTCGAGGAGCCAAGACTGGGCTTCTCAAGACAACTCGTGGTCTAGGGGTATTCAGTTTGTGTACAGGGGCTTGAACGTAGCACAGAATTCCTTGGGAAGGAGGAAAAACAGAGAATTGGCTTTCAAAGGCCAGTTGCTACAAAGACAGCCATACCGTCAGAAATCCAAAATTACTGGACCTAAATTCCAATTAAATAGTCATCATTATAAAATATTACACTGCTCAGTTGTATTTACACACAACAATTGCATTTCATTATTTTTATTAACCATTCAGTAGTTACAAAGTCTCATTTATGACCACTTAATAGCCAGGCTCTTAATATTTGTAGTGCAATTAGCCTGAAACAGTCTTGAATAATGTCCTGTTTACAACTGGAGTAATAAAACAAGAGCACCAGGGGACAGAAAGGCTAATTAAAGGGGACAATTGGAGAAACAATCCAGAGTTGGATGGCTGGAAACATGCTGTTATTGCTCCTGTATGGGGTAGATTTATGCTAGAGGTGATTAAACCTTAAAAGTATTTGGTTTCTTTTTGCATTTCTGTTTGGACTGGCTGGATCTGATTCTCATTTACAGCCAGACTTCTTTGCACTTCCAGGGGCAGTATAAAAAGCCTTTAGGAGGATATTTACTGCCACAGTGGTCTAAAAAGGCAATAAAAATCAGACTGGACAAAAAAGTTAATAGAAACAGTATTCTTACCCCTAAGTTCTTGATATTTTATAAAGGCAGTGGGATCTTAGGGAATTAATATCACTCCTGTATAATCAACACAGACTGACTGAGTCCAGGTATGTTGTGTAATTAGTGCTAACATCCAAACCCTCCCAAAATCTGCTGTGCTTGGCCAAAGTGCTTGGCCACCACTCATAAACTGAATGGGGTAGCAGTGATTAGGGGACTCTTGCCGTGCTTCCAAATCCAGCTTTTTATTGGGAAAACTGTTCACTGAGTGGATTCCGCATGCATATTCTTTAGGAATATAGTTTTGCAGTTCTGTGTGTGGACTCTTAATGAGACAAAGCTAAAAATCAAGACGCCTGAAGAAGAGGATGTTTTATGATTGTTGTCAACCAGTTCAGATTCTTACCCTTTCAAACGTTCTTCTGCAAGTTGGAGAGCCAAGGTTATGCTTCTGTTTAATCTTTTAAACAAACCTGATCTCCTCCTCTATTTATACATGTCTAAGAGCTTTATCTTTCTTTCCCAAGTATACTGAGATTTGCAACAGACATGCAAGATTTGATAATGCTGGACGTTTCAGACCTGCACTATAGCTTTACTTGTGGGCCACAGGAGTACACTGTGCTTCCAGATGAAATCAGTAGGAGTTTTGCTACTGTTAGGTTCAGTGATGAAAAAAATCTGACCTGAGGAACATTATTGTATCCATTACTGAAGAACTATCAGATTAGAAAATATATCAGGGTTTGTGATAATTTGATAATTGACATTTTGTTCCCTGGTTGTCTTATATATGATATATTTGTCCTGTATTTGACATATACAAAGTTGCTTTAAAGATTTTAAGGGTAGTATGAGAGATTATGTTTTTATACCTAATATTAGTGGTTATTTTTTCTCCCAGATCAGTGGCTATGTGCACACATAGGAACTCAGGAGGACCCTGGAGATATTCCTCCTATCCCTCTTTTTATTATCTAGATGGGATGTAGAAGATGGGCTGCACCAGCTGCACTCTCGTGCAGGTGAGCCTCACGCCAGGCTGGTGATGTACACCAACCATGCGTGTGCCTGCCAGATCATTTCTGCTCTAACTCCATTACAGCTGGAAAATCCAGCTGCAGACTTTCAGGGATTTCTTTCCATCCTTTTCAACTCAATAACCATCTGGGGAAACAATGTGACGAATGTTGATTTGTCTGCATTTCAGACAGCATCAATCAGGATGTTTTGAGAGGATGTAGATATTACGTCTGAGGAAAAGGTCTTTGGAAACTTGGAAGCTTCTGGTTACCAAAAGACAGCAGTTCAGGTGAGCTGGGAGGTTTGAAGGGGAATGGGGATGAGTCTGCAGGTGTGTAAAAGGACACTTGGCGTTCGGTAAACTTTATTCAGCATACTGGTTAGGGACTAGACACTGATAGTATAAAACTGAGAGGTATGGCAAAAGGAAGAAAAAAACTAAAAAGTTGGATCTGAAAACTGAAGTAGCCTTATCAGCCAAGCTACTTAAAACCTTGGCTGAACTGCTGGGACTGTTTTATATAGGAAAAAGTCATGTCCAAAGATATTTGTAGGTAATGATCAGGCTCAAATTGACTATAAATTCTCAGTACAATTTTCTTCCATAATAAGTCAATGCACTTTTAATCAAATTATACACAGGGAAAAGATTTCTTAGAGCGCAGAAGAAGTCATATTATTTATTAATGATTTGACAGTAAGAACTCTGTAATTTTTAAAAGGATTTTTGAATGACAGGAAATTGAAATGAGCAAGGCTAGCTGGGAAGTGGCCTGTCTTCTGAGGAAACTGGAGTGCAGAATTTATACATTGTGCGTGATGGATCTCATTCCCAGTCTGTCCTGCCCAAGATCTTTGGACCTTGGAATTATCTTACAATATTTATTGGTCTCCTGGTTCAGATTCCAGGCTTGTCAGTAGTGCAAGTGCTGAAGCATTATGGGTTTGAGTTAAAGTCACTGGTAAGGGTAGCTTGTTAAAAATTATTCCCATCATACATCCTTCTGTTTGCTGTCAATATCAAGGTGATAAAGAGGCTGGTTAAATAAGACAGGATGTTATGTGAAATGCCTCTCTTTGGAGGCTGGCAAGTTGCCTCTACATTAGCAGAACTAAATGACCTTTATTTTTTTTTAATTTTTTTAATGAAACCCTGTGGAAGCTGTGCCTGAGGAAGGCTCATGAAAAACCACCAGAGGCACAACACTTTAAAGCTCATTTAGGAGTGGAGCAATCCACAAGAAGTGGTGTGAAACACTCACAGTACCAGGCTTAGCTGGAGAGTTGGCAAAACTTCACAGGCAATGGTTTCTTATGGGGACCCGGTCCTATAAATTAGGAGAGGATTTTATCACAGGCTAGATTTATGAATGTAATATTTATGTCAGGGAGGGACCAGAGAGAATAAAGACAAATTTTTAAAGCTGTTCAAAGTATTTCTTGTAAAAAAAAGTTTCATTAATTTTATCTTTATGAGCCAGCTGGATAAGTAAATAGCAAACTCAACTATTTTAAGATTTTTGGAAGGACACTTGCATCTTCTTTTCTTTCAGTGATTGCAATCATTTCCCTGTTTCTGAAAACCTCTGGTGTTGGAATTTTTAGCAACTCTTCTCTACAGACAAATATCTGGGCTTATGAAGATCTATGCAGCTCTTTGCATCCCAGGCTCTACTGGTCATTCACCAGAGGGAATCACAGTGTCTCTAAAGAGGTACCGGACACTCAGAGAATAAGTAATAGGCCCCAGTTATTTTCACCTTGAAATCACTGTGGAGAATTCAGACTGTGAGTGACAGAGAAAAGTGTTGGAATTTGTAACCCGTCGTCTCCTGAAATATCGACATTTTCATGTAGTGAGTCCTCAAGGCTGGCCTTCAAGCACAGTGTCTGTGGATCTGGAAGCGTAAGCCCCTGACACCTGCTGTAGGCTGGCTAGCTTCCTCCACCCCCTTAAACTAGAGATCCTGTTTCTAGACCATGTGGCTGTAGGTCTAGCTGCTCAGGAAGGATGAGGAGCAGCATGGTCTTCAGACCCTTAGCCCACAGAAGAGCCATTGAGGTCTTTTGGCTCTTTGAGGGAGAAGGTTTGAGTCTCAGAAGACTGAAGCACCTGTCAGCATTTCTCTGCATGACAAGGAGAGGGAAAGTGTATGGCGGCCATGCCACCCATCCTCACAGTCAGCAGGGTCAAGCTCCTACCCTCCATGGTCATTTTTACTCCTGCCTTGCTTCAGTGAAGACAGAGGCAGGGACTAGCACCATTTATGATCCAGAGCTGGTGTTTACCGATCCTGTGCACAGGAAACCTGCTGTGATCTCTGCAGTGGTGGTTACATGTCCCTTGTACATCCTCCGTGAATGAGCAGCTGGGAGCAGTCTCGGTCCCACTGTGGCTGTACGTCTGCTCCCTCCAGGCATCTAAGGCCTTTGCTGCTTTTTTACATCTGGAAGAGTTTGGCTTTGCTTTCTACTTGAGACCCTTAGGGAGATACAGAAGCCTTATGCAGGCATGTGGGCTCTTTCCAGCCCTGGAGTGTGGACAGCTACTGGTCACAGGTCAACCATGCTGGTGTTTGCCAATGAGCAGTTGTAGTTTCCTTAAGTGTCTTAAAGGACTGCACTCCTGCTCAGCACCTTTCCAACCTGGTATCTTGTGACTCTATGATCAAATGCCACAGGGCTGAAATCTGATCTCTAACAACTTCAAACCCTATTGAATTTTCAGGATAAAATCCATCCTGCAGGAAGGGACAGGACATGGCCATCCAAATGGCCTCTCCTCACACAGCATGCAATCAACAACAGTGCAGTTGCTTTCTCAACATCCCTCTCTGCAGCAGAACAGGGCAGACACATTCTGCTTTCTCTGCTAGCAGCAGGAGCCACTAGCACTGTTCACCAGGGAAAATCTGGCCTGAGAGGAGCAGTATCTGTGCAAAATTGCAGTACATCAGCATGTCTACCCATAAAGTGATTTATGATTCATGTCAGTGCAGTGCATAGCAAGGTAGGTACAACTGTGCCAGTAAGAGAAGATTCACCTGGGGTGTGGAGGATTGTCTAATGCTGCCAGTTCCAAAGGGTTGTGATGACGTACTAGTCCAGGCCCAGACATGCTTTAATCAGCTCCATTTATATGGCAAACAAACTCTTATGCTAAAGCAGAGAAAAAACATGCTAATAGCTAAGCCCTGTGGCCTGCAGCTCCTGAGGGGAGAGATCACCTTGCTCCATCTGAGGACTGAGCAGAAATACAGGTAAGGACCAAGGAGATGCATTTGAAGATGCTCTCCTGAGTTCTTCTCACAGTGCACATGGAGCCAACTGGAACTGTTCTGTCAGTGCTGAAATGACTGACCAACAATGATCAGTGGTGGAGAAAAGGGTCTCAGGTAAGAAACAAGGTGTCACTTCTGGGTTCAAGCACTTTCCTGGAGTATTTCTTTGTTCCACTTCCCTCTCTTACCCCAAGCCCATATCTGTAGGAGAGGTATAACAGCTCCACTGTCATGTCAGACTGTGGCTTATGACTGTACTCCCATTTCAATTCTCGCTCTAGCTCTTCCCAGTGGTGCCTTGCCAAGCCCATATGCTTGGCTATAAAAGGTTACAAAGCCCATAGCTGAGCTCAGTCATCACAGCCAGGATGGCTATAGTCAGAGCAAGGCACTTATCTGAGCAGATGTCACCTCAGCCATGGCTTTGAATGCTGATATAGACAAGAACTTCGGGGGCAAGTGGAGCCTGCAGAATGGCACAGCTTAGCAGCAGTGATGAATGAGCTCTTGCCAGACTCTTCCTACTAATGTTACTCATTAAGCTGAAGTATCTACATCTGAATTAAGCAGTGGAGTTGAAGACTAGGACCAGAGTCTTCTCCAGAGACTGAGCAAAGCCCTGCCAAAGTGCCCCTCAGGGTCTGGGAAAGTGCTACACACTGATGACAAACTGTGGAAAGATATACTAGATAAGGAAGGTGATGTGATAGAGGCATATTTGTCTGTGTGAGGTGCTTGTGCTGGTGGGCAGGAGGGAGCTTTTAGATGAAGTGGCTGCTGATGTAGAGGAGGGGGAAGCAAAAAAACCCCATTTTGTTAGTTCCTGCTGGGTCACTGCTCTGATTTTTCCCAATGATCATGAATTCCTCATGTTTTCTAAAGATCTCCCTGTGCTTTCCTTCCCCTGTGGTCAGGGGAGCATCACTGTTAGTGGTCCCAGGCTGGGAAGTTCCTCATCAAGTATTTCAAATGGAGAAGCAAGAGGTGCAAGTTCAGTAATGTTGGTTAGTCTTGGAAAGAATTTAACAATTATTAAATCATTGCTTTGCACCTGTCCCTGGCAGTTACTGACAACAACTGCATTTCACACAGCCTGGGATGACATAATGGTAGGGCTGTGCTACACCTCATTGTGAACCTCTAGGCTGAGCCCTCTTCAGGTTAAAAACTACAAAAATAACCAGTCCCTCTTGGAAATTCTGGATGCCATAGCTAAGAGCTTACAATCTGAACAAACAAACTGGAGATAAGGTACAAGGACAGGGACATAACGTAAAACAAATGCCATTTATTATGATAAATTGCTTAGCAGTGGTTTAAGGTATTGAAATATTATCATACAAATAAATACTTGATGAAAGCAGAAAGAGAAGTGCCTGAGGTAATAAAAATTTATGAATTCCTGGTTGAACCACAGTGATTTAGACGAGAATGGGAGCGAGGAAAAAGGAAGCTTGTTGAAGGGAAGATCACTTTTGAAAGAAATTAAAAGGAACTAATCCCTGCCTAAGCAGCTGCTGGGGGTGGGAACACTTTTATGCTTATAGCCATTATATTTTTAACCAGAATATATTACTCCTTGAAAAAAGACTGTTGCCCCAATTGATCTGTTGATATCAGGATGGTGCTGGTAGTGAGAATGGTCATGAAAGAAACACCAAACTCAGAAATGGAACTGATGTATCAAGTTGTCACTGAAGGAGTCGTGAGAGCAACTGCACTCAGGTGTAAGGGACTACCTGTTCATAAGTGAAAAATGTAGCTTAGATTGATGTCATACAAATACTTTATTTTTTTCACACTGATAGTAAGCCACAGATGGAGGGAAAAAAAAAAAAAGAATGAAAAGGTAGATATCAAGCACACAGTGAAAATTAGACAAGGAAGCGTCATCACACTAATCAAAGTATGTCCATATGGGGAAGAACAAGGTCACAAAAGACATGCTCCAGTAACACTAACAAATCTAGTACAAAAATGAGGACTTTTCTGGCTTACTAAGCAACTGAATTGCAAATACACAAAACAAAACTGATATTTTAAATAACTGAAAACACATATAAAACTCCTATGTATCTGCATTAGATAAAGCATGCTACATACATACTTACGATAAATTGATTCATTTAATAAAGTGCACAAATAACAGTAGATAATTTCTTTTGGGTGACATTTTTTACTTTACTGTGTAGCTACACAAATTTCAGGCACTGTTCAAATTCCCCATCGTTCCTGAAATAGGATGTAAGAGTATGTCAGTGGTTCACAGAAAAGGTCCTCATCCATGCAGAATTATCTGAAGGTATATGCATGGAGACCACCGAGGTAAGAAAACACAATGACCATGTTAAGGACATTTATTTGAGAGAAAGGTAATAAAGTGTCATGGATGTATTTCTTAGCAAAGAAGATCTGTGTGGGAAGGGCTAATATATAGTGCACACCTGTACAGAGCTCAGTAAGGGAACCTGTGGTCATGACTGGCTCCTCTGGGCATGACCTAAATGATCACATCAGTGTTATGTGGAGGCAGATACATAACTGTTCACTGTCTGTATTAACTGCAAGGGCTGCTCAAGCCTGGCTGCAGCCCCAGAAATGGGAAGAAATGGAGAACCTCTCCTTCAAACACTGCCAGTGAGGGGACTAGCATGCCTGTAGGGTTTCCTGCTTGACAATGAACCATTCAGTATACCACAATTTGGCTTGGTGCTGTGAACTTTAAATGTGTTTAAAAACTTTTTTTGGCAGATGCCATGTCTGTGGTAATATTAAACATTTGCACTATTATCTAACAACTTTTTCAGCGGAGACTTGTGGCTGAATCAAGTTTATTCTTTGCTTAATCTCACAGTCCCAAGGTTTCATGAGTGAGTAAATGCTTTGGTGGTTTCACCTTCGTAACACACAGATCTAGTCATGACTGATCTGTAGAAATACACTCTGATAGATGGGCCTAGGACCAGACACTTCAACTCAACTTTTCTTTCTCTTTCAGAGGCAACTTATAATGACTAAAAAATTGAGGAGGATATGGTAGGACCAGGAGACTTGAGCTACTTCCTGGATCCATTAATCCATTAATATGTCTCACCTTCCCATGGTGCTATGGCCACTACCCCTGTGTTTGGCTCGGGGTGTGAGCAATGCAGAGGCTGTGGCAGGGAAGAGGGGGTTGGAAAATGGCATGGCAGATAAACCTACATGTGCATCTCTTCCACAGCTCCAGTGACCACTCTGGTGTCCCTGCCAGGTCTGTGAGGCAAGCAGGGGACCCTGCTACCCCAGAGTGGTGTGAGCACCAGACCCAGTGCACAGTCCATGCATAAGGGAGGATTCCATTCAATTGCTTGTTAGGGTAAATGAATTAACTGGATAATTCCTGACACAGAGTGGGAAGCATCCAGGAATCTTTTTGTAAATGTCTTTGGCCCAGTCCAGGAGAAACAGGTTCAACACTCCTGAAGCAATCAAATAGGTTTTCTGCAGCTGTTCCTGCATAGTGAACCTACCGATTTTCTTAAACAAACCAAGAAATGCATCAGCTTTTAGGCCAATCTTTTTCAAACTCAGATGCCTACGGTTATGCTCCTCAGTGTGAAATGAGATATTTAAAAAGAAGTCAGCTATTTCAGTCCTATATGTGCTAATCAGAAGTGAAGACAAGCCCAGAATTGGAAGAATCCTCCAAGGGAGTACAATGGAAACAAGTCTGGACGATTGATTAATGTGGAAAAGCTGACATAGAAATGAGAACCAGACTTTCATAACACCCACTACTTAAATTTTTATTTTTCAAGCTTTATAAACAGCAGAAGTTTCATCTGAAGAGAAATTTGAGTGGAATTATGCTCTAAATATCAGTTACATTTGCTTTCAACATGGTCATACATTCTATTCATAATACGTTCAAATATATGTGATTTTTAAAATTACACTATTATTTTTCGACAGGTACATATTTTGTGCATTGTCCCAGGATATAATTTCATCACTTATAATTCTTTAGCTTTATAAAACAAAATCTTAAAAATGAAATGAGTTTTCAGCATAATGGAAAAGAATCAGTAAGAGCTGTCTGGGATATGAGGATAGAACTGAGCTCACAAACCTTGCACTTTGTACTCATGTGATTTTCAGGGTAGTCAGACACTGTGATTATATTCTCTTTTATAGGTAAAAAGCTGAGGCTGCCTTTTGAATAGTCCATATTACAAAAATGGTACAGTAATTGGCTTCCTTACATGTATCTTTCCTGTATTCTTTCACTGTTGCATGAGCCTAATGTAGACAAGACCCATATGTGGTTAACAAGGTGGAGTCTGGTTCACTGTCTGAAGTCTGCTGGGGTAAATGTGCTGTTTCTTCACCTGTAGAATCAGGATCACAATACTTGACAGACAAGGATGCTATGAAAATCTGTTCATGTCTTCATCCCACTTATAAGATGCAAAATACTGTCACACATAATTATGATTAGTATGACCAAAATTTGTTTGCCAAGAGCAATGAAATAGGATTAGAGTTGGTAGTACTGACTCATCTTCACCTATGCCTGTGAAAAATAGCTTGTAAGGAGCAGGATAACGTCCTGAGCGTTGGTTGAATTTATCTTTTAATCTGCACCTTCAATCACCTAAGGAATGAAATTTCTTCCCACAGCATTGACCTGTTAATGATAATCAAGTCATGTTCTTTTGAGTCTGGATCACAATGTCACTATGAGCTGCGAGTGACTTTCTCTGACTGCTTGACAGTAGTAAAAGAAAGATCCTGTCTCTGACCGGTTTCCTGCTGCTCCTGGTTGATCTCTCTGGCTGGATCCTGGACTGGCTCGTCCTCTCACCATGCCTGGGGCTGCCCATGGGCTCTGTTACCAGCGTGGTCTCTGCCCCTGTGTTCAGCCCCGAGGAACAGTTCCCACAGGTGAGGACACGGTCTGTGTGAGGCTTGTATCTGGGTCCCCGCCTTTCCTGCAGGAGCAGATACTGCAGCCTGACAGACATGGGAAGGACATCCAGCACCGTGGCAGTTTTTTGGCTCCACCAGTATGGGAGGCATACGGTCTGCCTGGGTCTTCATCCCTGTTGGTCTAGCTAATCCTTCAAGCAAAGTCATCTCTCTGGTGTATTGGACCCCTCCCAAAGAGTGGAGTGGATTAGAAGGGTGGACGCTCAGAAACCCTAAAAATCATTCCCTGTTTTAGGAGGCTACACATGGATGATGCACTCATAATACAGCCTTTCTGTCCACTTTGTAAAAGGGCTGATCTGCCTTATTCTGCACCCAGATGGATTATTTTGATGTAATGAAGAAACACCCTGCTAGGAAAGTCCAGCCAAAAATAAAGTCACTCATCTGTGACCTTCATTTTAATTCCCATCCAGCCTTCATTGTTTTCTGACCTAATCATGCCCGCTGGCTCCTTAAATTAGCTTTGTGGATCTAAAAGACGCTGTACTTGTTTCAAGAGCGTTTTTAATTGAGCTAAGTTGTAATTACCTGATGTAAAGCTCTCTCAGGTAGAAAGAGATTACATATTTGTTCTTGTGTACATATCTGAAAGCATGCAAAATGTACCCAGGAATTTGTCAACTACAAGAAGAATCATGTTGCTTATGCTGTTGATTACATATAATTAGGATTTAAAAGACATGATGGAAAGGCAAACAAGCTAGGAACTCAGCTTGGATTGAAATTACCCATAGCTTTCAGTCATTTTCATGGAAAGAATGAACTGTCAAGGACTGCTCTGTGTTTTTATTTAAATGCTCACTCAGACCTGAGAATTATTTTGATTAGATTGTATTATGGCAACATCACTTCCTCTGTGTGGTCTTGTCCATGAAGAACCAATTAGTGCATCATTTCACCACAGCTAGAGAGACCAAGAGACGGGTGTGGATGTGTGGAGAGAGGGTGAAAAGGGAAAGCAGATGTGGTTCAGAGATTTTTTCCATCTGATTTTCAAAACAATTTCCCACCACCCTAATTCTATTCCTGCTGGCGTCAATTGGAGCTCTGCCATAGATTGCAGTGGGAGTAGGGCTAGTTCAGTGCATGAAACCTGTTGAAACCACATCCTCATTTGATACATAATTGAAAGCTTCACAAATAATTTTTGTTCAGTTACGGTTTTTGAAATTGAAAACTATCAGGGATGGGGGAACACCATGGGTTTTGAAGTGGACAACACAGTGTGCTGGTGATTTGCTAGATAAAAGCAGCAAGCAATCCTTTGTGCCAGAATCCTCTACTGAGCCATTCCAGGCCATGATTGGGAATGGGTGAGCTTTCTTTTTTCTCAGCTAGAATAGGCTCCCTCCTTGGATGTCAGGGAGGGAGATTTTTCATTCTTTTTGCTGCAGTTTTGTTCTGTGTGAGGGGAACACGGCACTGCAGGAGGACGAAGGAGGATGAGTCAAGTGGGCAGGAGAGCCAGGTAGCCCTTCTTGCTTTCTTTAAGCCAGAGGTATTTGGCCAGGGAGGAAAAGGCTGTTTAGAACCCTCCTGGATGAATTTTTGTACCCAATGGCTATATGACATCTTTCCCAAGTCCACAGTGTCAAACAGTAAGTGCCATTGTGGGTTCTGTGATAGTGCAGCTTCCTCGGGATGTACTCAGGGCACACCTTCTATTATGGCTTGACTCAGAAAAGCAGCCCTTGCATATTCCTTTGGCTTGTTATGTACAAGAGCAGGCAGATGTGAACATCAAGTGACTAACTTTCCCGACCGCTTCTTAGTTAAGGTGGTGGTTTTATATGTATCTATATAAAACATAAATATACAGTATGTGTCCTGTGGCTGCTGGTGAACCTTTTTGGATTGTTGCCCTGAATTTCTGTACTTTATGTAACACTGTTTTCATCTATGAAAGTTCTGAACATTTGGGGGATTTGCTGTACCATAGTTTGCTCAGTGTGATACAGCTTCTTGCACTGATAAGGACTTTTATCTGTGAGTAATTTCTGAGGAGGAATCCTTTAAATAAATTACAAATAGAAAAGAGTTTCATTCAGAGGAAAGAGATAAAATGCCTTATATCAAAACAATTATAGAGAAATACATTTATTAAGGGGGAAAAACCACTTAAACCATGTTTTCTGTGAGCAAAATACCTAAAGAGAACGTTTGCTAGCACATACTTTTGGAAACTTCAAGCACACTGTGTAGATGGCAGGTATAATCCATGCTGAAACACCCAATCAGTTTTAGAGCTCACCCCAAGACCCACTGAAATCAGTGATATTATTATCTTGGACTTCAGCCCGGACTCTCACTATGGCAGTAGACACTTTAAAACAAATATAAAGAGTACATGTAGTGGAGGTGTTAGGATGGGATTCACAGTTTTGGCCTCTCTGTCAGCCCCAAACCCCACTCTCAAAGAGGTAGTAGAAATCATTTAGCCCCACCACAGCCTTGTTCTCATATCTGTACTACTGTGCCATTAAAAACATAATTCCTTGACATTAAACAATAATCACAGTGTGATCCTCAAGGAGAAGATGTTGTAGAAGTGCAGAGTATAATTTTATTTCAAGGCATAAGAGAATTTATAGAATAAAAAGTGGAAGAATTTATCAGTCTTCCCACAGTTGTGTCCTTGGAAAAAGGACTTCAGAAGTACCAGGAGAAATATAAAACTAAATGCTCTGTGGCCATTTCACAGTGTTGGTATTGAAAACAAGAGTTGGAGAAGCCAGAGTTCTGCCCAAAGAGAAATAGGTTATTTTCACAGGGGCTTGAAAACTAATGGATTGCAATAATTTGTCATCTTTATTGGGGGACTCCTTATGATAATGCATCAATTATAGGACACTGTACCTAGTTTGAATCAGGCAATGTTGTGTTTGCTCCCACAGTCCATTTGCCTGAACCTCCTAGAATCCTCTATTCGAAGAAGAAAACTCACTTTAATTGATTGATTGAAGTGATTGCTCTGTCCATTTTGAGATACCCAGGAGTGTGACACATGGAAAGACATTTCAGTCTGAAAATTTCCTCCAGCTCATCTAGGTGATATGCTAATATGCTAGCTTTGGCTGAGATAGAGTTCATTTTCTTCACCTTAGGTAATATGGGGCTCTGTTCTGGATTTGTGCTGGGAAAAGTTTTGATAACACAAGGATGTTTTCACTCTTGCACAGCATCAAGGTCTTTTTTACTTCTCATCCCAACTCACCAGTGAGTGGGCTGAGGGTACACAGGGAGTTGGGAGGGAACACAGGCACAACAGCTGACCCCAACTGATCTCAGGGGTATTCCATTACATGTGGCATCATGGTTGGCATGTACAGCTGGGAGAAGAAAAAGGAGGAGGGGGACACTGGGAGCTATGGCATCTGTCTTCCGAAGTAAGTTATAGATGATAGATCTCTGCTTATCTGGAGGTGCCTGCCACAAGAAATGGTGAATGAAGTCCTTCTTTGCTTAGCTTATGCATGCAGCTTCTGCTTTTCCTGTTAAATAGTCTTTATCTCAACTCATGTTTTCTCACTTTTACTCTTCTGATTCTCTCCTCCATCCCACCAGAGGAATGAACAAGTGGCCTGGTGGGGCTCAGACTTACCTGGGGTTAGACCATGACAGCTAATTTTCTTGCCCAGTTAATATACGACAGCCTCAGTGTAATGGCTTTAATAATAATGGCTTTAATAATAAATGGCCTCAGGAGCTGGAAAGACTGTGCAATTCTACAAGGTCCTAGCTTTGGAGTCCATACGGTAATTGGCAGGTTCTTTCTCTCAGCTTTTAAGGACATGGGTGAAGTTTCTGTGGAGTAGAATCAAGAGGCTGCAAAACAGTATTCTTGAATTAACATTGCCATCTGTTAAGAAACAGGCAGTGTTTGCTGGTACCTACCATTTTCTGTAGTGAAATACGGATATCAGACAGAAATTACCGTGCGTGTTGTCAGGTCCCTTTCCATGCCGGCATGGCTCCTACTGCCAAGGTTTAATGATATTCCTCTAGATCTTTGTCCAGTCTAGTGCCTGGATAAAGACATTGGAGACTTTAAAGCTGGGAATTACTATTAATTATTCAAAAAATTAGTTTTTCATGGTGTTACTTCATTAAATGAAAAATCTTAATCTCTCTTGATTAAATCTTAATCTTAATCTTATCTAGAGGTGCATATTTGACTTCTTAGATGGTTTGTTTCTGTCCTGCTATAATTACTACCTCAAATGATAGTGCTTGCTCTGTGTGTGCACACACTGGAAATTACAAGAGAAACTATAGGACTGAACAGTACACAAGGGGTTTTCTCTCCCATATGGTCATCTAACAGTTTACTGTAAGCTTAGGGGAGGTAAGTCCCTGGAGTTGGCCAGGTGATGCTTCTGGAAGCCACTGGACAGGCAGGAGCTCAGCTCTGGCACGGGGGCAGCTCCAGACACTTGACTGACAATCATGGGCTGTCAAGAGCTTAATGAAGATGTATCAGAGAAACAAATCAGGCCATCACATTCTGTTTTGTATCGATCTATTTTCAAGCCCTGACAACAAAGACATGCCAGAGATGGGCAGGGCTGTGTTCATGATGTTCTCAGCTTTGGGAGTTCTCTGATGCTGCTGTTTTTCTAGATAATCTGCAAGCAAGATCTGCGGTGTTTGGATGGGGTGGGTTATTCCCCGCTCATGTCATCATCTGGAATTGTCCCAAATCCATGAGACACGATGGCAGATGAAAACCACTGTTTCTTCCCTCTTTCAGGGTGGTTACATTTGTGTTTCTGGGAGCATAGCAGAAGGCTTCACACAGACGACCAGATACTTACGTAATTAAAAAAGCATTTTGAACACTTCCTCAGTTTTTTTTCTAGCAAGGAACAACATCTTGAACAGGAGTCGTAGAAATAATTTCTTACAAAAAGAGTACGAATGGAATAAAAATGAAACGTAAAAGCTATTGGCAAAGAGAAGCAGCAGTGCATAAACATACTCTGGCCTTCCCATGGAGCTGTTTAATTAATTACAATTTAGTCTTACCAGTTAATTTCCACTCAAAGATATTCCTTTGTTAGCTCTAGGCAGGAAATGCACCCGAGCGGAAATTTGTGTGAAAGAGACAATCTGTAAACAGTGTTTCCATCCTAACAGGGAGCACATGCATTATTATAAAGCAACTTTAATTAGAGGCAACTTAGAAAAGATACCATCACTCCAAGAGCAACTACTGTGTACTGAACAAGATGAAACTCAATCCCTTGGAACCAAAACAAACAGGCCATCACAAGACACTACGGATTTGAAACATGGTGTCTTAACTTTGGAAGGAAATTCCAGAAAATATGATACCATGAAAGCCTTATCTAGATTGATTACCAAACTCAAAGGTTTCTAAAGGGTCTGGGGCCTAATAAATCCCTAGTTTACTATATTAATCTATTCAAATAATAATATTAATCTATTCAAAAGATGCAGGTGTTTTATGTTTTTCCCTTAGTTCACATGTCAGAGTCTTATCTCAAAGCTTTAATAGTAGAAATCACAGAATCACAAGAAAATTTGGGTCCAGTTGCACTTTCCAGCTGTTATTTATCACCCTCTGCTTCTTAAGTGCTGACTTGCCTTGGTGACAGACCACATCCCACACTGCATCAAGTGCAGCGGAAGAAATCTTCTTCAATACTATGGGTTTACAGCGTCATTTGGAATAGGAGGCAATGGACAAGATCCTCACAACTGGAAGAAAAAGGAGAAATAAAACAAACCAGCCATGCTACAATCATGTGGGCAACTAATTAGGCAAGTGTGTGCACAGTAAGTTCATACACGTACCACAAGTGTAATGAGCATGGATAGCTTTGATCAAAACTGGGAGTCGGCACTCATGCTAGGAAATCAGCGGGAAGAACCACAGCACAACTTCAGTTTGCCCTGGCTCACTTGTTTCAGCAAAGATGCCACCACACTCTGCTTTGTGCTTCTGAGCATGATGGCATCCACAGACATGAAGTGAGCAGGAATCCAGCCTACTTTGTCAGCTTTCTTACAGCCCTAATGCTGCCTGTAGGGGCAGAACCCCCATGAGATGTTTAGGGTTGCTGTTGATGTGAACAGGAGCAAATCCAGATTGTGCTGCTTTGCTGGAAGGCAACATTTGCCCTTGAACGTAAGGCTAGGCAACAGGAAAATTGAATCACCAGGCACAGTTTTAAATGGCTTTGCCAGTGTTACACCAAACTTACCTTTGGCCCTTAAAACTTGCTAGTCTATCAAAATAACTCTGCCGACTGCATCGCAACATGTGCTTGGTTTGAGTAACTGAACATCAAGATTTAAAAAGCACCAGGGAAATGTGTGATGCTTGCAAGACTTAGGAAGATATTTCTGGGGTTTTTGCACCGCTCCATTCAGTTGTCTATGCGCTTGTCAGGGAACTGAGAGCTGAGAACTGGCATCGGGAAAAGTTTTTGGGCATTGGGAATATTTTGTAGTAACAGAGGATGATAAATACGTGCTGAATAGTGGCCAGTAAGCAAATTTCACGTCTAAGATGAAAGCCTGTGTAATATCTTTAATAATGGGTCCAAATCTAATAATTTTACTATAAGGAATTGGGCGTTCTGTAAAGACATGGACTAAAATGTGATGATGCTCAAAGCAAGATTCACAGACTTTTTGCCTCGGAAATTACTAATCTGGATGCCAGGATTTGTCCAAGAGCAGTAAGGGCCAGCCCCAGTAGGAACTGTCAGGGCAGGACTTGCTAGACAGAGCTTGTTCCGCTGCCCCAGCAGCTGCAGGGCAGGCAGTGGTCCTGAACATCAGCATAATTGTGATGATCATGGGGCAGGGCTGAGGTGCAGGTGGGAAGTCAGTCTGTGGGTCAGGGTGAGTGTGGTACACAGACAGTTATAAGCACATTTGCAGTGTAGCTCAGGAAGTTTCACCAAAGGTGTAGTGAGATAAAATCAACTCTGAAGCAAAGTGGGGAAAAAGCCTGACAAGCCTCCTCACAGCTCTCTGTCACACAGCTCTTCTCCAAGCAGTTTGATCAGAGGTCCCAGAGCTGTACTGTTCCAGGGTCAGGGAGGAAAACAGGAGGGCAGAAGAGTGTTCTCGGAGCTGTGATAGGATTTTTAGGAAGAGAATGAACATATTAGTTTTGTTGAAAATAAATATCAGTGTGAATAGCATCCCTCACTTCAAAACCTCATTTTAACCTCCAAACCCAGTCATTTATAGCTACATTTATTTACTGTCACATAATGTTTTACAGGCCACGTCTATTTTAAGTGCAGTTCCTTCATGTCAATGTACTAGGAATTAATGTAATGCTTTATATCTATCTCGCTTAATTTCCTTCAGCTTTGCTTAAACAATTTGATAAACATGTTGCAGTGAAATTGGTGTCTCTCAAGGCACTGCAACTTCTGATAACTGGTGGGCATATAGACCCTGCTGTGGTCAGCACCGTTGAGCTGGAACCCTTCCTCCCTCTCAAGTGGGCTTGTGACAAGCCACTGTGTGAGCTAAGCAGTACAGGTCTGGTGTTTCTGGTGCCCAGGGAGGGCAGGCTGTAGTACATGACTCAGAAGAAAGCAGGCTGTCAGGAAGTTTGACCTTGACAGACCGGGATGAGGCCATGGCAGAGCAGTGGGATGAACTGTGGAAATCCCGTTTAGTAGGACGCACACAACTGCAGGATCCTTGGATCCATCCTCTGCCTCTTCTTTCTCTTCCTCTTCTTTGTTTTTGTTCTGTAAAGTAAACCACCTCAGATTTTGATTAGAGGAAGATATCAGTTGTGCACACTTTGCAATGGCTGTGAGGTTCAGGACAAGATAAATAAACAGCCAAGGGAAGGGTGTGATGCTGTGAAACACACTTGTTCTCTGAAGCAGTGCCACCACAGATTAATTTTACTTTCATATCAAATAACCTACATTTTGGTTTTATGCCTTTGTGTGCAGGTGCAAGTATGTGCATGCTGTGACACATAGGTCAAATTAATCACTGGATTCAATCCATTTCTCAGTGTCGTTATCCAGAGAATGAGCTTTGCTCACAGTATGTAGCAGGAACACCAGCTATATGTCTGTGTTTCAATAACAACTGAAATGAGCAAGCTCAGACATCAATCACTCTAGATCTTACTGATTTTAGTCCTCATGCTGTGTGACTGTGCACTTAATTGTGGGATTATTGATCTGAAGATAATCCAGATGATTTGTCCAGATGATTTGTCCAAATACTAAAAGTGAAACCATTCTAGGATACATTTCCTTTATTTACCTTTTCCGGTTTGCATTCAATTTTTAGCTTTGTGTCAGCCACCTCTGCTGATTACATACCAGTCATGGTTGCTTTAATAAGCTGAGGGGAAAGGAACTCTAAACATACTATTTATCAAGTTGATAATTTTCCTTTAATATGTTTTCCTGTTACACTGCAAATCTTACACAGCTCACTGGATTTACCCTTCTTCAATTAGCAATCAAAACTCTCGATATGTATGAGTGTTTCAGATTGATACCTACCGAGTCAATTGTTCTTCATAGTGATAAGAATAAAACAACCAGAGGAGGAAGAAATAGCTGTAGGAGTTCATTTTAAGAGATTCATATGCGAGTGGAAGAGGCACATGACTGAAAATTATCTATCAGTGCATTAAGTGATAAAACTTATGTAAGCCCATTCTGAAGGGTTTGGGTGCTGAGCCAGACCACTGCATGTACCAGCAGGGCACACTGGGACACACTGGGAGCACACCAAAGGGGGCTCCATCCTGTTGCAGCAAGACTTGCTGCAGCCCTCAATTTCTTCTGTGATCCTGCTGCAACTATCACTGCACCTCTTCTATGGACAAAACTCATCAAGGCTTTCATCTCTGAGATGTGTCCCTCTTGAAGCTCATGTGTTCTGAACAAATTCTTTCATTTTCAAAAACCACATATTTATTTCAGGGTCTTGTTTTGCAGATGATAGATAACATACGGCCTGAATTTCTGTCTTTATAGTCAAAGTCTTCATTCTTCAGTCCCATTTGTTTAGCTAAGAAGTATCCTACCTCTTTCAGCCCACTCATCAGAGAGCAGCAATCCATTTCTCTGAAAGATTTGAATCTTGTCTATTGCCTTGGGCTTGCTTGTATTAAATGCTTCAGTATGTTTGATTAACTCTCTCTATTTTAAGTTATGGCAAAGCAGAGTGATCACCTATCTGCCTTCCAGAGTGGGGATATAATGGATGACCCCTGGAATTAATGAAAGAGCTATGCCTGATCACAGCTGGTCGAGAAGGCCAATATATTTAACTCTCCTTGCACTTTTATCACACAGAATAAGACAAATCATGTAAGGCTTGTGAATATCTTGGCCAGGTATGTTGATGATTTAACTCTTGCCAGTGAACTCCCTAACTTTCTCTGAATTCAGAGCTATTAAAGAGAAGTAAACACACGGGTGTTCAAAGGCTTTCTCTTCCCTCTGCGGCTCTTCCCATGTTGCTCCTAACAGGAGATGAAAAGGAAAGGGCAAAAATTGCTCTGTCCCAACATGAATTCCAACTAATGAAATAATTATCTTACAATGTGGTTTAGTATGGGGTAATTGTAAAAGAAAGCTGCTTGGCAGCGTGTCTTGGGGCAAGCAGCTTCCGTGATGTTTCCAATCCTTCACCCAGGGAGAAGCTCCGCAGGAGGGGTGGGATTATGAAACACAGCATGTTTTGGAAGTCCCACCCTGGGCTTTGCACAGGGTGGTGCTAGTGTGTGCTTTTTTTCAAGCCTGTAGTTTCTCATCCAAGTTTGTGAAGACTTGAGGAGCAGCCAGTGCTACATATTCTGATGCTCAGCCCATCTCTTACATAACATCTTCAAATCCAGTAACATTTTGACAGTCTCTCAATCGATGCCTAGGACAGAGACTGAGCTATTCCCTTGTATGCTTTAAAAATTAGTTGCTCCAGAGCAATATAGAGCATTGACAGTGAGGTTGCACAGGGAAGCTTATGCTAGGTCTGGCAGCACATCACACACACACACACATATATATATATATATTTGTTTGTTTGTTTGTTTGTTTGTGTCACCTGACTGTTCATCAGACCAATGTACCTGTACCCTCTTTGGTGTAATCAGTGGTCACCTTTGGGTCAGATTTCTGAGTTTTAGGCAACAGGAGTGATTTAGTGGGGAGAGAGTGTCCTGATCTTCATGAAGGCACATTTATAATGATGAAGAGTGAACTGAGTAGGGACGAGTTTGTCGTCATTTTATAATTCTGAAAGGCTCATAAATCACAGCACCACAGCCAGACAAACTGTTTATTAGACATGCAAACCCCTTAAACAATGCTATAAAAGTGTACCATACTTGAGAAAATTCTGTGTCACCTGTCCTGAAGAAGCTCGCAGCTGTGAGAAAAATGTTTTGCAACTCCAGGGAAAGAATCGTTCCTTAAAAGTAGAAGACTCTAATTGCAGAGGGAGGAAATATTAATCCATCAGGAACTCAGGCTCCCAGATTTACTCATGTATTTGAAAAATAAGAGTGGTGTTGAAGCAAAATTTAATAGGTCTGCAGAAATCTTGACCCTGATTAGTCTGTCTATTGAACTCCACCTCAATGCACTGCTTTGTAAGATGCAAACCAGAAATAAAAAATCAGTAGGGTAACATGCATGGTGGAGACGGTCCAGAGCTTTTCTTTACAGAAACTAATTTAGTTTAATTGTTCAGACAGTTTTTCCAGCACACTCCAAATACAGTAATTCTTAACCCAGTGCTTTTAAGTAGTTGAAAGTGCAGTGGTTTCAAAAAGGGACTGAATTATTTATATTGCTGGACTTGTCTGGTTTTCATGAGACTTGTCTGCTTGCCCACTTGGCCCATCTGTCCAAAGGCCTGTCAGACTCTGTGCCACGGCAGCATTTGAATTTACTCTCCAGTTCTAAAGAAAGTTTCCAAGATGCCTCATTTCTACAGGTATTATTAAAAACAGAGGCTTTTTGAAACAGTGCCCCAGCCAAGATTCAGTTTGTCTGCACAGGGCTTTGTCAACATTATGAGCCTCACATTCTCCACCACATCTTTGTAGAAGAGGCTTTGTGAGGGAGCCCCAGCTGTCTGCAGCTGCAGCGGGGTGAAGGTGCTGCTCCTTGCCCAGCCCCAGCCTTTGGTGGGTCCCACAGCGCTGCTGCTGTCATGGGAGCCCTGACATTGCAGGGGCAGCTGAGGGCACCTGAATGAAGGGCTTTGGCTGCTTGGGTGCTTGCAGGTGGAGTGGGTGACTGCTGGATCTGAGTCCTTGACAACCCAACCAACTGCTTATTTTTGGCACAAACAGTTCCAGTGCATGTCACTATCTTGCCGTCCAAGCCAAAACACCCATTAAAAAAACCCCAAAGGGAATTACATATCTATAATAGCAAAACATTCAGCTTGTAAGATACAATTGACCTGTGTGGGATGGGGGAAAAGGGAGCAGGTGTGCTGCTTCCAGCCCGGTGGGATCAGCCAGAACCAGGTTGCTTTGTTCCATGAAGAAATCCCTCAAAACTGTAGGTGGTTTCCTATTAGGAGATTCCATCTCTCTGTAGCACCTAATATGTTTACTCTGAAATCAAAATATAGCACTAGATGGGTGCGCTGTTTTTAGCTGGGATAGAGTTAACTTTCTTCACAGTGGTGAGTATTGCTGTGCTTTGGATTTATGCTGAGTATAGAGTTGATAATATAGAGATGTTTTTGTTATTGCAGAGCAGAGCTTAAACAGAGCCAAGGCCTTTTCTGCTTTTTGTACTGCCATGCTGGTGAGGGAGTCGGGGGAGAATAAGAGTCTGGGAGGAGACACAGCCAGGACAGATCAAAAACTGACCAAAGGGATATTCCAGTCTATATAGCATCAGGCTCAGTATATAAAGTGAGGGGAAGGAGAAGAAGGGGGGGGATATTTGGAGTGATGGGATTTGTCTCCTCAAGTAACCAGGACATATGATGGGACCCCGCTCTCCTAGAGATGGCTGAACACCTGCCTGCCCACAGAAAGCAGTGTATTAATTCTTTGTTTTTCTTTGCTTCTGTGCATGCTTTTGCTTTCCCTATTAAACTGTCTTTATCTCAAGCCATGATTTTTCCAGCTTTTAACCTTCTGATTCTCTCCCTGATCCTGCTGGTGGGGGAGTAAGTGAGTGGCTGTACAGCACTTGGCTTCTGGCTGGGGTTAAAACCATGACAGTGGGTCATTAAACTTACGCAGTGTGACTGTTCCTGTCCCTCAGCTTCCTGTATATCTACTCCATTAATGGATTTCAAATCTTCCGTATATAACTGCAGGGAGCACTGCACTAGATTTAGTGAAGCAAATTCTCAGAACTTGAAAGTGTAGTTTTTTAAACAAAGAATCTATTCTTTAACCTTCCGTTGTTTTGGGGTTTTTTTATAAGTTGCAAAATCGTTTTTTATAAAGACCTGGAGCTATTCTGAGATGAGAAAGTGTTGGCTGGTACGTATAAAAAAACCCCAACAATCACAGTTTCCTCCTTCAAGTATGTTTTTCTACAAAGAAAAAAGATCCACCACTAATCAGTAATGAAAGATGAACCTGAAATGAATCAGCACATTTCTACCGAAAATCCAGATGGGCCGGAAGATCTGTTTAACGTACCCAGCAATGAAAGTGCCCATTGTCTACACTACAATATTGACATAATATAATTTCCTTTAGTATTTCAGGTCCTGGAAATGGCATCATAAAAGTCAATATTTAACTCTGAGTTTATATAAGAGTATCCTGTCTTGAACCAGGTTCTGCTTCCTTCTCTTTGTCTGGACTTTATAAGTGTTGCTCAGATGCCTTTGACCTTATTGGAGAAGGAAATGCTAGCCCCCATGTCATTACAGTCATCCCTTCAACCAGTGTTAAGCACAGTGAAAGAGCTATAGCACTTATTTAGACTTCTAAATATGAACTCAGCTTTAGATGCTGATTAATTACACCCATATCCTTCCAGTCCCACCAGCACACCAGCTGAGGGGCTATATATGATGGTCCAGCTCAGGAGAGAGCCAAGGGAGCTGAGCTGCCCAGTGGGTTCGGAGCTGCTGTCAGAGCCTTGGTGCTTCCTCTGCTGCCAGCAGCCACAACATTCAGCAGGGCTGCTGGATTTTTACAGCAAGAGTGTATAAAAACCCTGAATTGTTGTTCAGACAGGCAAGTTGGCCAATTTATCAGGTAAGCCTGGTGTTCAGGCACAGTGATGCAGAAAACAGTGAGACAAACCAAGATAGACATCGGTCCTATGCAGTTCTTCTGGTAGTAAGGGACTGGCAAAAGATGTCCCAACATGAGGAGAACATCATGCTTGTTTTTCCTTCTCTTTTCAAATGAATACTGAGAAATGTATGCTCTGGCCAACAGTTATCCTATACCCTGTTCAAAACATTTGTATTGTTCATAAAAATCTTTACTGTAAATATATTTTAGAATCTCAAAATGAGTTTGTTTAATTTCTACAAATCTTTTCTTTCAAAAAGAAGGAATTAAATCCAAGGCATTAGAATTGTTTATGTAAACCAGAGCTTAAATTTTCTTCTCCTGAAACTAAAAATGGGTAGCATTAAGTGAACCAGCAGACACATAAGGGTGCGAATTTTGACTATTTAGTGCCGAAAGGAATATATACAGAAAATAATTTGGGAGCAAATGGAGCATTCAAATTTTGTAAGACATTGAACCAATTTATAAAGATGAATACTTCCCATTACAGTTTGTTTCAAGCATTCACAAAAAGAAGAAAAAGGCTAAATTAATCATTTGTGCGATTGTATTTTTGGCTAATATTCTATTGCTCCTGATGTGGTAGGACTTTGAATCTCCAGCTGTGAGTTGGTATCCATTTTATGAGGAACTGTTCAAGAAAGGAGAATCAGTCCTTGTCCATAGTGCTTGGAAGTCTAAATTTCTGAGAGCTGATATTACAAAGGACTGGACAGAGAGCTGGCATTACAGGACTGAAAACGAGGATTGAGAAGATAAGGAAACAACAAAGGAAGTATTTCTGTTTAAAGCGAGACTTTAGAAAGAGGCACGACTGGAGGAGCTACAGTGAGTTACATGTTAACCCATATGCATATATTAACCCAAGGACCGGCTGTCACAGGTCCCAAGGATGTTAAAAACACAGAGAAATGTATGAGATTGAGCTCATGTGACCAAATGGAACCAAAAGGTAATGCAAGTTGTCCTCTGAACAAGTTGATCCTGGGAAGCGTGTGAAGCAGTTTTATGTCTGTCTTGTGCTTCCTGGACACATTTAATTTACTAACACAGAAAAGAAAACATTATTAAAATACTCTGGTTAATAATGAAGAAAAAAAGCATCTCTACACTCAGTTAGTGAATAGGTTTTGTGCCAGCCAATCATTTCTGTTGTTTCAAGGTGTTTAGTATAGCAGTGGTGACTGAAGTCACCCCCCTCCTCAATCTTACTTGGAGTGGGTATGAACACAAGTGGGAAGGAAAAAGAATAGAAAGAATAGTAGGAAGGAGTGGTGACATCTCAAAACAGTCCCATGATTAAAGTAGAGACAGCTAGGAGAGCAAGACATCACATGGTACAAAGACAGAGGGAGACCTCAGGGAAGAGGGTACAGAAGATAAAAGGTGTATCTGGAAGAAACATGATGATGATTCATATTGATGAGGTCACACAGAGACCCAGACAGGTGCCAAAGGCAATTTGGGGGCTACTCACATGAGGCCTGGCTAGAGACAATGAAGGACCCGGCCTTAGGAGGTGAGGGATGAGGGTGAAATGCACACAGGGATCAAAGAGCGTAAAAAGCGTATCTGGGGAGTAGGAGGGAGATGGAGTCACTGGAGGAGTTCTCAAAATGGTTAATAGTAATGAGATGAGAAAAACTGGTTAACAACTGATTGGTATTTTTCTTTAACCACTGCTGGAGGAAAATAACTGACAATTGCTTCTTTCATCCAGTACACTCTATGTCTTCTACAGATTTTTAGCTCTGGCAGGAAAACATTGGAGTTGGGCAAACAATTTTTTGCATTAAAACTTTGTACAGTTTTGGTCATTATTTTAATGAAATATTTTGGAATTGTGTGTTGATTGCTCCCTCGACTGTATTCATTATTTGCTCAATACATTTTCATGGATTAATTATCTGTAGTCAATATTCATACTCCAGCATCACCAATGCCAAGATGTTATTGTAACATTGTTATTAAGTGATAGGTATAACTCTTCAGCTAAAGAAATCAGATGATTTTAAGATCTCTACCTTGTAGTAAAAACCTGCAGTTCTCCCATTTGCAGTGGAGCAATTTTTTAAAAATATATGTCAAGAGTTAGAAACAAAAATAAATTAGAGCTCCAAATACACAGCTCAAAATATTTTGGGATTTGGAAGTCATTATTCAATATTTAATCCAATATATAGTATCTAAAACAATACAGATTTTAAAATCTGCTGTTGTACGTATTTACATAGTGGATTTTGCACTTTGCAGTCAGTGAATGTTAGTAGACATAAAATTTAGAGAAATAATCTTTATCTGAAAGGTAACTAAAGACGGCAAAACCAGTTTGAGAAAAGGTCAGAATAATGTTCATCTGTTTGATCAAAACTCTTTAAAGTGTTTGTTTAAAAGATATTTGAACTAAAATGTAAAATACAGCAAAGAGGACTGCAACTGATTTAGGATGGTCACTCAGAAGTGAGAAACTCAGCTTGATATTAAAATACAGTCAATCAGATAGTGAAACTGAGAGACAGGATGGATGATGAACATGAGAGTAGGGAAGAACTAAGTTCTATGGAAATGAGATACTGAAAAATAAGACTGAATTTGAATCTTCGGTTTGAGCTCCACTGACATTTACAAACGTAATCTCAGCTGTCAATTTAAAACAGGAATGGATGAGTAAAATAATCCGAGGAAAAGGGGATCCATCAGGCACACTCAGCCCAGCCATGCAACCCTGGCTTCGCTGCTCTCCCAGTCCAGCTGGCTTTCTGTCTGCACGCACAGACTGACTAATCTGCTGCCTGAGTGGGCTGCTGCTGCTTGTTAAGCCAATTCTTAAAATAATGGCTGACCTAATTATATAGCATAATCTTTACCTTAAATATATGTGATGACTGTTTACATGAAATGCACACTGGATTATTTTGTAATAATTACTTTTCACATCTCGTCACTGAGCACAATTAAATTGACGTGTATTTATGCACCAAACTTTACAGCACAGATTTACAAAGCAGAAAGTGTTAAACTGATTGCTTTTCCTTAGCAGGCACCAAGGGGGTGGATAAAAGGGGAGGAATAGTGATAGTGTCATTATCTGTCTTTAATAACTTCTCTGACATAGGTTGAAAGCTTCTAGACATGTAAAATTGTCAGTGCAGTAATACAACCAACGAGGTACAAGTTTTGATTGCTGAGTTCATTATGTAGCCTGCTAGGTTTTAGATCAGAGCCATTAATTACCGTGAAAGTGTCAGACATCGCAGGGATTCTCTTGACGTAGAGTCTATTTACCATCTTCTCTACCACAATGAAAAAGTAGCATATTTTACAGGTGAAATCAATGAAGACTAATTATCCACCACTTACAGATTAATAGGTTGTGAGGCAAACTTATGATCAGTGCTAGAAGTGGATTTGCAAATGGGCACTACCCACTTTCTCTGTACAGAAAGCTGGTTCATAGGCTATAAGGAGTAGCTGAGTACTATTGTTGTAGATGGTTTCTGCTGCTCTTCTCTGCTCTCTTTATTGGAGCCACCTTGGATGTTTCTAGAAAAGCTGTAGTCATGGCTTCAAATGCACTGTAGACACGGTTAAATCAAGATTTAGACTTCCCCCTAATTATCCCTTATTCTAGGCTTTTATGAGATCAGTTATTGCAGAATTGGTTTTAAATGCTGCAGACAAAGCAAATAATTTCCTTTAGCATGTCAACATATTTTTTGGGGTGTTTGAATTTAAGGACACTTAAACAGGTTGCATCAGTATTTTAACACTGAAAGTTCACATTTTAATTTCAAAATGGTAATTTTCAACAAAACTTGAGCAACTGTTACAAAGAAATAAAATAACTTAAATATTAAAAGGTGGTTAAATAGTCTGTAAGTTTAGTGAAACAGAATGACCTGGATTTGCCCAAACAATTTTTCCTTCTTCTAAAAATCCTCTCAAAGTTTTATATTGTATTACTATAAGACATTCCTCTCACAAATTTATTTCAGCTCTCAATTAGAAGACCAAAGACTCTATTTATACAAGATAGTCTACCTCTGATATTCCCTAGGCTTTCTACCCTCCCTGACCTTACATACTTTGATAAATCTGAAAAGATAACAGGCTGAGAATGGAAAAAGGATAGAGCTGGAGGCTACAGTTAGCTGTCAGTATTAGAGATATTGTGATAGGCAACTAAGGTATGTGGGGATCTATGTATAAAAGAAACATAAGCAAAGTCTCTTGAGTATCATAGGCTCCTGGGTTTTGTCCTTCCTCTATATGACAAGTGGCAAGATCAGTGCAGGGCTCCCTTACACCCACAAAAAGCGGAAGGATGAGAAGACCGCGATATTTGTGTAATGTGCAAAAAACAAAATTGAGGATAAATGCAGTTCCATAAGTAAAAAAGAAGCAAACAAAACCCAGGAGTTCCACATAATTTTGTGGGGGAATGAAGTCAACAGTGAATCCCTGTGGGGGAGCCATCAGTGCTGTTCACCTGCAGCTCCAGCGATTGCTGTGCCTGTGAATATGGTGGGATTAGATATTTCCTATGAGCTTCACAGGTAATTAATTCTCTGCTGGGACTCTGGTGACTAATAAATTTGGTCCTGTGGTTTGATAGCAGGTAACAGAAATGGCCTAATATGAGGTCACTCCCTATGGGGTCTTCTTCCTCAGATGATGATTGGGTTGTGTCCATATTGGACAATTTGGAGAAGTTCAGCAAGCCACTCTGTGCCGCTTAGAAGTGTATTAGGTTAGAGAAAACCACTACAAATGAAAAGATGTTAGTGAGGGTTTTGGGGTAGGGTTTTTTTTTTCTTTTTTGTGTGTGCACTTTCTGCTGAGACGTTTTTCCCAAGTGTATCCTCTTCATCACATTGTCCAGATTGTTTTAAATGAACAGGCAATAGACATCCCGTATTTCCCTCAGGAGGCTATTCCACTGTCTAATAAATCGGATCCTTCCATTTTTTTTTTTTTTGATGAGCTAATGTTTTCTTTTTGCTACTTCAATCCAGTGCTTCTAGCCATGCCCCACACTGAATAGTCTCTTGGTTGTTTTGTGCTTTGAAAAGAACTAGAGTTTTATTATCGTCTTTCTTTCTTTCTCAGTTAGCCGTATTAAAAATATTCAACCACTATCATAACTTCCTATGAATTGTCTTCAGTACTCTCAGATGCTTTCATTTCACTTCACTGAATTTCCTCCTGAACACTGTTTTTTAAGTCATTCCCTGTTTCTAAACTTCCTCTTACCATAAGTGCTGCTAAGATCTATAACAGAGTATATGAGCTATGGCATAGCCCATGGCCACTGCTTAAATAGGTGTCCTCACTCTGTTGCCTGTTTCTGCATTGTGATAAAGAAAGGCACTATGATATGTGGAACCCGATGTACAGTTGCTTAGATAGGATCCTGAATTGCTATTCCTAGCATAGGCTGTTATTAACATTTTACACGTTACAAAGATATTTTTGTTTGTCTCTTCCTTTTTGCATCATGCCCTGGAGTAACAAAAAAGCACATTCTTTTCCTTTACTTTGACATATGCATTTAAATGTCTTCGTTATCTGCCTTTCCTCACAGACACTGGTGCTAAATGGCTTTTCTTCTGTACAATTGTAAGCAGTGCTGCACCTGAAAATTGCTGGCACATTTCTAAGAGGAAGAGTTGAGTGGCCCAGGCCTGAAGGTTCACCTCACCAGGAAGACAGTCTCTGAGGGTGGCCCAAGGTGTCCTAATTTCCACTGTCCTGAAGTGCTGTTCTGTGAGTGCTCTGGGTTTGGGAATAATACCAAAGATTAACAAACCCTTCAACTTCACGTAGTTCTAAGAGATCTGCTCTACTTTATGCTTGTAATTGCATTCATCAAGCCGTAGGACAAAAAATACTTGTTTACAACTTCAGTAAACCTATTCAACTATATAAACCTATACAACTTCAAAAAACCAATAAACCTTCAAAATAGAAGGGGGGCATATCTGGAGAAACAGAAGTGCTAATTCCAAGCAAAGATGTCTGTGCTTCCTAAAAGCATCCAGGCTAAATCCACTGACAAATTAGCCTGGCACCCAGTGATCTCGGAGTCTTTCAGATTTAGACTGCAGCTGAGCAGAAGTGTTGAAGGCCAACATTTTGGCCATAAGCTGTTCCCACTCCCTGCTGAATATGGTACAAAGCTGCACAAGTAGTTGTGCCGGGATGGTGCAGAGAGTTCAGAGCAAAAATCTACAGCTGGAGATGAATGGCCTCTAGAGGGTTGACAGATGCCATCTAAGCCTAATGAGTGTAGACACTGAAAAGCAGCAGTTTGTGGATGAAGTTTCATAAGTCTTCAGTGCAGCTCTCTCATTCATCCTCCTTTTTTGTGTTTGTGGCAGCACTCAAGAGGCTCTTGGCATTTTTCATGAGCAAAAAAAAGAGATAACTTAGACAGTGATTGAAACCCTGACTCTGACAGCACTGCAGTGCTTTGCAGTCCAGATGCCTTCAAGGCGGAGCCGGATCTGGCAGCCAGAGGTGCAGCAGCATATCCTACTTCCCTGTACAACAGTGGAGGGTTGGAATCCACCTGCCAGGATCAATGAAGCCAGTTTTAGGGCAACATAATAATAGCGGTGGTTTTGTGCAACAGGATCATGTGTGTAAAGGAGGAAGGAGGGCAGCATTACTTAATGATAATAAAATTTGAATATAAGAGGCCAACATTTAAATGAGCCTAAAATATAAACCTTGGATATGGTCTGTGGAGGTGCGGTGGAGAGACAAGAAAGGGGAAGCTTGAACTGTTGGTAACTGTACTGCATTACCCCATTTTTGCAACTTCCCAGAGACTCAGTGTTGTTAAGGCTTTGTGTTTGTGGGTGCTCTTGGAGCTGGGACATAACCCTTTCACCAGGGCTTCATAGCAGGAATGACTGCACAGGCACAGTCCTCCTGCTGCTTTCCTCCAGACTGCCATCCTGTATTAGCCATCCTTCTAATGCCCTGATCCTACTTTTCCTCAAGCCTCCTACAAACGGATACCCTTGAAGGCTGAAACAGTTTAGTAGGTCAATACAACAGCAGGGAGAAGACAGACCCTCATGGGTGTCCAGAGCCCCTGATGTGTGGCAATGCAATCATCAGCCGATCAAACAGCTGTATAACACTGGGGGCAAAGAGCAAGGGAGGCGTCTTGTCACCAGTCTCTTGTTGTGGCTTTTGGACTGAGACTCCCCATGACAGAGCTGGAGTTAGGGAGGCTGGGGAGCCAGGAGGGTGTGAGGGTCCCTGCCTTGACTGAACATTCAGCCTTGCCCTTCACAATTTGCACCGAAACCCGGTTTTGACTTTTCCCTTTGTTTAAGCGTCCAAGGAGCAGACTGAGTGGTAAATGAAAGGGGAGGCAAAGAGGAGCAGCCTCCTGTGACCTCTGCTGCTGCTGGGCATGGGGGTCTTCTGTGGGAGCGAGGGTCAGAAGGCATCTGTCAAAACAAGACAGGCTGTGGGGAGTCTCTGGAGCAAAGGCAATGGCATCAGGGGTCACCGTTCAGTGCAATACAACATGACGCACTGGAAGACACAGGGAGACCTGTCATACATTGTGTTTGTGTCCTTGCCAGCCGGTGTTCTCTGGAAGGAGCAGCTTGTCTGAATTAGCCATGGTCTTCTTTACTGACAATGCTTGGAATAGCCGGGCACTGCGATGGACTTCCACTCATCCCAAAACACTTGGCAGGGGAGTGCAGGTCTGCTCCTGCTGAGGAGGGAAATACCTTGCTGATGGCTGGACAGGGAGGTGGGAGGAGGGATGGGGCAGCAGCCAGGGCCAGGGCTGGGGTCCCCAGTGCTTACACCAACCCACTCCTCACCGCACAGGTAGGGAACAACTCATCCTCCAGGCTGTGAGTGATAAGGGAAAGGGTAAACGGATTTAGGGGAGAGAGGGGTCAAAACACCTGTGAGAGCAGGAAAAGCTGTTTGATTCTAAAAGTGGTGTGAGGGTAAAGCAATTCTGCTGGAGTAGCAATTGTGCCCTATCTTTAGAAGGAAGCATTTAGAGGAAGCGTCTGAAACACAGTGGTGTTTTTCATGCGTTTGAACCAAGGATAAAAAGACAGTGTTTCCATATTACCTTCAGTATGCCCTTGTTCAGCACTTCCTTGTATTTACTGTAGGAAATACCTTCAATATCTCAAACAGTGAGGTTATCTGACTGCAAACACTTATTTTGTCATCTAAGCAACTTGCACCAGGGAAGAAAATAGGTAGTTTAAGTAATGTGGGTCACTCTTTTCCCCAGAGACTGCATTAAATTTGCTGACAGACTCAGTCCTGTGCACTTTTTCACCACTTCCCCCTTTGCCCATGATCCTGAGCACCACTGGGATTCACTAAAATCTGTTCTACTCCCTCTTTGTGCTGTGAAGTTATAATCTGCTTTTAGGAGAGACCTAACCAACATTGCTTTTGAGTGGCTTCCACTGTCAGCCTTATCACACAGCCTTTGAAATACTGCCTTTTTTTCCCCAAACCTCTTTACTGCTGGGGCAAAAGGGCATTAGAAGTGCAGTAGCACCCAAGTGGCCCAGAAAATCGCATCTTCAGCAAAGCGTTTTAGGAAACACAGATGGCTTTAACCTGTAGCTATCTGCTGAACACACAGACATGGAGTGTTAAATCCCTGTAAGCTGGAGACATCAGTCAGAGAAGGGCACACGAGTGGCAACTTTGCACAGTGCACCTCTCCCAGGCAAACAGCTCACCACGGTGCCTGGGATGACTGCTGCAGCCGTGGCCAAAGACTCCAGTGTAAAGCCTCGGTGAGGGATAAATGCATCGTTGACAGATGCTATTGTGGCAGGAATGTCTCCACTTGTGCCTCAGACTCGGGTTGAAAATTCCTCTCTCTTTTCTTCAAACCTGAGTGAAAAGAGCAACCAGATTTTGGGAGATAGCTACTTTATTCTAAGAAATGTCACCGCAGCATGGTGCTAATTGTAACATTAGAAGACCCTAATGATTGTAAGAGCAGCATGGTTTAATCTGCACTTTTTAATAAGTAGGAAAAACTCTGTCCTATACAAAGTTCTCTGCAGCAAGACAAGTTGTAATGTCTATTTATTACAAATGTGTAATGTCAGTAATGCACAATATCCAGCAGGAAAAAGGAGGTGAATCTCTCTGGTCTTACGGACAAGTTGAGAACAAAGTATTAATCAAAAAATTAATGATTGAACAGTGCTGTTAAATTTCTGCCTTTTATTTCATAAACAAACTGCACAGAGCAGTAACAGTTTACAGTTCAGGAAGGACATAGATATTCCCCGTGCTGACAACCACTTATGCTCTATTTAACACATGGAATTTAAGTGGTGCAGAAAGTACACTTGGCCAGGAATTGCTGTCTGAAAGCCTCTGAAAGAAAAATGCATTTACTGCCAAAAAATTAGATTTCAGTAAGAAATTTCTTAGTATTGTGCAGAGTCATAGACTTTCCTCCTGTTTTGTAATTAGACATCAAAAGAAAGCCTGTCATTTAAATTAAAATATGTCACTTGAGATCCTTTGAAACAAGCAGCATGCTGAATATAAATAATTAGTCATATTTCTTTTAATCTCACGAATCTACTGTTGAAAGCCATTGTTAAGCATGCAGTCTGGCATTAGAAAGACTGCTGTTAACTTTCACAGGCTCTGGGGTGGGCTCCAGTGCTTATCAGGTTGTGTAGATGAAGTAGCATTTGTAATTACATGCATTTGTCCACAGCTAGATTGGACAGGTTATGTTTATTTTGCTTTATATGTGGTGAATAGGTAAAAATTATTGGCCTTTACTATGTGGGAGGTCAGAGTAGATATCTTAATTATGCCGCTCAGACTTGTGCTCTGGGCATTTACAGGTTAGTGGGGGTACACACATGGGATAGAGAATGGGGAATGGGAATGGGGAATTTAGGAGACCCTTGTCTGGAAGAGATTCTAGTGAAAGCTAGAGGCACACAAAACACAGTCAATTCTCCCCTGCTTTCTTTCCCAGCTTTGCAATAGGAAATCCTGAATCAGGGAGGTGTAATGATCGGCTGGGTAATTTATATAGCCTGAGGCATACTTGCTTGTGTAAGAGAGAGTTTGCACAAAGCAAATGTCGCTTCAGATCGAGCAGCAGCAGACTGTTTCAGAAAGGAGAGACACAGCTCTAGGAGTGAGATGTTCAAGGATGAACCCATGTGCATGGTGGCAGAGGCTGTCTCAGTGCCTATCTGTCTACGTTTCCTACTCTTGAGGAAGGAATAAGCTCAGGGCAGTGGTAAAGGCAGAGATGTCACTTCAGGACCTTCATAGCCTAACCATTGCTGTTTTGGGGTTCATTTGCTTAACCTCTGTTAGTACAAAATCAACAGCAAAAATGGTTGACAACAAAATAAACCAGAAAAAGGGACAATGCTTAACCAGGAATCAGGGGTGTGGTAACTGGATGTAAATACAGTAAAAAGCCCCTAAGTATTGTTATCCAGACTGTTTTCCTTTCAAAAAGATTGTCTAACAAAGATACAGCTTGAAGTATAATAACCTACTGTGCTATGACTGAATATATCAGTTAAAAGAATCCCAGCTGCATTACTGAAACCCTTCAGACACCCTTTTTTTCTGTTATTAGTATTTGGCATTGAATTGATGTGAATTGCCCACACAAGTTCAGCCCTGGGTGTTTGATGTGGTGAAACAAAGGAAACTATAGAATGGTCCGTTTGGTACCGACACTCCTACTCAAAGATGATAACAGAGGCTCTTTTCTAATACTTTGCCTTTCTTTCACCTTGTCACCTAACCAAGATCAACAGAACAAAGTAAAAATAAAGGTAGTAAAACAAAAATTTCCGTTATACTTGATTTTTATCTAGTAAGATGATCTTAAACTCTCAGGAAAAAAATAAAACAGTACAAATATCACTGTGTTTGCTCAGTCACTCACAATTGAAGAAAGTGGGTCCGAAACACCCTTTGATACTTCTTGATGTTTCTTTGTATTACAGCAGCAGTGAGAGACCAGAGCCCTGTTTTCTCTTAACCCTGAAAAAAACCCAAACCAAAATAAAAAAATCCACCAGGGCAAAGTCTGTTTCTGCTAAATTTGTTCCTAATACAAACCCCATCCATGAGGCAACAGATGAATGCAGCAGCAAACTGCAGGGTATCAAAACAACTTTTCTTTAGAAATCACAATCTCTTTTAAGACAACATCCATACTCCTTACAGCCATATTGACTGATCAGTTCCCAGCTGGATTCTCCAGAATGTTTGTTCATTTAAGGATTTCTCTGTTTACCAGCACCTTAAAAATAAAGGATCTCAAAAGTGCACTCATTGTCACACTTTTAGACACCATCTTCTACTCCAAAAAAACCCCAATTAATACACCAAGTTCCCTTGCACCAACAGAGTAATGTAAGCTATCTATATCAACACCAAAGTCAGGTTCTCTTGGAGTGTTTTTGAATGTAAAATTAATCAGTTAAATCTGTGAATGTGCCTTAAAATGAAATACTACTCCAGCCAGTTTCTTACCAATCTCCCACCAGAAATCTTTGGAAGACAGATGCTTCATGCAATGCTTTGCACTGAGATGATTATTCTACACTGAGCTGTACTCAGCACATGCTCAGATAACCCAGGTAATTGGAAAGCAGGCCACTCTGTGATGTTGCCCTGCCCTTGGCTGTGTATAACCAGTGCTTGCAACCTCTGGGTGTTTTATCAGCTGGATTTTTCCCACAGAACCTGTATTTGAAGGTTGTGACTTTTCCAGGCATGAAATCTCGATGAAGTTGCTGTTTCTGAAAAGCCGAGATCTTTCTTGTGCTTGATGGCATGAAGCACTTGGGTAAGTATAAAGGGAAATAGTTTTAAACAATATCTTTGGCATTGAGTTGCAGGAGAACTTCTTTTACCCCATCTGTCTCTCCATGTGGCTTCAATAACATACTGCCACCTCAGGCACCTAATGCTGATTTCTCTGGTATAAAACCGAGAAGAAGGCTGCCAAGAGCAAGGGATGTGCTGATTGTAACCTGGTTTCAATGGACAATGAGAGTATAATGAATCCTTAACAGCAGGGCAAAGCAGTTCTTGAAGGTGCTGCTGGGCCATGATTACCCACCCTGCACCTTGTGCTCAGAGGTGGGAGGTACTGCATTGTTATTCCATCTCTTGCCTCTTTTTTCATGTCAAGCTCTCAGACAGGCTGCCATTTTTTCCCTTTTGGTAGCTTAAGCTCTGCAGAGTCACGGTATGTTCTCTCCTGTCATGGTTTCCTTATCCTGAGAGGGCCATTAGGCACTGTAGTAAAGGGAATTTTACTCTATTGTATGCAGCAATGAAAGTGGGGGGGGGGCAGTGCAGCAGCTCCTTACAGAAAGAGATGAGATGATGATTAGTAGAGACAGTCACTCCATGAACACATTCGAGACACCAAAGGACTGATGTCCTCCCACCTGGCTGAACTTCTCTACACACATGCATACATATGTCTCACGTTAAGTCTAGTGTGAGTTGAAAGAAGAGGGTCGAAACCCAATAATTACACAAGTACACTTTGAGATATGAATTGTTCTTGTGCCTTCAAATGCCTATTTAACCCTAGGCTTAGCTTACCAGCTGCTTACGAACCTGCAGTTCAGGTTCCCATTTGGTGCCAGGGTGCCTCTGCAAGAGCTTTTAAATGATGGTCCCTGCACAAAGAGAAGTCAAAAGGCACAACACAGTAGCCCAAAAACTGAGAAGGTATTTTGTACTTTCAGAGGGAGTGGAAGTTGAAATGACTTACGAGAGGTGACTCAATGGGATTTTCAGAGCTGGTCCGCATGGATGCGTGCAAACAGGTCCAAGTTCCTTTGCTCTGACTAAACCTGGTTCAGAAACTCTGGAGCTGTGCTAGTGCTGCGCTCAAGTTGACTTGCCTTCTGAGAAGCTAATAGAGCTGTGTGGCTTTCAAACCAAAGCTGGCTCCTGGCCAACCAGCCTGGAGCACAGGCAGAGTGAGCTCATGTCTGCCTGCACCCACCCATGGAGACGGGGCATAGAGGTTATGTTTAGCATAACTCCAAGGATACTGCTCTTAACTCTTCCAGGCCTCACCGAGCATCACACTTATGAACCAGGGCTTTGGGTTTGCCTTGACCAGAAAGAACAGCTGATGCAGAGGATGTTCCAGGGAGCATGAGCTGAGGGCAGTGAGCCAAAAGAGGGCACTTGAATTTCTGAATCACTTCGAAAACCTCGGGTAAACTCCTTTCTAACTACAGCTTATTGTATGATAGTGCTACCTCAGCAGAGGACATAATCTTTTTGAGGTTTTAAGTGTTCTGAATTTTTCCAAAATTAAGTCTAAATTATTTTTTTTTCTTCCAGCATCTTCTGCATTTTTTTATTTTACACCAATCTGAGGGTTCTATCTGAAGTTTCAAACATTTCAAAATCTATCACTTAAGACTTCGTAAAATCAATCTGCTTAGACAGATTCTATTTATATATGCTCAGGTAGCAATTGTAGCTTGCTATACTTCTAACGTCCCAAAAAAGAAATTCAAAGGAATAATTGCTTTCTGTACTATGTTAGCTTTAATAAAGCAGCCAAAGAAAAAAATGGCATCTGTTTCCTGGCATTTTTTTCCCATTACTTAGTCATAATCTTTTTGAAATCATGAAGTTCCTCTCAAAATATTAAAGTATGATTAGGTCGTGAAATCTGAATCCAGTAAAAGAAGATCCTGTGCTTGAAGGATACATTGCTGTCATGAAGCCACGAATTAAATCTCAAAAAACACCCAGTGTTTAAAAAGTGGTATCAATTTACTGTCACATTTTCATGTAATCAGTCTTTTACATATGCATATATGTACAATAGCCTTTTAAATAGCTAGATACTTCTTGAAACCTCTCTTAAGTGGGAAAATGAAGTTGATTTCAAAACAGAAAATCAGTAAGGCTATAATTTCATAATTAATTCTTCTTTAAAGTTCCCAAGCATTAATCAGGAAATAGCATTGCCTCAGTTTGGACACAGGTACCTAAAAAATTGTCCTCTTATCAGGTAGAGTCACACTACTCTTATGGAGAGTGACACAAAGATGTAAAGTTGAATTAGGGGTGTGGTGCTGCTGCCTGCATGAAAGTTCTAAAACTCAGAGCAAACTGAAAAGTGGCGAGTCCTGGTTTTCAAGGATTTCTGAGATGTTCTGTCCCAGATTAGGAGTCAATGAACTTTTATCACAAAGGCTTCCCCAGACCTTCCATATTTTGGGATAGCTTTTCACCCTGGCTGTCACAGCTTCTTCTCCTAGTTGTTCAAATATCAATATTCTTTCCTGAACCCTACTGAATCTTTGGACACACAATGAAACGTTGAAGTAGCAAGTAGATCTAGTAAATGTTTTCTAAACAATCCAGTCTATTTGTACTTTTTCTCAAAGTCCTTTCAGCCTTGATTTACACATGAAGGACAAGCACATGTAGCAATGGTTCTGAACCATTAATTTTTTGTTACCACTATACTGCCCACTATACGTCTCTTAAAAATAAAGACCTTTATACTTCTCAAACTCAGATCTTGGCCAGGATATATTAATTTCTTCCCCTCAAAAAAACTCCCAAGTTTTTTTTTGAGATGCTGAACTCACAGTGAATGATTATGTTCTCACAATAGTAGCATGTTTTCAGCACTGAATTATGTCAACACAGTATTTTATTAATTCCCCCAGATTTCAATTGAGGACTGATCAGAGACACTGTTCCTATGAGCACTGGAACGGGTTTCCAAACTCTCCATCCTCCCACATTAACTAGATTTCATCAGAGCTAGTTGTGATTCCACCATGAAGTTAGTATTAAATGAATATTTTATTCATACATATAAAAAGAATGCAACCTGTTAGAGGAGTACTTTTACATCAACAGATTCCAATGACTTTTTGAAGTCAATGTCATGACTTTCAAAGGCTGGACTTGCCTGTGTTTGTGAGGCTTCTCTGAACAATGGTTAGCAAATGTATACAAACATACATCAATACCTCCTTCAGGCAGTGATGATGAGCATTATAGGTCATAACAAGCACCTTACATTTGAGATCAGACTTAAGGTTTCACAGTAATAATAGCAGGCGCCCATTGTCTTCTTCTGGGTTAAGCCAGGGTTTGGTCCCGGATGTTGGAATAGGGCAAGAGGTTGCCAGATCAGCAACCTTCAAGAAGATCTGTTGTTAACTACTGAGGGCAGTTGGAGTTGCCTAAAAATGTATGGCTCACTTACAGAGCATTCCTTGTTATACACTGGAGAACAGAATTTTTTCCACATACATGGATAACCCCATTAGCATGGAAGAAGAGCAAACAGGCACAGATATAGATGAAACATCTCCTAGGTCCATTATTTCCTTAAGTCTTGTCAGTGAGCGGGAGAGCATCCACTCAGTATGACTAAGGAAACCCATGCTTTTATGGATTGCTACAGTAGTTGAGCTCCCTGCAGGCACCATGAATAACTAAGATCTAAGGGCTGACAATGTACTTAAGACCAATCTTTGAAGATTAGGGTTAGTCAGTGGCTGCCTTGCATGGAAGACAAACAGTGGAGAGTGCCTCTGGAAGGGTGCGACTTAGGCTAGGATATCTGCTCTGTGCCCAGACAGCTCCTGGGATGCTACCAGGGAGTCCCCTCAGAGGCTGGCCCCTCCAGGAGCCAGAAGAAGCACAAGCAGATGGCGCAGTGCTCCACAGAACCATAAAAGCATTTAGGTTGGAATAGACCTCTAAAATCATTGAGTTCAACCATTAACCCATGACTGCCATGTTCACTAGGTCCCTAAGTGCCACATCTACACTCCTTTTAAATACCTCCAGGGATGGTGGCTCAACCACTTCCCTGTGCATCCTGTTCCAGTGCTTGACAACCCTTTGTGAAGAAATGTTTCCTAATATCCAACCTCAGCCTCCCCTGAAACAACGTGGGGCCATTTCCTTTTGTCCACTTCGCTCAGGTCTGCTCAAGTGTGCTGCTTGGGTGTTGAGGGCTCACTCTGTCATCAAGCAGGTGGACTCTGTTGGAAAGCACCCTAAGAGAGGTATGGAAATCTCTCTCCCCTCATGAGTTTTATTGCCCAGACATGTCTCGGCTTGTTCTGCTGCCTCTTGCATTTATTGTGCAGACCCCTGGCCAGCCTAGCCACGAGTTAAGCCTCTGCAGCCCTCAGAGTGACTCTGCTGCTGGCCTGAGGATCTCCTGGACAATCTGGCAGAAATTTTATACTCTGCCATACTCTCCAGCCACTCTGAAAATATTTGAGAGGACCAAGAAAGGATGATCAACAACCTTGTTTTACCCAATGAGATAAGTTGGTCTAATTCAAGATTTCTAGACTGCCTCTAGAAAATATGTCCTTGTAATGTCTGCTTTAGTTGTACAGAAGATGTGACTGTGCTGCTGTAGTTGTTAGCACTGGACCTGGGAAACAGCAGAGTCTCATTTAGCCATGGGATAATGTCGTATAGGACCCTGAAAAAAGGACATTTAAATGCTGAAAATGTTTCTAGAAGGACATCTGCATGTGTCAGGCCTTTTCCTCTTACTTCCAATCATAATTCACCCATTAGTTGAACAGGATGAGCCAAATTAATGTGTATTTGGGCTGGTGATTTTAAAAGGTGTATGGTTACAGGGGGCTGACAGGATGTACTCAAGGATTTTATGAGTAACTTTATCTTCCTCCATGCTGCTGAAGAAAACATTGGAACTGCACTTTTGAATAGCAAAAAGCTGCATGGAAAATTACATGTCCCTCTTGCTTTTTTCCATGGATGAATAAATCAGCTGTTAATTTGTAACTGTCACCTGTCCAACCAAATATCAATATTACACGGTAACACTTACAGAAAGGCTGTTAGGGCTGAAGTGGGCAGAAATGTCAAAATAGAATAGGCAACAGCCAATCTCCAGCTCACAAAAACTGAATTTTGTGCCTAATTTCTTGTTGAAAAAACACGTGGCATGACTGGTGACAACGTGGGGAGCTACCACGTTACTCGTCATATGATTAAGCTCCTGAGCTTCCAAAGTTGTTTTCAGTAGGAAATCTGGAATTAAAAATGCTGAAATGAAGGATGCCTCATAGCAACCATCGGAGAGCTACAGAATATATGACTGTCTTAGTCCTAAATTCCCATGCATGACTTTATGAAGAGCAGTCAAAAGTGACAGCGGACAAGGAGTGGACAGCAGGGGAAGATGCCAGATCTTGAAAGGAATGGGCAGAGCAGTTCAGCAGACACTCAAAGGGAATGAGTAGTCTAAGTCATGTTATAGGGAAGGTACAATAAAATCACATAAAAATCAGTATTGGGCCAGATCAGATGTCTGTATCTCCTATACAGCCAACAGGAGCCATGAACACAGGCAAGCAGATAACAAACTTCTGCAGTTTTCCCCCAGATAGTCCTCAGCCTCCAACAATTCTCATCTCAAGGACTTAGCAAGTTTGATTCCTCTCACCTTCCCGACATGTTCATACATAGACTCCCCTAAACCAGGGCACCTGGTCCACTACAGAGGCCTGTTCTCCTTAATTCTTCCTTAGCAATAATTTTCCTGTCTCCAGTTATTATCATGTTGAAGTTTAAAGTTAGGTTTAATTGATAATGTCATATTTTGCTCTAAGTTTTGTGTATGTACTCAATGTCTCCACCAACAACTAGTTAGATACAGATATTGATAGGCATACACACTGTGGATATAAAGATATGTATGAAGTAACTAATTTAAAAATGCCATTAACTAAAGTTTCTTGAACAGCCTATTACTGAGTTAAAAAAAAAAGGCAGAAGAACAAAACCAAATAATATTCAAATAAAGTGTCAAACTAAACAGAGCCAAAGATGTCAGAATTTGAAATCTTATCCTGAACTTACACTTCTTTGAGAGAATATAGTTTGGAAGACTCAGAGAATGCCAGTTAAAATTATTGCTATTTGTGTAATGCAGTATTGAATACATTTACTTTACAGATGATTGCTATTGTTACAGAATGCACATAGTCACATTAAGTTCAATAACACCCAGTACCACAGTCCTGTATAAGGGAGGATTTTAATTTCTTTTGGAGGTTGAATCCATTGATTTTCCAGGTTTCTTTGCCACTACTAAGGGATCGAAATTTTATAAGACTCTCAGTGTATCCTTTTTCTTGCATTGATTTGCTCTTTTCAGCAAGCCAGGAGGATGTGAAACATTTTAAACCCCTTTCTTTCCATATTCCCACTAGTGAGAAGAAAAATCAGCTTTGTGTCTGAAGTTTACAGGCATGAGGCAAAGGAACATAGCACATCTCCTTTCAGAGGATGGGTACTTCAGTTCATAGCATTTTCTTCCTGAGTGGATTCAACAAGTTTACCAAGCAATGAAGCATTTGTATTCAAAGTCTCTTCTCTTAGGAATACCTTGTCTCTAAGGGTACTCGGTGGTGTCTGGAAGAAGCCTAATTTCAATAAGCTAAATTTCCACAAAGTGGACTGGCAGAAAGACATCATAGTGGGTTTGCATATGAAATGGTCAGAAAATGTCACCAGGAGACAAAACCAGAATACTACCCATGGGTTCTTGTGTACTGATACATCAGAAAAACTCGATTACAGTGTAAAATACCTGTGAATTATATGCAGCACCCCCTTCCAGAAGGTGTGCTTAGGCAAATGAAAACAATTAGAAGATATATTAAAAGATACATTATATATCTTTCTGGGCAAGAAGATCACGTTTTTCTACACACAGGGTGTAACAGGATGCAGCAAGCTAAAAATTTGTGGCATCTCCAGTCACTGATTAAATTCTCATCTGAAGGGTATCGGGTAAGCAGTAAATGGGGCCATTTTCAACCCTGGGAGAATCAATGCCAACCTCACATTAAAGAAGAGTGGGTGAAGAAACAGCTGCAGAGATGAGCTGAGGAGGGCTTACTAGAACTAAAGAAAGAATGGCTCATTTATGATGCATGAAGCCCCTTGGCCTTCATTAAAGGATAAGTATGCTGTCTTGGATACTGCCTTACCCCAGCATCTTTATGTCCTTGGTTTTGGTAAATGTCCAGATGAAGGCCATGAAGATATGTAAGAGTAAAGCAGAATGCAATAATAGTTTTGAGGTTGTAACTTGCTCAGCCTATGGGACGTGTAAAAGGAATCCAGCTGGGATACACAAGCACCCACGAGAGAAGTGAGAACTAAATTGTCATGAAAGTTACATCAGGTGCCTCCACCGCAAAGCCCATGGTGGGTGTGTGTGTGCAGTCAGCGGTGAAGGTGACTGAGGATGGAGGAATCTTCTCTGACAGGAAAATAAGACCAGGAAAAGAGATGGTTTTCAGACAGGCACTCTGCTCAGGGCTGTGCAGCTGGGTTGTGTGTTGAAAAGCAACTGTTGGCTGCTACATGTCCCTGCAGAAGTGCTGAGAGGTGAAAACCTCTGGGGAACATCAGTCTAGCCAGTCGGTTTTGCTGCCTGACTGGCTGTTGCAAGATAGAAGGTAGGGAAAAGTGGGGCGAGTTAAGCTGAATTAGAGAAAAAGACACGAGGTGTACCTGCCAGACAGTTACAGACAAAGCCTGCAGTTAAAGTAGAAGATGTTCAACAGGTTATTCAGACTAATTTTTCATCTGTGCATGAACATTGCACTGAATACATAGAATTGGGTGGGAATTTCCATGCATCAGTGTATACACGACTAAAGGGCATCGTGAGGGACAGGAGTTAAATTCTTATACTGAAACTAATGTGACTAGAAATATAACCATCTATGGATGCAGAGTACGTTGTAAAAGAAGTTGTTAAGCTTCTCAAAAAAAGCAAGCATTAAAATCAATTGCTAAACTGCAGCCCTGAAGAGCAGTGAATTTGAAATTGAAATTTGTGGGGTAGTTGGAGCAGTAATAGAGTGATGAGTCTTCAGTGGGTGGCATGCTATTTTAAATGGCTCTTATAAAACCACCTAAATGAAAATTAGATGATTACAGAAATAGTGCTCATTTACGCCAAAGAAAAATCTTCCTTCCAACTATAAGGATTCATTAAAGTATCAACAAATTAATGAGTAAAGAAGCACTTGCATATATAATTATTCAGATTTTTCTTAAAGTCCCTCAGTGAAACTATTAAAGAAAACCAGACACCTAGAAGGTGAAAGGTAATGTTCTGCTGTGCTTTGGAAGTGGGCTAGGAGACAGAAAAATTCAAAGGATAAAGAGCAGGCTTTCATCTAGAAATGAGATTAATAGTGAAGTGTTTGCAATGCATCTGCTGTAACTGAGTCTGTTTATGAATAATCTCACAGCAGGGCATAGCGGCAAAATTTGCAGATGATGCTAAGTGATTTAGATCAGTCAGGGATTCAGATATGCAGACATGACAAAATGAAGCCACCAGGCAAGGTATGTGAGTTTGATTCTTGTTCTGGTTTTCTTTTTTTTTTTTTTTGATCCAAATCAAAGTCATAAGCATTGAAAGAAACTGTGAAGTTCCTTGAAGGACTGGATTTACTCTAAATGAAGTGATAACAGATTCAGTGCAAGACTTGCAAGTTATTATGTATGGTCCAGAAGAAACCTCTGCTTAATACCAATGAAAGAAAAGGGGTTTTGATTAAAAAAGGGGCAACAAGAACAGAGCAGAATTCTATATGACTGTCCTATCTCAGCCCTTATCACCCCCTCACTCTTAATAATGTTTGCAGTTGTAGTCTGCCAGTCCTCATCAAAGTGCAGCCAGTGAAAGAAATCAGTTCCATGTAAAGAGCAGCAGATATGATCTCCAACAAGGAAATATTTCCAGGGACTAAGAAAAAGCAATGAAGACATTAATAAGAGAAAACAGAAGCTGAGAGGCTCATGAGAAATAAAGGAATGCTCATCAGTTTTAAATAAAAAAGCATTAATACAAGAAAGAGAAGGAACTGGTGAAGACTAACAGTTTTTGAAATAGAAAAATAGCTATTCATGCACAGCATGTAATGAACTTGCATAATTTTCTGCAGGAAATATTAAAGCAAATAGTTCATGAAGACTGTCAAACTGAAAAATAAGTATGCCATCAAAATTCAGTATAATACTCAATGGATAAAGGTTTGGGAAGAACTGCATTTTCACAACAGTGCTGACTCAGAGATATGAGTTAAACTCTGTATAGGGTTAGGAAAATTATTTTCACTGTAAAGCTTTTTCATATCCTTGTACAATAACAGTTACGTCTAAAGTGGGGGACACATTTTATCACAGACCTTTATTGTGCTTTTATTCTCCTCCATTGAAAGACTCAGGCCAGTGGTACCCTCCAGCCTTGGAGATCTATATTTTTATTTAATTATTTCAGAAATAATTGCAGGGAGCAATTGACCCTCTTCAATGTTCAAAAGCTTTGCATTAAATATGCCATCTGAATGGCACTCAAGCTGTCGTCTGCTTCCTTGGCAAAGGTAATTTGGGAAAGACTGGATAGTACTTAATGTGGGAACATTATTTCTACTGTGTTATTAGCATCCATAACTTAAAATTAAATGAGAAGGAAAAGAAATATAGAGAAGCTCCAAAGAGAAATAGAGGAATGTAAGTGTTCTGAAGATACAAAACTAATATAAAGGTCAACAGGATGAAGATGAGACACTCGGAAATTAAGAAATGCCTTATATTAATGTATTACCACAATTCCCATTGACAATCCAGTAAGTTGTCCTTGCTTCCTTCCTTCTTCTCACCCCAAATTATTTAAAAACAGCCACCTATTTCTCTGTGGTTTCACTTCCCAACTGGTCCAGGCAAGACCCGCCTTGCACAAAGTGTATCCGCACCAGCTGCTTCTGAAGGTCGTGGAATGCCTCTGCAGAAGGAGAATCAGATGCTCTTTATTTCACCCTAGCACCATCCACTCTCATTTATGGACGTGGAGGCTCCATGTAGAGATGCAATTTCCATTTTGCAGGCAGAGACCTGGCAGCGAGGTTACTTTCCCAAAGGGGTACAGCCTGCAGAAGCCAAGGCTGCAAAACAGACACCGCATGCCTTGGGTCAGGCTCAGCTGTTGCACATCTGGGAGCTACCTGGGTCCAGGTGGGAGAGAGGGGTAAGGGATTAGCCCTGGGCTCCTGCTGCTGAGCCAGAGTTGTGCTGTCCTACCCTTCCCTTGACATTTGGAGCAGCAGAAGAAGAAGCTTCCGTATGCCATTACAGCACGGCTAGAGCGTGCCGAGCTCACTGAAAGGGAGGGATTTCCAGCTCAGGCTGTATGAGGATTTGTTTTATGCTTTTTATCATGGATTTTGATTCATGCAGTGCAGTACCATTTTAAGGTGGTTGTAAACTGGAGTGAGCATTTATAAACTGAATTGGGGGGATTTACAAACTGAGGTGCATAGTAAGCACTCTGCTCTGAACATACAGTAATGAGGTTGTTGGGGAAGAAGATAAAGATTTTTACACTAAGACAAACAGCTCTGACTAAATAAGCTGGTAAATAAGGAAATGTTCCTGGTGCCAAGGTGCAGGCAGTCACACACGGCCACGTTCCCTCCCTTCCTAGGGTAGGTCAGGGCACATCTCCCCTCTCTTCTCTCCCTTCTCCCTAGCCCATCTTCCCCACGCTGAGGATCCTACTTGTGACAGGAATGCAAAGGGACAGAGACACTGACTACAATTCAACAGAACCCCCAATAGGTACAACGCACTTGTTCTACATTTATTAGTGCTATTCCCCAGCTTTCTGAAGACTAAACAGAGAGCAGACTACAGAAATCATAAGTGAAACATGGATTTGAGAGGTTATGCCGGGTGTACACTCGTCCTTTTTCTCTTCCTGTGCCTGAGTTTTCCACTGGATATCTCACCAAACGCTTTGTTTTGCACAAAGATTGCTCTGAAGCTGCTTAACCGGCACAATCTGCCCAGAGAGGTACCAGGACCTGGGGAGGCTGTATCAGAGGCCATGTCCTCAAAGACACAGCAGGGTAATGTGAGATGTTTCCCTTCACAAGCCCTCATGCTCCTGGGCTGCCTTGCACACTCCAGAGAGATGTGAGCTCTGCTCTCAGGGAACAGGATAAGAATACAGCTCTGAGTGCCTTCCTAATGCAGTTTTGATTTATCTCCTGAGCAGCCATCAGACTCCAGCTTTATGCTTATTTATAAGCAGGCTTTTAAAAACAAAAAGTTTTTCTTTAAATGGTTACTGCTGAACTTTTAAAAGTCTGTAAGGCCCTTTGAAGCAACCAAATGGCACAGGGTAATATCATCATCCAGCAATACCTGCAGGCTCACTGTGTTTTTCAAATCTGCTCCTTCCTCATTACACTTATTGAGATGCAAGAGAGCCAGCCAAGTTCAGATGTCACTGACAGAACTGGGGAATGTGGTGTGATGAGGAGGAGCAGGATTCATGTCCCAGATTTCAACAAGGTTTTAAGGACCATTATAGGAAATAGGTCCATATTCTGAACTGTGATAAATTAGGATAGTTCTGCATATTTCCAAACACTTAGGAAAATTTATACCTCCCTGGTTTTGTACTAGCTGAAGGTGTAAGGCAGGGCTGTAATTCAATAATAACAGCAAGAATTTTGCTGTTGAGGTCAATGGGGTCCCACCATCACAATTTTAAAGCAGCAAAACAGCACACAATTGATTTCAATGTACTGTTCTCTTCTTCCTAAGGACACTTTTTTTCTTTTGATGTTATATTTGAAGAGTTTGTAGAAACCTGCAGGAAGCAGAAAAAATTGGAGTTTGGCTTATTTTGACCTCGTCATGTTGACAGGAAAGTCACAGTGGGAAATATCAGTAGCATTCTGTAACCCAAATGAATAAATCGATTTTCTGAGTTAAAGGCACCAGGCACAAAGGGTCTTGTTCTTCTGCAGCACTTCTAGAGAAAACACTCCTGACTGGACTACCATCACAGAGAATTAGAGTTCTTTCCTAAAATACCAGAGATTATCATTTCCTTTTGTGTTAGAGGCTGGCTAGCACTGAGGCTCTGGAGAGAATTAAACCGCATTTAGCTGATCAATACACAAAGCTTATGCAACCATGTTTTCTTCCGGGTGGGAGAAATTCTTCGATCCATCATTGTTCAGCTTCATTCTTCAGTGAATTAACATCTCAAATGACTATTCAGGTCACATAGGTTCAAGTCGCTAAGGCAGAAGCAGCTTTGCCTCTTGAGGACGAGTATCAGGCAGCAGGGAAGGTAAATAAAGGCGTTTGTTTAAAGTTTAAAAGAGCATACTAATGGACAATTAGCCAGAGGATTTGAGGGTAGTTTTTAAATCCACAAAAAAGCAAAGCTTCAAACACTCGGCAAACTCTGGGCTGTGTTTTGGGCTAACACCACAGTGCACATCACAGAACCGCAGCGCTGATGGTGGCGGGAACACGATTGTCACAGCTTCTGCCGGGAAGTGGTGACAAAAATCTTCAAGGGTGTAGTAGATAAGCGAAGTTTGCAGGGTAAGGGAACAGCTATGCTAAAGTATTTGCCCCGAGCTTCTGACTTTGACTGACTCGCATCTCTAGACAATCAAGGCTGCGATGCCACCGTTTATAAGATAGATGATGTAGATAGATGAACACCGAGTCATCTGGTTCAATGAAATCAGCACAGTCATACAATACTTCAAATCCTGTTAAACCCTTCAGAGTAGATCATATTTTAAAGAACATGGCTAGGAGTTATTTCTTATTTAGAGCGGGCTGAAAAACAGTCCACGCTGTTGTGCTGCATGCTGCTCACAGCATCCCTGCTGTGAATGAGAACATTGAAAAGAAGGAAATGCAATTTTACAGAAACAGCTTATTTTTGAGCTGTTTCAGTGAAATTCTGCCTCTGAAAATAAGGTGAAGTAGCACAATAGGACTGTCTTTTCACTGTGTCCAAAGTTAGATGGCATCCTCACCAGAAATGAAAAGCAGAAGGCAGAAAGAAAGGAAAAGATGGCACACGTGCTGGGGAAAAAAAAAAAAAAAAGTTATATTCTAAGGCATTATTTTTTTTAATTTTAAGTTGCTTTTAGCGGTCAGGCTCATGAAGTTTGTTGTTCCGTTGCAGAAACATACCCTGTTTCTGAAATAAAATTAAGTAACCAGCAATTAACTAAATCACAGATTTTTTGTCATAAGTACCAGATCACTTCTCAGTTTTCTGATCTCTAAGTGGGCTACTTGACCTCTGATGAAATTGGGTGACAAAAAAAACCCAAACCAAACAAAAACCAAAAACCAAAAAAAAAGAGGATAAATATTTTTTTTTGGCTGTGAGACTGAATCCAAACAGTCCAGATTACTGTTGTGAACCTGCCAGTGAAACGTATGACAAAAATAAATTCAATAAAGGACTAAATTAGCTGATCTGAGACAAAAACTCTTTCCAAATTAAGTTCGCCAGATATGAGACATTCATTTGACTATCAATCTGTTAAAAGAAATCTGAAAAAAAGTCTTAAAGATCTTCTGCTGATACTATCATCTCAATGAATTGTTCGGCTACTGTGAAAAGCTGCTAATTAGGAATTTTACTTCCTCCCAGGTTGTCATTTTCTAAGTCATACTCATCAGCTTTTGAGATGCAGTCCCCTGCTAAAGTGTAGAGTGCAGTAACAAGTTAACATTTTCCAGACATTGGGTAGATTCTTGCTTGCTGTACATGGATAGATCCAACTGAATCCTTAGTCCACATCAGACCAGGACAAGGATGTCAATAACATAAAATCTTCTCAGCCAGCTGCAGAGATGCAATGAACTGACATTTCCTGAGAAGTTCAAATTTCTCAAAATGAGTAAATAAGTCAGTTTCCAGGCAAGGCTCACACTATGCATGGACAAACCTTGGAGTTGTGGGTACATTTGTATTTCTGTACATAAAAAGGGGTGCATATTCCCATTATAAACATGTCAAACCTGAACAAATGGCTTATTATGTCAAGATAAAGCCCTTACTAACCTTCTAAATTTTTAACTGTCAGAGAGGAAAAGTTATAGTACATGTTGAGGACTTTATCTGAGCACATCTTATTACAATATTTTCTTCCAGATTTACTAATAAAAGATGATGATGATGATGATGATTATTATTGAGCCTTCTACAGTATAGATACTGCAGTAGAAACATGATGTGTCTAGTCCTTCCCAGACACAGCCCACGTTATTTGTGAATGCACAAGTGTTTCTTACCTGTGAACATCTTTGAGATCTAAAAGAGATCCAAAAAAGAGAGAATCAGAAACGAAATACTTTCATTGCTGAAAGGAATTAAATTCTTAGTGAAAATATGATTAAAAAATTATTCAGTACTTTAAAACATCTGAAACTGCTTAATCTAAAACCCTCTGCAAATATCTGTAATTTTATTGGCTATGCGTGTGATGCTGGAATCAATTTTTGGTTTGTCAAAATTCTGTGAAATTACATTCTTTCTTGAATCTGTAGCGAGGTTTTCAAAGTAATAAAGTTTTTAAAAATGTTCCTTCTGGAAGTTTTTCCAGAGCGGTACCGGTTGTGAATTGTACTGAATTTGTAACGAGGTTATAGCTACAATGGCATCTGTGCCTAAGGGGTGAATCACAGTGACAGTGACACCGCGGCCATGGCCAGTCCTGCAGCCGCTCCTGGCAGCCCACAGATCGGCCAAGGAGCAAAGCGCAGCTCTGAGGTGCTCATAGGTACACACCGGACTGACTGACCGCTGACAGATATGTCAGACAGACAGCAGTAGTGATTACAGCCTCAGTGATTCCATCCCCCACCTCCCTTCCTCGTCCCACCCCAGGTCCATGTCCCTTCCAGTAAGGAGTGCTCTAGTCCCTGGGGCTATACATCATTAAAAGGGTTCAGGGGCGGTTTTGAGCTCTAACAATCAACACTTGTTCCCAGGCTCCCTCCAGGCACTGGCATGGGGCTGGAGCTGGTGCCATCCATGCAGTGCTGCTGCAAACCCTGTGTTGAGAGGGTTCAGTGACATACCCAGGCTGCTCTGTGCTTGCTGGCTGAGGACAGGGGGTAGCAGCAGCTGTACCCCAGGAGAAGCCCTTAGTCCTGTGTCGGGTACCGTGCCGGGGTTTAGCATTCACACTGCCTGGCTTATCCGACACACCGGCAGCAAAGAGACGGGAAGGGCTCCCGTATGGAGTTCCAAGAATGAGAATTTATTGCATCCTCACCTGTGGAGAATTCCAGTGACGAAAAAGAGCCAAACAATGGAAAACATGGGATTTTATACGGGGGCGGGGAGAGCATCAGGGACCAATGGTTTGAGGGCCGGGGGCTGGGACATAGGCGGGGCCTTGGCATATAAGGGAAAAAGGGGTACGAGGATCCACGGGCCAGTCAGGGAAACAGAACTGGGGTACATTTGTAGGGGAGAAACAAAAGCATCCTGCGAGGCCTCACCCTAAGCTGTGGGGTCTTCTCATTCCCTGATTGGGATATTCGCTGGCTCCCACAGCCCAGTTCAGATGAAAATCTGAGAGTAGTCTGTTAGCAGTAGGATGGCAGCAGGAGGGTGCAGCTAAGGTAATGCTGTGGCACATGAGAGCACAGCAAGTGCCAGGAATGTGTGCTAGCCCTGATTTTTTCCACTTCCTCTTTCTTTGGTGGGAAGAGTGACGGGCTGATCACAGCTGTCATGAACTTCTCAGCTGCTACCATACTTACAGGAGGCAATGCATCCTCTCGTCTAACACTTAATTTTTTGAAATCCATTCTAATTGCCACTTAATCAGAACAAAACTGTGATTGTAACATAGGCAGGAGCAGAACAGATGTTTGGAAACAGGTTTTTCTCCTTAGGAGCTGTGGCTGTGCTTCAGACAGTCTCAACACATCATTTTTTATTCTCCCTGGATTTTTGTATGGTGACAGCCAGGTGTAAATGTCTGCTTCAAATCTGTAGAGCTTCTAACCCACTTTCATGGTCCATAAGAGACTTTTCTAAGCTGAAAACTCATTTTTGTTCCAAGGGCGATTTGAAGCTCCTGAGGGAGACCAGAACAACCCTGTGCTCATGGTTGTGCCCTGGAGACAGAGTCAGCATCTTGTGGGAAGAGTAGTCAGCCTAACTTAAAGCCAGTAGGTAACAACAGGGCAGCAAACCCAAGTAATTTCTGGTGAATTACATGAACAAATGAGCAAGCCAGAGGCTGAATTATTGCTGATGTTTATGTAGACTTTTCAGAAAGTTAATCCAGCCTCCAATGCTCAAAGAATGGCAAAAGACAATTTAGAGTAAGGTCCTTTTCAAATAACTAGTGTTTAAAGTATTACAAATAGTTAAAATTAAGTAGCAGAAGGTTCAGTGCCTTTGTAGCCTTGAAAAAATAATTTCTCACCTGGAATGTTATGGGAAATAAATACTGTTCAGACAGCAAGGAATTAAAACTGAGGTGACAAACAGGAGTTATAAACTGGAAGTGAGGGTTTCCAGCACACGGGCCTTGGACCAAAGGCTTAACTGGCCTGTAGGTATGCAACTCAATTAACAGCTTTATCACTCTTTTACACCTGATAATTTGCTTTTTATGTAGCTATGTACTCTACACATTCAAAGAGTACTTGAGAGTGAAGGAAATTTGCCAGTTTGGAGGATTTTCAATTCCACCATTATCTTGCTTAGTGTACGCTTCCTCTCTTTATTCCTGCGCTGATCCAAGTGTCTGCTTTCTATCTTGCAGATGTACTTTCTCCAAACACATCACTCACTTCAGGTTAGTGTAACCTGTGAGCCAACATTATCCCTATTGCATACATGCAGGACAAGGGAGAAACACATCAAAATAGTCAGCCTGGGTCTTGGAAACTTGTCTCAGACCCAGCAGCAAACTCAAAGCCCCAGGCACAGGGATGAGCCAGAGAGGGTTAGCATTTGTAAAGCATTTTAAGAGCCTCCAGCCATAGGGTCTGAGAAAGAGGAAGGATCCACGCTAAACCTTTTCACAAAGGGGACATCAGATCACCTCTCTGCTCTGCCTCATTCCTGAAGGGATGCCTGGCCAACTGGTTGCATCCTCTGCAGCGATCTCTCTTACAGGATGTGTGGGAGATGGCTGTGCAGGTCTGTGGCTATTCCCCTCCCATAAGTGCTGCAACACCAAATGGGTATGAAATGGCCTGAGGGTGACTGTAATCTTTGCAAGCTCTCCAGCTGGTCTGCCACAGCCTACCCTCTGTCTCCAGGATCAGCTCTCACAGAACAAGGCTGCATTGTACCAGTAACTGACTTGCAACACCACAGCTCGTTTGAGTCCTCGCAGCTCCCATTGCAACACAGAAAAAAACTTTGTAGCAGTATCAGTCTAGAATCTGTCCTAAGAAAAACTCTACACATCCCACCCCAACCAAATCTTGAGACTGGGCCTTTTTTTTACTGAATTGTTTAAAAATTAATCAAAACTGAGAAGACTATGCAACTTAGAAGCCCTCTGTACCCGTAACTCACAGAAGATAGGTTAATATTTCAGTACTCAGCATCGAGAAGAACTGCGGAGTTATGTCTAAAACATTTTTCCAAAGGTAGAGCTGCTGACTAGCATAACAGAACCAGGCTCATCCTCTGATGTTTGGATTTGTGTCAAAAAGACGTGATCAGTAAAATCACCATTTCAGGTGATTAAACTCCCTTACACTATTGGATTTTACAGAAGTTTTGTTCTTCTTTTCTCATATTGAAGAAGCACATCTACCCAGTGACAACTAGGAATGAAGCTGTGGTCTGGAAAAGTAGAGTCATGCCACCTGGATGAGGTGACATGGGCAGGGATGAGTCATCTGCTTCCTGACTGCAGGCTTGTGTCTCTACCAGGTCAGGCCTGGGCTGGGTAAACCTGTCCCACAGGCTGGCTTTTACTTACTGTCAGTAGTACTGGGCAGGACTTGTACAGTTAGCAAAGGGGCTTGTAGGGAAGCATGTTACTTGCTATGAACTTTTTGCTAAATACGTTTGTTTAATCCTGAGGGATGCAGCCTGTCACTGAAAAATCTAATACATGAGATTTGACTTTGAAAGTACAGCACCATGCTCTGTAAATTTCAGCCAGGTGTATTTGGCCACATTTCATTCATTGTTCCCTATGAGAATTCTCTTTCATATTTTCCACAGGCAAAAACATGAGGGATAGTTTACTGTATTGCTCTAACATACAACTCTGGGAAAGCTTGAATGACTTTGATCATAAACCAGGAAACATTTCTCAGACCTCAGACAGACTTCACTGCAAGAAAAATGTTATGGAAAGAAAAACACCCAAACCCCCCTGCAATGCAGACTTTAAATCTGCAGCAGGTCTCATGGAAGAAGGTTACTGATACTTGCCTTGAATACTCTTTTCCATGTGCACTGGGCATCAGCTGATAGTGCTTAATTGTTCCTTTCACTACCACAATGTTTATTTTCTGGATGACTATCACACATTTTTTATGCTTTATATCTATTTACCTTCAGAGTCTGCTGTCAATATGATAGAAAATAGTATGCCTGGTCCTTTTGACTCAAAGGTGTGTTGATTTCTAAACAATATCAATTTCTTTGATAGCTGGCAGCTTTTTCCCAGTGCTTGATTTGGATGGTGTATGAAGAATCAACTGCTAACTGCTAGACTGGCATTTATTTTATTGTCTACCACATAAATGTGTCTGTGATTCACGATTAGTGTAAAAGCAAGACTTTTCATTATGAAAAACAAAGTGAGTCAGATGTTGATGGGAGAAAACTCAAAAATATAGTCAGGATAAGAAAACAAAGTGGGCAAACCATGTCAATTTGATAGTTGGTCTGTTGCAAGACTGAATTGCTATGACTCAGTTATTACCTGTGCAAACACATGGTTTTCTCCCCTTATTTATATAAGAGATTTTATTCTTTCATGAAGGAATTTCAAGTTATGTGCCTCTGAATATAGATGGCAACAAGAATATGGTCAAGCTCTTGTACTGGACTAGGTGAATACCTGCAGTCCCATTCCATGCTGTCAGCAAAGAACAGTTTACAATACAGACAGGGAGGGATAAAGCCTTCACCTCTTGATCCTGGTCCACACAGACCATCCAGACAGAGTTTTTCCTTGGTTTTGCTACAGATATGCACTAAAACCACACAAAGAACAACCACGAGTGTATGTGAAGGGACTCAACTTCCCGAGTGCACAGACATGGATCTGTTCTGTACTTGGTGTTACAGAGGAAGGTAACCTCTGTGGCCTTTTGTGACTGCAACTGAACAATTTGAGTAGCAACACTTAGAGAAGAAAGAGACAAGCAGCTTTTTGTCACCAGAGTTTCATTGTCAGAAATGAAGGTACCATGGTAAAGGGCTGGCGTGAATCACTGCTTCTGTTGCTCATTCTAGAGTACTTTCTGAGGCAGAAACTGTAATGAGGGGGAATTAAGCCTACACAGGCTCACAGTGACCCAGTTTCATCTTATGCCTCTAATGAGGATTCTTCACAAGCTCATTTTTGAACAAAGTGCTAAAATCAATACTTACATATCACACTTTTTAATCCTGAGAGATTCAGTGTACTTAGAAGACAAGTAAGTCATTTATCTTTACACTATCTAAGCACCTGGCCTGTTGAGAGTGCACATGAAGTGCTTTAGCATTCATCACTAACCCTTTGAAACATCAAAATGGTGCCAGTCCTGCATAGTGTCACTTCTGACAGAGAAAGGTGTCCTCTTCATGTGTATTAGCAGTCCTTGCCCGGAGAAAGGAGAAAACAGAACACTGAATGAACAGCCAAATTGGCCAGGTGATTTTTGCCTAGCTGCTGTGCACACTGAACACTGGGTAGCCTCCCTAATTTGTTCTAAGAAACACTGAAAATAGAGTCCTACTGCTCTTTTCATTTCACACAAAGCCCTGAGGACTGCTCTAACAATTTAACACTGAACTGTTGAGTTACGTTGCTCAGGAATGTTCCTCGGCATTGTTTAATTTACTAGTGTAGGCATAGCCCAAGTCCCCCTAAGAAAACAGACCTTGAAAGATCACATAGCTGTAAGTAGTAAAAGTCTGAGCAGAATGGAGAGTTGCAGTACATGTGGGTGGAGGGGGTGCCTTTACCACTCCTGGGTTGATTTCCTGGGTGTTGTAAGTGTTCGCTGGTTGTTTCAGCTGCAGAAAAGGAATGGGTAAAGCTTTCGACACACACACATAAGACGCCACCTCTTCTCCTTTCGCTTTCACCCCTTGCAAATGAAAGCCTTTCTTGAAGCTTTTAGCTCTGCCTGAAAAGACTCAAAGGGATGACAGGAGAGAAATGTGTCTGAGAATCCTTTTTTCTAGTTCCTGATAATGGCAAGATTCCCACTGATGTGAATTAACTTCTGCTGCTGTAGATTTACTGTACGTTCCTAATCCCAACTGCCCTGAGGCAAGAACATCCTCAAATAGTTGCATGTTCTCCATTTCCCAACAAGCAATACTTTTTCTGATTTAAAAGCAAAAATCTGTAAGGTATGACTTTTTGAACCAACTCTGCTGAAGAGAATGGTTTTCCCAGCTTTCATGCAGATCCAAGTTCTGGAAGTACTGCACTAGTTTTTTATTAATATTCTGCTCTTGCTTTTATCAATCTCCTGTCCATCACAAAAGCTCATCTGCAAACTGTTAGTGTCCCACCTTTGGAGCTCAGATCAGAACATCTGTTGCTTGTGAGTGGGTTTTGATACCAGCGAGAGATGACTGTGTCCTCCATCAGATTTATTATTTTAAGGAGCAGAAAACCTGCCCAGCTGAATATGCTGCTAGAAAGCATAGCTGTCCCTTAAGTAAATAGACCTCTGTTTGACTTTCCTATCAGTCTGGAGACAAAGAAAATAAAAATCACGGGATTTAATTCCTACCAATAAAGCACCACGCACTGCTGTTGTCAAGGTGGGCAGACAATATAATTTCAATATTTCCGAAAAGGGTATATTGGAAAAAAACCCCACATTTTCTTTCCTCTTTTTAGTCATTACTTGGATCTGTTATTTGATTCATTATTAAGACATATTACAGTTTGGTTTACAGTTCATTTCGTATTTAAGAATACAGAGGCAATATTTCTGGGTAAAGTACTTAGGCATGTTCTTCTGCTGTATGCTGCATTATACCTATTGTTTGCTGTAGAATTGGTTTTGACGAGAATACTCGGTGTTCAGAAGTCAAAATCTGCCTGTTGGAGAATATTTTTAAAAATAAGTGAATCAGTATTGATGGTGCTTGCAACAACTTTTGTTCCCTTTTCATTTATAGGAATAGGTTATGTTTGCTACAACAGTCATCAAGAAAAATACAGTACCAAGGACTTCTTCAGGTGACTAATGCCAAGATTTCATTCAAGAAAGCAAGTAGAAGCCCGTTTCACAGTACAACAAGTGTTGATAACAGATAGACAAGGACATATCTGCCACAAAAAATGTGACCACACCCTCCCAGACCTCCCACGACTGTTGGAAGTGTTGCAAGCAGTTGTGTAGGCACACTTGACAGAATTAGACTTGCTGGAATCTTTCATTTATAAAAGTGCTTGGTATTTTGTCCCCAAATGTCAGCTTGCTCCATGCAGGCTTCACCCTGGCATGTTAGCTGGGTCTGGATAGAGGTGTTCAGTCCCACAGCAAGGCTTGGCAGTCCTGGCTTGCTGTGCTACCCAAGTTTGAAAGCTTCTGCTCAGCTGGGAGCACTGGTAGCCCTCACTTGCTCCTGGCTGGAAATTTTTGGCAGCAAAATTTACTCAGCTTCAACTACAGAGCAGCACTGGATGCTGGACGACAGCGAAAATCACTTGCTTTTGCTTGCAAAAATCACAAGCTTGCTTGCAAAATTATTGACTGAACTTGCTCTGCATGGAAAACTACTCAAGTAATGTTTTATGGATTTCCACACACACAAGCAATAGAAGTTGTTTTCAGACAATTTGTTAGAGGAAGAAGCTACATTTGTTAAAGCAGTTATTGCAAATGCAGCATTAGCAGTACAATAAAGCTTTCTTAGTTCTTTCAGAACTGGTCAGTAGAATGTCAAGAGAAATGGAGGCAAAAGTAGGAAATAACCTCATTCAGGGGTATGGTGAAGATGTATGACTTTTTTACAGTTAAAATCTCCCGCCGTTTTAGGGAAGGATTACTCTGAGGTACAGGAATATAGAGTATATAGCTTGTACATGTACCTATGAACCCCAAACCTCAATTTCTTCTGTGATTCAGTGATTAGAAGGCAGATAAAATGGACACTCATATTCAGACTTCAGTGATGTCTGTTGCAGAGACTGACTGACTGGAGACCAAAGAAAGTCTGTGGCAACATATTTCTCTCATCTGCTTGCTCTGTTGTGTGCAAGTGTGCACTCAAGAGCTCTCTATTGTGTCTAGTATGTTAAACAGCTTAAGAAAAATATAATTTGCCCTTGCCAACCTTGCTTTGCTTATGAACAAAGGCACAGAGAAGAGAAAAAAGGTAAGAATTACAACAAGTATAACTATTGAGGATGTTGTAGCATAAGTACCCAGTAGAGACCTATCATGCCCTTGTTCAAGCTGAGTTAGCACAAAGTCTTCTTTTATTCATGAAAAGAAATAAACTTGGGTACCTCAGTTATTGCTGTTCAGTAACTGATTAGCTTGCAGTATAAAATAAGTGCAGCTCCTGGGATGCTTTGTTCTGGCTGCTCCCATCACGCTTTCACTTTACTTCTATTTTCACAAAGTAATATGTTCCTTTACTTGCCCTTACGGATGAATGAAAGCTCAGTTACCAGCACAGGAGTTACCTCTGGTGAGGAAACGTTTACTCAGAATAGAAGTATTGTGCCACCAGCTGTGTTAAATTGCTGCCTCTAAGCTATTGTGGGACAATTCAAGCCTGTTGTAAAATAGATAGCAGGAAGGCATGTGAGTTGCCAAGGAAACCCTTGGCTGCAAGTTTATTGTATAAATAACACCAGGGTAGGGAAGATGTGGCTAACGGAAGAGTGGGGGAAAAAAATGAAGTGCCTGGCATGTCTTAGTGTCTGGGGGAGGGTTGTAAGCAGAAGCAGTGAAACAGATTTACCAGTAGAGCAGCTGATCTTTCTTCAGCTGGGAAAAGCAAGGAAAGCAGGTCCATCACACAGAAGTGACTGGGGAAGAAAATAGAGGCTGTCAGTAGGAATATGACCATGATGGGCAAGTCCATGCACTGAGGGGTGGAGAAACAAGAGTAGTCTCTGCACCTTCTCATACTCGCTAGAGGGAAAGAAGCTGGTGTAAACCACTGCTGGATTCACTCAGAGCTATGCAAGAGAAGAGGCAGATGAAGGTTGTAGTGGCAAGTAGGAAAGTGAAGGAAATATGAAAGAGGGAACCATGATAATAATATACCTAAGCATTGGAACAAATTCAAAACCAAGAGCAGGACATTTATGTACTCCAAAAATGATCTATGTATAACTTCTTAAGGTTGTGGACAAGGATGCTACTAGAATTCAAAGAAAAGCAGCAGGGAGTGAATCCAACTCACATGTCATACACACACCAAGACAACAGGAATGTGTGCCTAAAGCTTGTTTCTTCTTCTAGACTTTACAGAGAGTGTCTGTAATTCATCAGCAATTTCAACAGACATTAGTGAAGTAGTCATCTTAGCTTTCATTCATTTTATTGTCTTTATGCTTCATACATAGAACCTGAACACTGTGGTGCTCTGAGAAGTACATCTTAGGTAGTAGGTTCTGTCAGAGAAAGCAAAGGGCTTGCAGCTCAGGAGAAGGGCTGATTTCATTCCTGCCAGTGATGGGAACAGGTCATTTCAGTGCCTCATACCTTACATGACTCATTCAGTAAAATGGGATAACACTGCTGTACCTGTAAAGTAGTTTGAGCTGTGGGTCAGAAGAGTACTCTATGAGTTGACAGCATTATTAATTTTGGTGCAAATCAGGTGCACAAGTACCTCAGGGCAGATGAGCAGCAGAAGTACTCACTGGGCTATGGCGCCTGGGATGCTCCAGCATGTGCTGTCACCGTGACCAGAAAGATCTTGCTGATCTGGACTCCTTTCAGACTGCAGATGGTTAAAGCAAAGACAGACTGTATGGGAGGCAGCAAGCACTTGACACCTGGGATCATTGCTGTTCACCTTAGGCAACTGGCTTTGGTCCATGATGGAGTGTGGTGTTGTTCCTAAACTGTACCAGCTTCCCCGTCTGCCCGCTAACATCTGAGCTCAGTGAAAACCCACTGCTCTTCCAGTGGGATGATCTGGCAGATTCCTTGATATCTGGCTATCATATCTAGCAGACATCCAACAGCCTGGACTGGTGGACACAGTCTGTGTGATGTGGTGTTGCTCTGTGTGCACGTCCCAGGCTGTGCTGCTTGGGCATGTACCACTCAGCTGCCGCGGGACGCAGAGACAGCGCTCCTGGCCTTGCTGATGGTGATGCTTGTGAAAGGGAGACAAAGAGGTGGCTGCAGCCATAAAAGCACACTGATCTCTGGTGTATCCTCTTGCCATGAACAGAAAGGCTCAGGATAAGGGAAGAAACCATTTCAGTTTGCAGCCTCTAACAGGAATCTAAAAGGAATAACTGTGATCACATTTCAAGCCCCAAGGAATTTGTACCCATTGCAATTCAGATTATTTTATATTAAATGATATGCATGTATTTTTTTAACTTAGCCAATGATTCCCATTTTCTTCTCCTGTAATTTTTTTTCCATCATAAGATCTCACCGTTCTAATTGCTTATTTAATACCCTCGTGTGAAGGTCGTTGGTCCCTTTGGAAGCATTGCAGAGCAGAATCTTAGCATGGGAAAACCTCTCCTGACTGTGGAAGGACTACTGCGATCTGCCCTGTGCAATTTGCAGGACTGAGCCCACGATGCCCAGAATTATTGTGAAACTGAGTCCAGGCATCTGGAAACATCTTCCAAATGCTTCAAACCAAGTTAGGAAGCATCTGGTTTAACAAAAGTTGTCCAAAATACAATGTCCCTTTCGGGAACTTCATCAGGTCTCCTCAGACACCAGGGCAAATGGATGAACCCATAAGGTATTTTGCTTTTGGAAGCTGTCATGCACCATTCAGCACTGCCACATTTAGTGCTTATACAACAGCATTTCCTTGAAGTGGAAGTCACAGTTGCTGGATTTATGATACAATTTCATGAACTGGGCAAGCTTCAGAACATTTTGTAAAGTGAATCGGGGAGAAAAATAATCTCTCATGCTTAATTTATTAAATGAGTGAATGAGAAATGAACCTATTATCTTTCTGCAATAAGTTGTTTTATTTTTCAATTAAGCTGGAAATCATTCACTCAATTTTACCTTAATGAATGAATACCTCAAGTCAGCATCCATTTAAAAAAAAAAAAAAAACCAACAGATTTTAGAGCAAGTTATTTTTGTTAAAAGAGATGGTGCCTTCTTTCCTGTTTCAGACATGCCATTGCTCTCAGAGGTATAAGATGGAGAATCTAGGATGAAATAGATACTGCAATTAAAAGTCTATGTCACTGCCAGAAGATCTTGGGGGATTCCTTGCCTTTCCAGACTATCTGTCCCTATTTTAACAAAATACTTATGTCTAGCTGATGCTATACTATTCCATCCACATCTCTGGAATTTTAATAAATACATACTTTGTTCCATTTCATTTCAGTGCTCAATACTGTCAGACTCTGTAAAATGTTAAGTTGAACTGCAGCTAGAAATCTTATATTATTTAATGTTAGTCTGAGCTGTTCCTTTAATTCAGTTTCATTTTGCTGACTCTATACGTGTAATAAATATCAGTTTTACAGGAAGAATTATTTCATGTAATAATTTATAGACATATGTGATTTTAAGCTTTGGTGAGTTCAGGATTCCTCAGATGAAAACATATTCAAATAATTCTCAATGGATAAGCTGGTAGGTCTCATACATTTGCTGGGCACTGACAAATCATGGATTTTTTTCATTTTTATTTTGATGAGAAGAAACAAGCATTTTATGTGGATTCCTGCTTCATGGGAATTTTACTGTTTCAGACAAATCACCACCCTTTATTTGCCTATAAACCACATTCCAGTTTTTAGTATGAATTTTGATAAGGTTTCAGATATTCAATTCCAAATAATAGGAAAGCCAGAGATTTTCACTTGTTTTCTCCTCTAAATGAGCAATTCCTATTTCTTTGCTCTAACATCAGCAAACCTGCTAAATGCTGAGGTTTCAATCTGTTATGAATTTTGTCCTTGCTCTGTTGATTGTTCTGATGCATAAAGTGCAACCTAATATATGATACAGGACTGACAGTCAGGGAAGTGGGATGTTGAGTGAAACCCAGGTCATGCTCTACCCTGTTTTGTCGTGGATTTGAGTGGGACCAAGACTTTACTTCTGTTCTCAACCTTGAGTTACCTCTGAATTAATGAAAAGGGTTCTGATAAATTAAAATGGCTGAGGCTGAATTTGGATACCTGGACTAAAGGGGCTTGTAGCCAAGACTGCCACTCAATCCCAGAATACTTTTGCTGAAGAAGTGGTGATGGTGCAGTGTGCTTAAGTGTTTGGTTCTGTGGAATTTTCTGCTTCTGCTGCACAAATCATCTGATGTATGCTGTGTATCTCTACTGTTGGACAGGTTAAGAGCAGTAGGAAGAGCAGCAATTGGCCCTGGTCCCTGCTCCCAGGGCATTAAATGTTGACTGTGGTACTCATGAACAGTGATCCAGGTGAAGAGAGTAACAGAAACATCTATATATGAAGAGGGCAATTGTTTCAGTTTGGCTTTGTCTTGTCTTTAGTTGTTTTTAGAGGCTGCATGTTCTGACAGGGGCCACGTATCAAATATAATGCTGCTAGTGGGCTTCATGGAGTGGCATCTGTTATTCATGATATGTTTTCGTTTTCTCTTGACATTCACTTGTTAAAAACCGCCTTCCTGAAGTTAAAAAAAATCAAATAATATTGTGGAAAGGCAGAGGTAGAGAAAAGAGAATGATTATATATGCAAACATATGCAAACAAAGACCTAACGAATTCTTAAAGACTCATTATCAAAGTGCATCACACAACATGAAGAGATCAGTGCTGTGGTGTGCGACTGCCAGAGCTTTCCTCCACCGAAGAGGCACAGTCAAATTCCTCTTTCCTTTGCCCAGTCAATCTTTGTATCATTTCTGAAAGCATTCTCAAATGCATCTCTCAAAATCATTTCAGGCAGCTGCTCCAACTTTCCCTTGCCTATCTGGAGTTGTGCAGGCACATTAGCCTCCTTGTCTTCAGAAGAAGTGAAAGGCCAAAAGTCCACAGAATAAACTGCAGATGAGGCAGACTAATTGGTCTCAAAATCGAAACATATGGCTTCTTTCAGGATCTTGACTTTTTAAATACTTGTTTAAAGTAAACATTTTCAATTCCTCATGAAAGGCACTTTCCTCCCTGAATCCTCTTGACCCTCAGTGACCTTTCTTACCAATTGCACACTGCTTTACCCTTGGGGATGATTAAATCTTGAGAGGCTTTTTTTCTTTTCTTCTTTTATTCCCCACATTTGTCTCTGAGGACTACCTTAAGAACTGGCTTGAAGAAAGCTAACCTGAGTCAGAAGGATGGAAACACACCAGATGCCCACCTGAGCACCCCACATGGGTATCTGAGGCTGAGGCCAGAAGGGAAGGTTCACGCATCATCACAGAACTTTGTATTTTAAAAAATGGACTACAAAAAAAAAAATCACCAAACACCGATTCACCAAAGCTAAGTTTTTGAGCTAATCTTTGAACTGAAAGCCTGCTTTTGTGTCCAATGGGCAGAGGGGGAGCACCAGGGGAGGGAAAAGATGGCCTGAGGCAATGTAATCACTTCAACAAGACATTTTAAAAATACGGCCTATGGCTGTTGTCTCCTCTGACAACAAGAAGGCTGTCAAAAGTGATTGACTCCAGGCTATAATCACTGGTGAAGGCAGGCAAACCGTCCCAGTTTGTCTCCAGGGTGTCAGTACATGAAAGTTGATCGAAGTTTCTCTGAAGTCACTTTATTTATGATTTGTGTTCCGGGCTGAAAGTCATTCCCAAGCCCTTGTACAATTGTTAGTTAGGCAGTGTCAGAGCTTGTGAAAGGCCAGACATCGCACAGCTGCTCACACCCTGGCACAGAGGGCCTGATCCTTGCTAGCAGGACCAGGAGGAGTTGTCGTCTGAGTCTAGGCAACAATTGTTCCAGCCTTTCTTTACATTCTTGTTGTCAAGAACTTAGGATGATTAGATCTTGTAGAGAACTTAATTTTCAAAAGCTCTTCTGCCTAACACTTCTGTCAAGTTAAATGCCAGCCTGCTCTTCCTATCCACAGTGCATAAATATGGTGGGGCTGCAGCATATGACAGGGAGCACCCACTGTCCAGAGCCATACAGAGGCAGCAGCAGCATCCCCACATTCCTGTCAGCAGGTGAGTGAGAGCCATGAAGACAACAAAACATAGTGCTGCCATGCACAGATAGCCAGATGCAGAAGGCTGGTAAATCAGCTGCACCTGGAGAGATCTGCATTTGCAGCCAGATCACACAGCCTTGTGTGACACTGTGATGCTTCATGCCTAACACTCTGGGAAATTCCTAGCCCTGTACCTCCCCATATGCTGTGCAGGCAGAGATGGACTGTCTACAGTGCACCTGACATTGCAACACATACTCCTGCCTAAGCTTGCTTCAACCTATCTGCTGAGCCGGTCTGCTCTATGCAGACTGGATAGGTATCTTGTCTAAATAGAGAGCATTTTGCTGGGTTTCACTCTCTGGTGAGTGCTACAGCTTGACTGCTTTGCTCCCCCATGGTCTGTCAGAGATTTCTGTACCAGAGCAGGAAGTCCTACTCTGAGACCTCAGCAAGTAACCTGCAAAGCTAGGCAGGAATATTCGTCAAGATAGTGGGTGCCTAGGTATGGGCACACACTCTATGTGCAAGGCACGTGCATTTTCACCAGCGATTCCTCAACCCACAGCTCCAATAAAGAATTCAAAGGGACAAGAGACATCTCTCCTACAGAGGGGGGGCTCTACTTCACAAAGACCTGAGCTGTGAAGGAATTTCCAATTCCACTGACTTTGAATTAGAACCTTGCTTCCAGATTTCACAGGTTGATGGGAAGTACCCTCACTTCTGCATGTTGGATACTCTGTCCTCTGGGTTGAGTCTGTTTCCAGTTTGTGCAACTCAGGATAAGATACTTGGCTTGTCATGTTGCATCTCTGCCAAGTGCTTTAACCACTGTGCCATAAAGTTTTTTGATCTGATTAATGTTTATTGTTCTTGAAGGATGGACTTACTTGAAAGGAAGAGCTCACATCTGATTCCTGAAGCTTAAATGCTACATAGCCCACCAGATCTGCATTCTGGCCCCTTCCTGAGCAAGGTAAATTTGGTTCTCCTGGGTTACAGGAGAGCGCCTTAAGTTAGGAGGGAAAACAGTGAAATCAGTTGCTTGTTGTGAGAGAGATGATCTGAGAAGATGAAGTAGAGAGTGTCCTTCAAGCAACTGAGCAGGAAAAGCAGAGTTGGATCATCCCTCCAGACCTTAGGCATCTGTCTGGTCTCTGCACAGCTTGGCAGTGTCAGAATGGAACTTGTCCATGTTGATGGAGAAAGTATTGGGAGTTTAGGGACACTCAGGAGTCGATTGATCACACAAGATCTGAGCAAATGCCTAAAGCTGGATCCAAGAAAATACAGATTTAAGGCATCAGAGTGACCTCTTTTGTGGACCTGCTCTTTCATACCTGTGACCAGGTGTGCTTTTCTGTTAGAAACACATGCTCATTTCTGTTTTGTCTCATTCTCAAGTATTCCTGTTTGCCAGTCCTTGATTAACAAGAGAATCTTAGCATTAAAAATCACCTTTGTACATGAAGGATAGTCTTATACGAGACACTGGGAGAGTTCGCTGACATTGTGAGAATTTTACTTGAAATGGTTTCAGTCTTCAGGAAAAACAGCATTTGGATACCCATTTATTTAGTAAAGGAATAGTTAGGAGATAGTTCAGTCAGTAATGTATTATCATAGGATTTAGAGCTAAAAATTGAACCCTTCTTTATCAGACTCCCTCTGGACATGCTCTGGTGCCTCATTTCTTCTCCATCTGCAAAATAAGGGATTCTCTCTCAGCTGTGCCCTAGGTACAACTGTAGCAGAGGCCCAGAAGTGATGTGGCTACCCAGACAGGAAGCAGGGGTTTCAAGCAAGCTGATCTTAAAAGCAAGAATCAATGTACAAGCATGACCTAATGTGAGGGCTTGCTTGGACTTGACTGAATGTATTTATAAGCTTGTTTGTCAGTTTCTTTCATAAACAAGGTCTCATATCTGGTGCATCCAGCCATACAAGCTAGCAGATGTATTCAAAAAGTATTCAACATCACATGCCGGAGAGCTGCATAGCCATTTAATAGGGAACATTTCTTCACAGAGCTGAATGCAAACATGCCTATGTTTACTACTGTCTTTGCTGATGAAGTTTTGCCTTCAATTTTTTTTTTCCCTTAAAGGATCCAACATTTTATCTCACATTAACTGAAGTCCTGGAACTAGGTGGGGAGAATTCTCTCCTGCTTGCTGATAATGAGGTTCCACTATCTCATTTTCAGTGCAGGTGATATGGAGATAAGCATAAACTTGTCTCTGATTACATCTAGTCTGTGGGTCTGTCTTAGTCTTTTACCTATATCTTGGTATGAATGGAGCGTGTTCTAACTGCTTGCAGACTGCATGACTGGTTTTTTTCCTCAGACATTTGAGAAAATTGTGTATGCCCAAGACCACCAAGTCAGGTTCCAAGTCAGGAGCTTGGGTGAGGCTGGAGCATCCTCTCCTGCACAGTCCTGCAGAGGGTTCAGACAGGAAGCTCATGAAGGGCTACACAGCAGGAAGAGCATCCGGAAGGTCTACAGGGCAGTACAAGAGTAAGTTATTATTCAAAGTTTTTTATAGAAAATACTACAGTTGAATCTGAATGGAGGTTCCATTATACTTTCAAATATTGAGACTGCCGCTATATCTGTTGGATGAAGAAGTTGTAAAAATTATAGACTAACTTGGAAATAACTCACTCAAAATGTGCAAAGCAGTTTCTTCATCTAAGTTATCTCTTTAGATGCAGATAAGAAATTCCTTCTCCTCCACTCCCACCCAAAACCTCATCATGAACCCTCAGTGAAAACAACTCTCCCAGTCTCCAGAGAGGTGAGGCAACTGCCTGCACTCCACTGTCTAGCAGTGACATTAACATATTTATACGTGGATTCTCAAATCAGTGTGGTTCAGTTCGTGTTGAGTGAGGAGAGCATCCATCTCTGGGGCTGTCCCAGAGCCTCTAGGCTTCCCTATTGTCGTACTCCTGACCTTTAAGAGAATTCTTTTACTCACAGAGGACCAGGCTGGGAGGAGGCTGTCCTGGTCAGTGGATCAGTGTCAGACACATACACACAATTTCTCTGACTAATTTGGCAATACAAAATAAACAAAAGGCACACTTCATGGAAAAGGCATGAGGCACACCCTGACCCAGTTGCTCAGCACACTCGACACCCTCCATACGAAAAGGCTGCATAGCTAGACTATTTCCATTAGCTGAAGTAAACACCACTTGAGTGAAAATAGGGGGGAGACATGCCTCCTATTGAAATATTCGAGTCCTTTCTGAAATGGAGATCTTTCAAATGTTTACTGTCTTTTTTCTAAGACTCTGTTTATAGTTACTATTAGTACCACACAGTAGTGGTGCCACCCAGCACCCGTCTATTTTTTCATGAATGAGATTTTGAACGGACTGGTTCAGATTCTTTTGCTGGGGGAATATACCTCATGGAAAAGACAAATAGCAGTTTTGTTTATAACCTGAGACTTTCATTTTAGTGGTAATAAAACTTCTTCACTTTTAAAATTGATCCTGCTATAGTTTTCCTTTGTCTCAGCTTTTTCATGTCCCTTAAAACTGAAACATATTTTGGCTATTCTGATAATCAGAGAATCAATATGAAGAAGACTGCTACTTCTCCAAATTGTGTATCAGCCATAGCTCAAGGGCTGATTCCTGGGCTGAGAAAGAGATGTCTAGGAGGTGCCTTCTCACCTTTCATTGCCCTTTGAAATTCCAGTCTCTGCTATTATCTGCACCATTGACTGCAGCCCATAAACCTCTTTGCAGAATTGGATTAACAGGAATACTCATTGCTTCTCACATTTTTTTTTTTTTAATCAAGGTAGGTAGAGCATGCATAGGGTCCCAAGCCCATGCCATGCTAGGAAATGTAGAGTCAAAGATCTTGCTGCCTTCCGCAGCAGCAGCAGCATTTACTGGGGCTCCTTTTGTAAATTGCTGTAAAGCACATTCTCCTCACCAGAAATTATGAGCTTTTACTCTGGTTTTCTCACTGGTAGTCTGTGAATGGATGGCATATGTAGAAGCTTTCCCAGCAGTCAGTGATGACCATTACTACAGCTGTGCTTTTGACTATGAATCGTGCAGTGTGGCTGAGCTGGTACAAATTAAGTGAGTAATGCTGCAGGCAATTCACAGTGAGAATTTCTCGGTATGGAAATTCAACCATGAACAGTCTTGAGTATAAAATCTATATTAATATATGTCTGCCTGAAAACTGCAGTTAAACAAACCATACTCATTTTACGGACTGACTTTTAGATGGTCTTTAAGTGCTTGGTCTCCTTGGCATCTTACTGGTAAAGAAAGAAGCACAGGGAGCCTGGATTTCTGCACCAGCCCTCTGTGAAGCTGTGCTTTGCTCTGTGTTCTGCAGGGCACCGGCTCAAGCCTTCATCCAGGCAGGAAGAACAGGGAGCTGAGGCGAAGGGACAGAGAAGAGCAGGAGCTTCAGGTATTTCCCAGCCTCTGAGCTGTTCTCTGTTGCCAACAAGCTGAGCAGTTCCCACGAGTTTCTGAGCTAAGCAATGGCACAACTTCATTCCTGGCTGCTTTTTCTTCTCAGTCAACACTGCTCTGTTGTCATTTTAACTCAAAGGTCTGCTCCACGATACTCACATGCTTTCCACTTTGATGACAAAGAGGAGATCAGTTTGTGGATGACTGAATATACCAAGCTCTGCTTTGATACTCTGGCCATCTGCAGCCAACTTTATCCCTAGTTATGCACATATGGAGTAGCTGTCTCCTGCCACAGCCTGAGCTGACCCTCACATCCCTCTCCATGTCTTGTTACACTCAGTCTATAACAACAGCCCTGATCTTAAGGGAACACAAAAGGTGTATTTATAAGGGATCTTTTCTGAGAGATGGAAGTCTCCCTAACCCTGAAGCTGCAGGGGTCCAGTTAGGATGCTGCTAATGGCAGCCCAAATCATTCACATCCCAGTTGAATTACAGATTATTAAACCTGGGCCTGGAGCTATATTAATGCATCTCTGCAGCATCAATCTCTTTTGCAGTGTGAACACAGTGAAACTTCTGCTGTCCAGACGCAGTGAACATGCCCCAGGGCATTTTCTTTCTAAAACAGGAAGGGTAATACCTCCCCCAAAACTGAGATGTTGCACAGAAACATTTGCAAGGCTGTCAGATGTAGTTCTGATTTGAAGCAGACCAGCAATAAAATTTCAGATAGGTAGATTACAAGTTGAGTTTGTGAGCTTCTAGCTTACCTTGACTACTCTCTAAATGTGAAGTACTAAAGAACTTTGCTGCTGAAAGTTTTCAAAAACATTCATCTCTTAAATACAGATCTATCGTGTTGCAGCTAAGGGAAAACAGTTGAAATGTTAGAATGACCGATTTGACTAGAACAAGCACAAGTTATTTCTGTGTGCAACTAACAGCAAAGTTCAGCAGTGTGAAGGGATCAATGGGAGGAGATGAGAATATAAAGCAGCTAAAATCTATACCACTGTGGCTGTGTACTGAAGATTCATGTGCACGAATTATGTGATGTAATGAACATCCAACTGAGGATTTCAGCCATAATTTTATAAGCTCTGAGTGGTTCTAAATAAAGTGGAACAGAAGAACAGAGCCAACAAATTGCAGTCATATTTCAGATGAGTTTCTCTTAGTGTACATATACTTTAAAAGAGCATGAGTGTTATGTAGAAAGAGAAGAATGAAGAGTGATTTTATGCTGTTTGCAGAGATGTGAAGAATAATTTTGGCTTAGGATGTTAATGAATCGCTGCTGTTTTAAATTTGCCTCTGACCCATCTACTCACTGCTGCACCCTCAGCACTGTAACATAGCCTGCTTTTGGTTTTTTTCAGGTTTACATAGCAAAAGAAGGCAGCACACTCCAGACTGACCCCTGCAAATAGCTTTGCAAATTGGTGTTTCACATCTGTGCCTGCAATTAGACACTGCGAACCACAAATTAACCTTTCAGGGCAGTTTCGTGCTTTCCGAAACTCAGATGGCTGCAAAAGTGATGTGTCCAAGCACTAAACACATCGCTGTCATTCACAGGCACAGCTGTGGAATCAGACAGCTGTTTTCAAAACTTTGGCCATAAATAAAAAAAGAATTATTTTTTTAGCTGATGGAACAAATGTTGACTTAGTTGAATGCAGTAGCTATAGTTCAAAGGTGAATTAAACAGACCAGGAAAAGGGCACATAGCTGGGGGCCATATGGATAAACTCTTCTATCTTTACAAGGTTTTTTAGGTCTAAATTTTCTATTTGGAACAGACTCTGGCCCATTCTGGCTCCCTGAAATATGCCCATCCTTTTTCTGAGAGAGGCTGACCAGCATGAGAGCAAGCCTAGCTGGGAAGCCTGATATGCACATACCCCTGCTTGGCTCACCAATGTAAATGCAGGCACCAGTGACTGGGGATGATGCAACAGCAAATCGTGGCTGCATCACACAGCCCCAGCAACACAAGGCATCCATTTGGTGGTGTCAGGAAACCTGAGCCTGTCCTGTAAACTTTCTGCTATAGAGAAGCATGGGGCATATAAGGAAAATGTCTTAAAGCCCTTCCTCCTTTCCTTGTTATTGACTCGCTTTGAAAGGGCGGAAGAGAAAAAAGGGGAGGAAGAGGAAAAAAAGGCACGCATCATGTAACAGCTGAAATACTGAACTTGCACAGGTTTATATAAAATATTAACTTAGTATACAGGGTATAGTCTGACCTGACCACAAATGGGATCTTAAAAACACTTTATCAGCCATGTAAGAGTTTATCATTGATTCAGGAAAGTCTCCTTCCGTGTGTGCTTTAAAAGATAATCATGCAATTGATCCAGGCTATTTTTAATAAGACTTTCACAGTCGTCTTTTTTTTTTCAAAGAAAACTGAGAGACTGACCAAATCTTAGATATAAGCCCTCTAAACCTTTAAACAAAAGGGCAATATTGACACAAGGACATGTATGTACAAACCAGGTAAGTAGAGATATGGAGGTACCCAGGGGGAACAGCTTTGTGTGGAAGTAGGAGGGGAAACATTGCACAGCACTTGGGTATGATATGGCGATATGGTTGCAATACCCAGCAACTGGACTTTGAATCCAGGGAATATTGCTCCAGTCTGTGCTCCCGTGAGCTCACTCTGTAAACAACTCGAAATTACACACACACATTTTTATTGTCGTGAGGCCTTCCACTGCCCAGTCTTTGCTCCTCTGCATCTTCTCTGTACAGAGAGGGAAAAATACAAGAAAGAACATTCTTTCTTTAAAAGCTATAGTGTTATTATAGGAAAGATAAGTTATCCAGTTTATATATTCAGTCTCACACTGGTCTGGTAGGTTCATTTGAGATGTAAAGGACTGATATCACAGTTGTTTAAATGAAGGGTAGAAGGAGGCAACTTCAATTTCCACTCACTAAGCATTAGTAGCAGAAAGAAAAAAAAACCCAGGCAAATAAGTAAATATTAAACACATAAATCCCCCAGAATAAAGAAGTGTCTCCACAGACCATAGCTGCTGTGCTCTCTCCCAACAAGCTCTCTGGGTGCAGTTCACAGACTTTTCAAAGTCTGAGGCCATTACTGAAGGTAGTCTGAATATATCAAGAACATTTCTCATCTTTATAATATCTTAATAATAGGCTACAGTCTCATAGGTTATGCCAGGGACATTATCTTCTACTATAAATTGCAAGAATTGCTTCATTGTTTTCTTGTGCCATGAGCCTCTAAATACTCCCAAGGAGGAAGATGAGAGCCATCCATGGTCAGTGATGGCTGAAGTATTTGCATGTATCTGGGTCATCTTAGAAAGCATTATTAAAAATAAGCACACAATCAAACATTCTAATTGTAGGTGTTCCTGAGGGTAAAAGCCTTTCAAAAAACCACAGACAACTCCATTAATGAGACAGGATGCAAGGGAAGCACAGTACCGTTGGGAAATACACTGCACACTTCCTCTGAGTGACCAACCCATCTGAAAAGCAACTGAATCTACTCAATTTAAGTACAGTCAAAAGAATCATCAGTCCAAAGACAATTACTGCCTTAAGCAAGAAAACTATGTTCAAACCAGAGAAGAGTTTCTATAGATCCCAGCACAGCCTCAATTCTGCAGTCAGGATCAAGGGACAGTACAAATGCTAACGAGGAGCAGAGAAATGAAGTTATCTTGTGCACTACCACAGTAGTTTGGCCTATACTTGCATTTAGCAGGTTCTCTTCTCACCGTTAGTGATAATGGTACTTTTTTTTTTCCAGTGGAAAATGCCAGCTTATCAAAACAGATTTTCTGTTGTAATGCACTCACTTTAGCTAAATTTCTTCGGGACATCAATGACAGAAAAGTACTTTCAGCTCAGAGAAGGGAGGAGAAACTCTCCAGAAGAGCCAAGCACCTGGGAGCAACAGTGCTCACCTTGGCCAAGAATAGAGTGGTTCAGTTAAATTAACTGAAACAAATAATGATTGGTCTTTGGCCTGGGGTTGAGTACCCTCTGGAGCAGAATGTGGCTGGACAGGAGGAGCCGGGAGGAGAGGCAACACAGAAACATCATGGTATATGTTTGATCAAGCAAACCTCATAGCTTAATTTATTTCAGGACTGGATTGAAAAAAGGGCAGTCCATGCCATGGGTAGGTTGCAGGTTGCAGGGAAGGGCTGAGACCTAGCGGCAGCATCCCACCGCTTCTGCACATTTCTCAGACACCACTTCTTCACAGCGAGCATTTCACTGGCGAATGAGAGCAGCCTTGTGTAGCTTTCTCCAAAACTCTGGCTTCAGGGGTAACCTTAGATAGTAGAATTTCAGGAGGAGGACTACAGCCAGGAAACAGAAAATAAGTGAGGTTATTTGTTTACAGGAGACAAATATTTTATTGATCTGGGAGAAGAATTTCTGAAAGAAAACTTAGACAATAGTTTCTTGTGACTCTCAGGACAAACTAGCACACATGTCTTGTCACGCTACATTAAAAAGAACAAAATAAGAAAGAAAAAAAAAGAGAGGATTGTGAATTTAATATCATATTAATCAACTGAAGTAGTTGATTCTAAATTCAGGAGTCCTATGTAGTTTAACAAGCACAATGATCTCTTAAAAGGCTAAGTCAAAACCAAAAATCTGCTTTTCTGGTCCTTACCTATTTCCTTTCAACTGCCTAATGGCTTCCCCTCAAAAAGTGTGACAACATCATCCCTTTCTACTTCAAAAACTGCTTTTCATTTATGAGTTAATAATTTACTAGAAGCCTCAGGTAGTTCTTTGTAAAAAATGCATGGGCAATCCCAGCTGCAAAGTCAGCCCTGGCACAGTTACACCTCCACATCATCATTAAATCACCTTAAAGCTGCTCGATACAAGATAAAGAGCCTGGCCCTTGCATCTCTGCTTCATCAGCACTTGTTATTGATATTATCCCCCTTTATTTGCAGGCATCCTAAAGGGCCTGAAACACTCATCTAACTTTTGCACCAAGACATGGGAAGCAAGCCCAAAATTGCTGATGTCCTCTCTGCTTTTGCAGCTTCTGCTCAGAGGATCCTACATTGTTTGTAGGAAAAGTAGGCCTTAGTGTATTTACTGTGAAAGCATATGGAAAGTGGATGTGCCCTTGCCAGGCCACATGGGTGAAAAGTGGGACTGCACTGCTGTATCATGTACCCATGAAAGGGAGGGCTGAAGCCCAGGTGAGCCATCCTGCTGAGTGAGGTCTTGGGGATCGTCAGTGTGGGGAGTAAAAGAGGCCAATTTGCAGAGCAGGTTCCCAGCCACACTTAGCTGGCAGTACTGGTGTACCCCAAGGTGCTTAAGGCACACTTGCAACACACAAATGTGGTTTCCCACATAGAAATGCGTGTCAGTGACGGGCCAAGGAGGGGGAATGTGAATCTTGGACAGATGAAAAAAAATACATAAAAATAGGTAAATACTGGTGAGGAAACAGGTGAAGGTGGTCATAGGTATGGATTGCATATGTCAGACCTATTTTCATGTGAGAGCTGAGGATTTGCTGCTGCCCTTTAAGCATTAACTCTCAGAGGCCAGGTCCTCTGCTCCCCAAAATGGGCATACTGGTATTGAGTTAGTTGGGGGGTTTTTTGTGTGTCTTTCAAGATCAAGTGTTTTCTTTTCAAGCTGGAAATTAATTTAATGATGGAGTTCTTGGCTTGGACAAGTTTTACTGAAATGTAATTACTAAGGATATTCTTCGGGGAGTACATTTTATAGGAAACTTGACTATTAATATCACATACAATGCTTGACTGAAAGTTATTAGAGACTATGTTGAAAAATCTCATTTACATTACTTACATATTCAAATAGTAGAGGCAAAACATAATAAATTAAACCAAATTCTGCTGCAGCTTCACTGAGACAAAGATTTTGTTATGCACAGTTTGAATACATTAAACATTCTATTTTTCTTCATAATTACATCAAAGACTTCCTGCCCCATGTCCACTACATGGGAAGAACAAACTTCATGTAAATAAAATTTAGTTTGTGTCTATAAACCTGCCTTACATATACAAATACTTTGAAAACTATGAATAATCTTATACAAATTTTGGGGGAGTCATTGAATAGTAAGTGTTAAAATGCAGAACTCATATACGCGTGTGTATATATATATACATATAACCGTTCTGAGCTAAAAAGGAGTGATGCCGCTGTCCCAAAATGGACAATATATTATCTAGAGGAGACTTTCTGTGTTCCATAAAAGCTTTTTTCTGTCAAGCTGATTTAAAAACTGCAGCTGCTGCATTTGTTGGAAACTCATTATAATCCCAACAGAGTGTTTTATATTTGAATAACTGCAGTGCATTCTAACACTTTTTTTGCTCGCTTGAGTTTCTATTACTATTACATAAAATACAGCAGATTTTTGATAGAATCTGGAACCCATTAAAAGGCACAGATGTCTTAAAGAACTTTGCAAGTTGTATGTAGAACATTTTTAGAATGCCTCAATAAACTATATTTATGTGCAATACTCCCATGAAAGTCAGATTTTTTAATGGTCACAGTTTAGATGAGTACACTAGTCCCCTAGATGATGTGTAAACCTGAACCAGATTTACAAAGATTGTTTTATGTAAATTACAGGTTTTTTGTGGCTATTCCTTTTGTAGGTGATTACAAAAGTAAAAAAAAAAAAAAAAAAAAAAAGGTGTGATTGGTTTTTTATTTTCTCAAGTTCTACTATGTAACATTTTCTAAATTAAACTATGTCTTTCCTCTTCTACACTTTTCCACCTTCCTACCATATTCCTTTTTACCAGGTGTAATATACTATTAATATCTTCATGAATTTTTTCTGCTACTTCTCCTCAGTCTTGTTTATAACTCTTCCCATTATTTACGCCCCCAGTAGAAACACATTACTCACACTTTTTTCAAGGCACAAATCTAAAACGAATTGAGAGGACAAGAAAATGAATTCTACTACTCCTTGTCAAATCCCTCCTCAGCCCCAGACAGCTAATACAAATTTAAGCCTTCACAAAATAAGAGGCTCTTTAAAGATAGAATTACAGTCTGCATAACCTATATTTTGACATATACAAGATCCTGTGATCATAGCTGATAGAAATGAGAAGTCTTAATGCTGCACATGAGCTAATAATGTACCTAGAACTGTCCTGACAGATGTCTCCTTAAATTGCATTTTTAATGTACTCAAATAAGCTATGCATAATTAGGATTAACATTGCTATCCCCTGACTGATTCATGATTAGTATGTGTGGGCTTTAATATTGCTTAGGAGAAGGATCGAGTGACCCTAATTGTATCCAGCTTGTCTAAGTGCTTGATTTTTTTTCTGAAAGAGTTGTTTATATCAATAACATAGTGAAGGGAAGCTGATCTTGTTCTGGTTAAGTTTCTTTTAAATATGGTGCAAATTACAATTTCAGTTTTTCATGTACCATGTAGAAGTGTACTTCAAAACATTTCACATTAAATTTAATAGAGATGATGAGGCAATGCACAAAAATGTAGGAAATGAGAAACCTTATTCATATGCATCAGTATAATTACTCTAGCATGTAGAAGTGTTTCTTCATCTTTGAGCTAAATATTTTCCTTTCCAGTTCACTGTTAAAGCAAACAGAATATGTATGCTTTTTGTCTTATTGTTGATTAAGAAAACCCTCCTAAAACCCTGCACCAGACCTCAGAAGCATCATTGTGCAGCGACAAAAGCTTTTTATTGCTAATTGTAAAAGCAGGGCAGTCTCCAGCAGAGAGTTGCTGGGTTGCTGACTGATGCCTTGACAGATAACAGACAATCAGTGCAACACTCCAAGATTCCCGGTGGAAAAACAAAAGACGCTTAATTTACGAACAACAACCAGGCATCCACTTAGGGATACCATTATGCACTGGAAAAGTGCCACGCAGACATACAATGAGCTCGCTACAAAGTAGGGAAAGCATTGGGTTTTCCCGTGAAGGAATGGCCGTGACACTCATTAAAAGCCCCGAACTCTTCTTTCCCAGCTAGGGTGGGGCTGTCTAGTGTTTACACAGCAGGTCTTGACAGCAGTGCAGAGGTAGACTGTGCTCACTTGGAGATTTAGACTTATTTTAAGGGATTTTCTATCCCTCAGTTTGTCAAAATGGGACAATTGGATATTTCAGTCCTCTGCCTCACTGTAGCAGGAGGGTGAGAGCAAGTGAAGATACCATAGGTGAGGCATTAGTCATCAGGACACTGGGGACATGGAACAAAGGTCCAACTATTGATGGGGTTTCTGAAGCTTATTACAAACAGGCTGTGGCTGGATCCTTTTTCTTTTCAATATAAATCTCACACCAAATGCAGTGCAGGAGTGTGAGTATGAAACACAGAACTGTTATGCCGGCAAAGGACAAGTTTTACTGAAGCAGCAAGGCGGATCTAAGCTTGTTATGTTTGCTTACTCCAATAACAACTCCTTTACATCCTTCATCAAATCCCTGTTGTTGTTATTATTTTTATTACATGGATGCTGACTGTGATGGCAGGAACGTGCCAGCCGCAAGCAAAACCATGCAAACAGAGGAAGAAGCAGGCAAAGAGGAAGAGGGGGTCTCTGCCCCACAGCACCAACCACATGTCACAGGAGAGCTTGGGCAGATGCCAGGGAAATGTATGAGAAAATTAGAGGATGCTAAAAATTTAGCAAGCATCTGAGGGAGGCTGAGATCTACAGATCTTTTAGAGCACGAGCTGGCTCATTCAGAGCACATGAGAAATTCAGGGTAGGGCAGAGCTATCAAAGCAGCTCTGAAAATACAGGGTCTCTGTGCACAGCAGTTTGGCTACTGTCATTTGTTTCATTAGGTCTTTTGCTTTTAACTTCACTTCAGCCCTTCTAAACTCTGTTGTCTCATTGAGCAGTGAGCTGGGTGGGAAGACTATTGCCTTGTGGAATGATTTGTAGCTGCAGAACATGGGAAGAGGAAGTGAGGAATAAAACACATCCAAGCCCTGATTGGTTACACGAGAGACTTACTCCCACACCTGCTGACTATGCAATTAAAGCCACACAGGGTCTACCAGTGCCTCATGGAGCACTGCAATAGAGGCTGGCCATATCCAACAGCTTGTAATTAAACCAAAGGTAGGTTTGTCCAGATCCGGGAAAGGGGGCGTGTGGGGAAGCAAATCTGTCAGACCCTCAGCATAAAATCACACCAACTGAGAAATTTCTGGAGAAGAGCAGGGGCTTTGTCAACAGACAGCCAAAAAAGCCATCTGAAGAATAATTATAATATGACAATAAATTACTGACTGGGCTGAGGTTTGGTTATCTCAGGCACTCTGCATCTGATGCAATGGCAAAGCTGATTGGAAAACTGCTTCTCCTCAGTATTCCCATACAAGCATGTGCAGCTTCCTTACTATGATCTAGATGTTCTGCAGCACACTTGAGAGAAATGGTGGTTTTGAATCAGTCTGTAGAGTGGAACACAAGCTATGTTGAGATACAAGCAGTGACCTTTTGACCATGTTTGGTGGTTTTTAACACTGTGCTGGAATGTACACTGAACAAAGCAGTTTCTATGAAAACAGGTGCATTTGAACTGGTCAACCAAATACTGCTGAACAAAATAGAAATGCTGCTGAGATTCCTGCCAGACCCCCTGGGTGGGAGCTTTCAGTTTAGACCAGAGGAAGCTATCTCTTGCATAAGATACAGTTAATTCCTGTGGCACCCTATAGCTGAATGACCTGCCATCAAAAGCTGCCCTTCTCCTCTGGCATGCAGGAAAATTGTCCCTTCCCATTCATATGTACATAAGGAACTCATGGAGCTTGCAGGAACTTGCTCTGAAGTTTGTTGTTATTTTTGTTTTTAAACTCTCGAACAATATCCGAATTACATTCCAGAGCTGAAACAAACACAGCAGTGCTCAAAACTATTCAGCAATTTCCCTTACAAGTTATGAAAGTGCACCTCTTACTAAAGGAAAAATAATGCCTGTTACCTTTATTCGGCCCACCCAAGGGAGTATCCTGCTGGTAAAATCCCTTTCTCTGGGCCCATAAGCTTTTCCCCTTTAAACTTCTTTTCTTCCATTTGCTTTTTTTGTTTTTACTTTAAGTTACATCACAGGGCTTCAAAAACTGAATACGTGTGCATGCCAGAGTAAACTTTATTGTAAATTTAGTTACTTACACATTTAGTGTCAGCAAATGAAATGAGAGATGCAGTACTTCATGCTTAGAGTCCACTTTTCATGTGGATGTTTGTGACAGGAGATCTGAGTTCATTGCATGAAACTGTGTGTTTGGGTAAATCTACAGAGGCTTGATGGTAATACAGACTACTCCAAACAGTATGAAAACAGATCAGTTATATGAAGGAATTAGAACTGTCATACTTGTGGGGAGGTCCCTGTAAAATAGGTACTTTTCCTGTTGACAGAGTATATGTGGGACTAGTAGACATCCAGGCTGCCAAAGACACTCTCTTTTCACTGAACAGTTTTATGTAAGTAGAGAATGGAGCATGCGTCATGCCTTGGATTTTGGACAACAACAAATTCTGAGATTTTTTTTTTTTTAATTTTTGCTTCTTTTACCCTTAATTAAAGGATGTTTGGTATTTAACTGTCATTCATAGAGAAAGTCTGTTTTATCTTTATTTTTCTTCTTCTTTACCCTATGGAAAGAATGTAATTTTTCATTCCTTTTCTTTTGGAACAGTGTAAAGTCATGTGAGAAATATCCATTTTAAAAATCAGCTGAGCTTTTCAAAGTCTGTGAAAACCAATTATGTGCAAATTCCCTTTGATTTTATTTAAGTGACTACATAAGGTGCATGGCAATGGTAATCTGGCCTATTTGATTCTTAAACAGATTATTGAGCAGAACAATAACTGAAGGCCCAAAGAAAGAGGGACACAGCACTATGTGCTAAAGTCTAAAAAGGTAGATGCTGCAACTTTCCTGACATCATTATGTATTACTGAGTTTTTGCAAGTCTGTTCAAGCTTTAGTGTCTTCTGGAGTAAAAAATAATTCCTCAACTCTGCAAAAGTAGAAGAAGAAAGAAGAGCACAAGTCCAAGGGATTTTTTAATGTAACAATTTTTGATTGATAGATTCCTGTTTTGTTTCTTTATTCTTAGATTAATCTAGGGTATGGACATAATTTACAACAACGTCACAGCTCCATACTGTGCATGTGCTATGGCTTGCCCTTACTTGTATCATCTGTACATTTATGTGCCGTGCCTACCCTGAAACTTATTACCAGCATTGCCAGAACTCTCTAAAGTAACTTCTTTATAAAAATTCTCCCAAAACATATTAATCCTCTTCCATGTCTTCCAACAATTCCTTAGATAGCTCAGTGACAGCTGTATACAATCAGGAGAAGCTACCCACACCCTCAGAAATCACATTTGTCTAATCTGATGTTACTTATTCAAAAGTCAGGTATTGCTGAACTGAGTCATTTTGCCTTCTCACAGTCAGTCCTTCCCGAAAACGATTCAGCCCACCTATCTGGGAGACCTTGTTTGGAATGAGGTAATTTCCTTGCTGGCGTCGGTGCTCTTCACTCTCTGTGGGCAATAGGAGGTGCCTAGGAGACTGGATTAGCCCAGATTCCTAAATTTTAGATGCCTTTAGACAGATGTAACAAATTCCTTCCTAAATCCATTGCTATTTGCCTTTAAGGCATTAGAAGAGGCTTTTTCCCCTAGCTTGCTGGGAAATTTTAAAACTGCTTTGCGATCTAAGCACTGCTCTTCCCTTAAAATGGAAATAGTTTATAGGAAACAGAATGAAAAAAAAAGTTCATGGACTAAAGCTCAAAAAGATTATAGAAGGATTTAGTCTGACCTCCTGCACATTACAAGCCACAGACTACAGATGAGAAAATAAAGATTTTTTTTTTCTGAATGACAATGTGGAGAGTGTTACTTTTAGAGTAAAAAGGTCTTTTAACTAAAAAATGGAGTAATTTCCATTGAAGGCAAATTCCTGGCAACATACAACTTCACTTTATAGTCCTCTCCCTAGAAAAAGAAGTATATTCTTCTAGAGATTTGGTTTGATCCGTCTTGAATTCACAAACACTTACTGAAATGCTAGAGGCAATTATAAAACGCAGAGATAATTTTGGCTCTGAGTCTCTTTAAAAATCAGGTTTGTTTCGGGGAAGATTTAATGATCTGTTTGCTTTTTTAAACATAGCTTTCTAACTTCTCCGATGAATATTCAAAGGAAAGTGCAGTCACTATCCACAGCTTTTCATTGAAGGAAGCCCAGTAAATCGTAGATAGGAGACTGCATCTCAAAGACAGACCTTTAGCTTTACAGGAGAAAGATGCTTTTCCTACGGGCATTTGAGTAAGCGAGAGCAATTAAAACTGACATTTTGCAGCTACTCAGGCCAAACATACAATGACTGTATTATATATTACAATAGGCACTTTATTAGTTGTATTCCTGCTGTGGATGTCTCTTAGCAGTACACGTCTAGTGAAGACAGTAATTGTCCTAGCTGCCTTCCTTTTAGTCCTGTATAAGTCTGTATACTTACAGTATACACAGTAAATGCTTATATATAGATATAATAGTCTTTTTAGTCTGCGCACAGACTTGGCCTTCTTATACGTAGGAAGCTGATGTGATCTGAATCCATAGGGAAATACAAACAGCAGCCATTTGTTGCAAACCACATTATCACATTGAATTTTATTATAAAAAGTGATTTTATTCAGTGCAATTTGGGCTCAAATTGGTCTTGGAATATGCAAAAAATAGCATTCTGCATCAGAGAATAAGGCAGTGTAAACTTCAAATTTAGAGAGAAGCCACTCAGGAAGCAAAGTCTGCTGTCACAAAGGAAACTGCAAGTCATGTCTCTGCTTCTTAGCATATGTTGGGACAGACAGACACCAGAAAGCACAGAGCCTGGTTCTGCAGGGCACACTCTTACCTCTGAGCCTGCGGTGGCCATCTCAGAAAAGTCAGGGAAAGCATTGTGGAAAGGGGAAAGTGGGTGAAATTAGCTCTTGAACTACAGTATGTAATTATAGGTAATGGTATAGAGAACAGTTTGTATAAAATAGATGTATTTTGTTTCTATTCTTTCTCTTGGCTGGCTGTGGAGCTTTCAGCTTCTATCAACCACAAAGGGCTTGATATTCCTTCAGTTGGTAAAGGTGAAAATCACATGAACCTGTGTCAAGGAGCTGAACTGATGTGGTGAGTGAGGACACTGAGGGATGGTGTCTCAAGTGGGGTCATTCTCCCCCTCATTACACGGTCCCAAATGTGTGACCCAAAGTGTGAGGTGGCTGCCTGTCATGAAGTATTTGGTTGCACCTGAAAAAAGGGACAGTGGAGGATCTGTTTGTTGCCTTTTAGGTTTTGATTTCTAGTCCCAGATGCAGCCTTCTCTGCAGTAGCTTCCCTTGCTTTCTAGGGAGTTAACATCCAGTGTCCCCAAATTACACACCCCAGAGACATCTGTACCAATGAACATGAGCCATAATAGTACATTTCTGCAGGCTGGTTGTGGTGAGGTGGCCAAACATTTTCTCATTAGAAGTTCTCTGCCTGCTCTGAGGTTAAATTTTATAGTGTGATGATTCTTCTTAAAAAAAAAAAAAAAAAAAAAAAGAACTCCTCTGGAGGAAGGTTCTTGGCTGCAGGCACAGGACACGACAGCCAGGCAAGTGACGAAGGCTGGGCTGAGGAGTTGGGGTGCAGGAGCAGCCCGGAGGTAAGGTGACCCCCAGGCAGCTGACACCACCAAGGCAGCTGGCCTTGGGAGAGTGCCTTTGGCTGCAGATGTTGCAAACGCATTTGGGATACTTGGCTCCTAACCCTGGCGCGTTTCCGTGGCACACACACCTCCCTGACAACCACATGCTGTTGCTTAATGTGGGAGGCTGCTGTGATTATATACTAACCACAGTGCTAGAAAATTATTAACCCTCCTATAATAGCAGAGCTTTAAAGTGTCCCTTTTTATCACCCTCCCTGCCTATTTTGCAGCCTGTGTCAGTCCTCTGTAGTTATTTAACACCATCTGCTTTTCCTTTTGATTTGTAGTAACTTATGGTCAGACTGTGAAATGGTTTTCCTCTCATCTCAGCTCTCCTGGAATTCTTCCTATTTCTGATTTTGTAGATTTGTTCAGAAGTCCTCTTCATCTTGGGCACCTAGGAGACAGCATGGGTTTTCAGCCTTTTTTGATTTGTGAGCTTCTAAAAATTTGTAATGTAAGTTCATACTGTGGTGCAGTGTTGTTAGGCCTGCTGCCATTAGGCTTACTATTCATAGTTACCTTTCTTTGACCTTCTAGAAGCAGGCTGTGCACTATAAATACTGGTTATAAAGCTGTGGTTGTAGGTATACCAGTATTATATCAATTTCAGTGCCCCAGAAAAAACAAAGGAGACCCAGGATGAAACATAATCAAAATCATAGAATCTAAATGTAGCGTGAAGAGCTAGAAAAGCCATTATACAATCATATGCATTTTATTAGAGGTAATTTGTACATGTGCAACATAAGCCCACTTTTTTGATAGAGGGAATAAAAGGGTCAGAAATTTCTAATAGATAATTAAAAGTACATTTCAGATGATTCAGATTTCAGGTATAAATAAGTTAAGCACAGAGGAAGCTTTCCTGAACGTCTCAGTTTAACAAAAAAATCACCAAATTATTTTCAAGAAATTCAGCCCACTCCAAAGTCATATTTAATAGAACCATCCCCAAACTCATTAGCTTCAGCAGATGTGATTAAAACAAAAAAAGGGAATGATCACAGTATTAATTTTAATTACCAACATCTCATTCTTAGTACCTCTTCAGTTTTGTGACCTTGTTTCTTTGGAAAATACAGTCAGAGTCAGTGACAAAGTAGTCCAAAACCATTTCTGCTTTGATTCCATTTGTGGACATAATCACATCCACCCATTCCATGAACTGCCTCTTCCCAAATAGCTGTATATACATTTAATGCTAAGAAGATGTATGGCAAATTTCCATTTAAAGCAATAACTTCATAAACCTCAGTACTTGTGAAGAATAGAGAGTTATATGCCAAGGTGAAATTCTCAGCAGTCAGAGGTCACAGTGTCATTGATAAGCACCTTGTTCTTCCACTAATGCACAGTGGAATAGAAATACTGGGGAGACAACAGATACTGATGTGGTTATGCACAGAAGCATGTTGAGCAACCAAGTTAGTGAGCACACAGTATAGAATCAGGAAAATCTTCCCTTTGGGAATAATTTTTCTTTGTGTAGCCCTTCATATAGCCATAAATTGCATCTGAGATAAGGAATTTGTTTAACTCCAATGATCTCAGCATAGGAAACATTGGGTATGCCCTAGACATTAACTTCTTCCACTTTCTTGCCAGTGAAGAGGTTAAAAAGTTGCTTTCTGCATTGCATTTTTAAGATACAACCAATTTTCCTCCTGACTGCAACTGTCTCTGCTCTTGCCCTTCTGTTGTCAAGTCAGATGACCCTTCTAATGAAGAGCATGAAAATGAACTTCTGGTTCTCTTCATTGTATTCTTTAGGGAAAGTTAAGTAGAAAAGAGGGGAAAATGCATAAAAAAACCATATTACTGGTATTTTCTGCCAAATTCTGTATTCCCAGACAGTGGTTAAACTCCTTTCATAATTGAACATTTTGGCTTTCACTAGTGAATGAGCTAATAATCTTAGAAGATGTAAGATTTTATTTGTGTTTTGGCATAACAGTGGTCAGGACAGTCTTGAAGGAAAGCTTCATTGTTGATGCTACAGCTTGTCTTACAGGGTGCAAGTTTAATTTCTGGCTTCCTGATGAAGCATAGTTCTTGTCTAGAGAGTCAGTGTATCCATATCATTCCATCTTGTAAATTGTATAAGAATTTGGTGGACCCTTAAACATAATAACATACTGCATGAGTTAGAACCTTTAGCTTTTTAGAGTCATTTTTGGGACACTAGGAATGGAGAGAAAATATTGCATGTAAATGTAGGAGTGAAAGTTTGCAGTAATGCATATTTCCTCAGAGCAACTTGCTAGCCTGACATATCCATCTTGGGCTAAAGAGTAGGCATCCAGAGTGATTTGACAGAGCTTTTGAGCACATCCAGTTGCCCAAGTCTGCTGGAACTAAGATTCTTCATTTGGGGCTTCTAAGACTACTGTTTGGGTACACCATTGCCTGATTAACCCTGCCTGGTCAGTTTGATCTGTGGCCTTTCTCCTCTTGATTTGTAGCTTTACAGGGTCAGCAGACTGCTGATACTCCTTCAGTTTGTGTTTTGAAAACCAGAATAAGCATGAAATTCTATCACTGTGCAAAGCCCTAACCATCTCCCTGATCCATCACTTACACAGATATGACATGGCAGCAGCATTCTCCCCAGCCAAGACAGCCATAAACACAGGTATTTCCACTGACTGAAGCACCATCAAGAATGAAAGTGAGGTCTGAAATCCTCCTTATTTTCCATCTGTCATGCCAATCATCCCACTTGCTGACATCTTGAGAACAGCATGAGGAGGATAAATGAATCTGTGGGGTAGCTCTAGTGACTTCCCAGGAATTGTGTCATGGGTGAATTTGATGCCCTCCACCCCTAGATACAAATGCTGAGACAGGAAAAACACTAGAATGCTTGGAAAAAAAAAATCAGTATGAGCTAACAATAGTCTCCAGGTTTTATTATCACGACAACACATGGAATTAATAGAATTGATGGAGGCTGGACTTCTGCTCATTTCAACTGTTATTCTGCTGATGTTCTGCATTGCAACATAAGCAGGCATACTGTGATGGCTTCAAACATAAGTATAAATACCAAAAAACCAGGGTTAGCTGAACATTTTCCTGTTGATCACTCTTCACCTGTAACTGATGTATCACAGCAGTTGTTTGTACAGAGTAGCAGCTAATGGTGGAATTCCAGGTCTCCTTAACGTCCATATAAGATATGGGAAAACTGCCTAGATTCTGTATTGGTGTTATTGTATGCTTGCATTCCTCACAGGCAAGTTTCAGACATAGGACTCCTTGTTTTCCAGATTAATGATGCTCTTCCCTTCACATGGTCATTCCAGCTACTCATGTCAGGGGAACTTCCTTGGAAGCATGTTCAGTGAGAAGGATTGGGTTTGTGGTCAGGGAGCAATAGGTACTACAGCTCTCTGCAGGAGCCGAAAGCTTTGCTGTAGTGTGGAGGGCAGAGGGGGGCTGTACTTTAAAGCTGAGCTACTGTCTTCCACTGAGCACAGCTGGAGTGAATCCTTCAGCCTCAGTGGGGTTGAGGAGGACTCAAAAGGGGCTGGAAAATGAAAGCCACTGCTATTGCTTTAGAATAGCAGCTGTAAGATAGTCCTTCCCTTGCATGCTGTTGTCTTGTTCCCTGTCAGAGACAGCAGTCACAGATGCCTTGTTTTGCTGCACATTTCTGTTCAACAATCTTTGCCTAATTAGGGATTTTGTACTTGGTAGTCTGGGAGGACTCTGGATTGGGACACTCCCTCATCTTGTAGCTCATGAGTGATGGGCCTGTGGTGGGCTTTGGGTGCTGGTGGCCCATATTTCAAGTGCAGCATTCAAATTGCAGCACTGCCACATGAGCAGTGGTGGGGCTGGGTTACAGCCCGAAGAGCACCGTAAAGAACCTAGCAAAGGCCGGTGGGGCTGGAACCACCAGAGCCCTTTGGTGCCATGCTCAGCCTGCCTCATCCTGCTGCCAACAACTTATTCCGCAAAGAGCTGCTGCTACCACCTGCCTTTCAGCAGCTCCTGGAGCACCTCTCTCCTTCAGCTCTCACCTTCAGAGCTTCAGACTAGGATGGGGAAGGAAAGACAGAACAGACTCCAGCATAGCCTTATGTCCACTGGGCTCAAGTTCATCATCATGAGAATCATCCACAGCTGATTTTGAGACTTACTGCTGCCTTTCTTTTGTCCGATGTCCTGCCTGACCAGAAGTCACTTCAAACAAAGGTCTGAAGGATGGTGTCTCTGACAAAACATCGGTTCTCTGACTCTATCCCATGGTTTGGGTAATGCATGTGGACTTGAAAATCTAAGATTGTGTCAAGGCCAAGAAAACTGGTAATTATCCAGTTCCAAAATTGTTTGAGCTGGATTAAAGGATTAACAAAGTTTTTTTAATCACAATTATGATATATTCTGCAAATTGCTCCTAAAGCTTCCTTAATTCCCTTTCTATTCTCTTTTTTACTTTACTTTCTTTCCTTTGTGGTTTAGGAGCAATTTGCTACTACACTGAAGTGTAAATGTCTGCCTAGGACAGAAGGAAACTGCTGATCTGGCACATAGATTTCAGCAGTCGATGGTTTTGTTTCACTAGAACTTGGAGTGATGATGACAGATGTTAGCTTCTGCAGCAGAGACTGCATAAAGCTGCTCTGAAGCAGCCATCAGATCCATACACTTGCTAATTGAGTCACAGTAAAAGTGCTAAACTTCTCACTCCCGAAGTTTATCAGGGTTGGTGCTAGACTTCTAATTGTGTCATTGTATCACCAATTGACATTTTTTGCATTCTCTTGGGCCTTTATAGTACAAGAGGCTGTGAGGTAAAAAGGTTTTGTAGATTTCTTCTGAAAAGGAAAACAAACAGTGAATACTTCTATTTTGTATGGCCATGATCCCATGGTTGGGCATCCTTATTTTCATGATGAGGCTGAAAGATATTTTTATGATAGTTTTATGGTGTTTAGTACATGTGTATGTATACTAAGAATAGTGCATCAGAGTATTTATTGACATTTGTTGATTAAGTATGTTTCAGCTCTGTTTGCTTAGGTGGCAGGTAATCCGGGGTCCTGTCAGCAGAATTAGCCCAGTCTCTGATGAACAGAGGGATCACATTTGTACCCAGTGGTTATCAAAATCTCAGTGTCATTGCCGACAAAACACACTACAGTACACTGAACTATCATATTTTTGGTGTCAGTATACCTGGACTATTGGCCACTCAAGTCTCCTGCCCCTTTTTGCATTGTCCTACTTCTTCCCTCCAGAGCTCTGGTCCCAGTGCAGTTTCTGCTCCAGCAGACAAAAGCAGTGTTTCCAAAGGGCAGTGAGAGAACATCCAATGTCCTGGAGTACGCAGGGGAAGCACCACCTGTTCTGCCCTCGCCAAAAAGTCACAGCTCAGTAGCATCACTGCGTATAGCAATGCTTCAACACCTAACAGCGGGTTCTCTGCATTGCTGGGGTTCTCCAGCACCACAGGTTTCCCCTGTATCAAGTGCGGGCACATAATTGTATTTCTGTCAAATTAGCCAAGGCACAGGATGATGTTTGGGCCACTTTATGCTTTTACGTTGGGTTTATGCTGGCTCTGGGAGGAGAGACGGTATCTGACCTGGCAGAAAGCGTGAGTCGTAGAGGCAGTGATACCTCATCTGGCATAAAACCTGTCAGTACAAAATTAAGTCATCATTTTTCTTTATTTGAATTGGCAGCCTGAGTTCATTCTGGATCAGCACTTTCATCATGTGTCTGGCAACATTTCTGACGGAGTATTAACAGCCCTAAAGCAGGATTTTACTGAGTTGTGGGACCACAAACTTATTGTTTGAGCTTATTCTGATAAAAAGGCAGGGAGCTACTGGGTGGCAGTTTTTACCAGGTTGCAGAACACTCCTATCCAGAGCAGTTTTCTACTTAAGAACAATTTCCTCCTTCATGGAAAAAACACCCTTAAAATTCCTATCTAACCAATAAACCCCACCCCAACACAGAAAATCCCTGGATTAAAGGATCATATGTAACTTTTGACACACTCCCCCAAATGAAACCTTTTGTGTAAATGGAAAAAAGAATCCTTTCATGGTGTAGAAAGTCAACAAAGCATAAATCACTATTTTGTTTGTTCTGTTGCTAGACATGCTGAACAAGAAACCACCGCCAGACCTGTGAAATTCTCCCATTAATCCTACCAGAGTGATTATGTCCAATACTCTTGGAACAATAAAAAAATGTTTAAACATATTCCACTGACTAAAATGCAGTATTTTCCTAGTTACACTAAGGATGATGTTACATGCTAGTTAGAATACTTGAATTAAATGACTTTACATACCTTTTACTTTTCTCCTCATTTTCCAAAAATTATTTGAAAACAGAGTGGTTTAAAAACATAACATAGCTTCCAAAGAATAGAAAGCATTGGGTTAAAGTTTAGTCTTTCAGTATTTCTATTTGCTACTGAATCCTTGAAGTAAACAAGCACTCTTTCACCCAGTTTCTGCAAAGTACTTGCCTTTTGTTTCAGACTCAGTACAGGCAGCTGAACGAGGTAATGCCTACATCTCCTAGGCCAGGAATGTACTCAGACTGAGCACTGAAATAGGGTAGGAGGCTAATACCTACTCTTTTGTAAATTCAGGGTGAACTTCAGCTCAGCTTCCAGACTGCTGTGCTCAGAGGAAAGAATTAAAACTGCTTGTCTGAACACAAAAAAATGACTTCTTCAATTAAGGCACTGATACAAAACTCCACATCAGTGCCCTCAAATGCATTCAAAACCACATTACGTATACATAAATATATGTTTTAAATTGTCTTGTGACAAAATTGCTTCAGCTTAAGTGAGTCGGTTAAACACTACCCTGTCCTCCATAAAAATACAATTTTCAAATTCTTTCATTTAGAAGCAGGTGCTGAAACAGCTTTCCTGAGGCAGAGGGTGAGCAGACCCTGGTTCTGACTGAGCTACAGTGATCCTCTGAAAATTATAAAAGAACTCCTCTGCACAGTGATCATAAAAACACAGGTCTGTTTCACCATTAGAGACCAAAATAATTTTCTTTAGACATCAAAGTCAGACAAGCATAATTTTCAGAAGTACATTAAATAGTATTTATTGAGTTTGCAATTTCAGGGGCAAAGCTATAATCTCAGCTAATCACACATTGTGGCACGTTGCCCTCTTGTTCTTTCATCCATTCAACAAATGAACAATAACATGAAACATCATAAAGAGGGGGGTTGAAAAAAGCAACCCTATACTGTTTTGAAAAAAGGAAGCAAACTGAAGTCTTGTGCTCATTCACAAATACACTTGCCTTCTTGATTAAACACACTATGTTTTTATGGAGAACAGACTCAACCTCCCGACATTTGGGAGAAGGTATGGGATGGTTGATCTGAAAGAAAGTAAAACTATGTAGAACACAGAGCTTTTCCATATGACCACAGTAACATCTAGATGGTTAATATAGACTTCAGACTGAAGAGAATTCCTCGTAAGAGGGAAGTACGCTTTCTTCTTAGCAAGTTTTTGTGTCTGCACTGATTCTGTGGGTGCATACGGTTAAAAAACCACCAAGGGCCTGCCTGTAAAATCTTATGGCAGAGGTTGTTTTCATTTTCACCATGGTGACCCTTCTGGATAATTAAAAAAGTCATCACATAATATACACAGAGATTTATATTTACAGAATAAATGGCAAAAGAGGGAATTAGATACAGTGACATTTATGTCCAGGCATTAACAAGATCCCTTGCGCAGACTCAGGGATTATTCACAGCTCCTTTAAGAAAGTCCTTTTCTCTGCACATGAGTCCTCTTGTTTTGCAAATGAGAGCCAGCAGGATGTCTCACTGTAAGAAATAGATGCTTGCTCTCCCTTAAACCATGGTCATGACCTTCAGAGAGGAAGGTTGGAACCTCCTTATCTTCTTCTTTAGTGCCTTTGAAGCTTTGATGCGACAGATTTTGGGCACTGGAGGAAGAGGCTTGGAAGAGGCCTGGACAGTCACAGATTGTCTGACTGAACCTTCAGGCCAAATCAGCTCACTTTCATCCCCCTCATCATAGTCAAGGGCAAGGCTGCTACTGTTACTGCTGCCATCCGAATCACTTTCAGTGGACTCGCTGTCCCCAAATCGGTTGGCTGTGAAATCGCTGACCTCGCCTTCGCTGGTCTCTGCGATGGTGGAGTGAAAGAGGGAGGCGCAATCTGCGGAGTACTCGGAGTGGTCTGACTCGCTTTTGGCATAATCTCCGTGGCGCTGACCTTTGGAGCGAGCCCTCATGCTGACAGTGCGCAGGACGCCGGCTCTCCTTGCCGGCTGCCTTGGTGCACCCAGGCCAAAGCTGTGAGACAGGCTGGCTGGGTGCCCCTTGGCAGAGATCTCCACTGTGGACTGCCACTTGCGCTGCTTCTTCTTGTTGTCTGTGTCTACGCAAGCTGCTTCGAGGGAATACAGTGCATTGGCAGAGGCTCCATAGAGCTCTGGCCTGGATGGCACAGTGGGGAGCCTGACCCGCACTGGGAACAGACTCGACTCCGAGCATGATCTGCCAGCCATGTCACCAGAATACGAAGGTCTCCGCATAAGGCTCTTCATTCCTTGTGGTCTTTGGAGCTGATTCCACTCAGCAGGCTGCTTGGTGGCCCCATGAGACCCTCTCATCTTCTCCATGCAGAAGGCTTGCTTCCCTGGCCGGAGTACTTTTTCACTGTTCCTCCTCTTTATCTTCACTGCCTTTGTTTTGGAGCTGGCAAACTTTACCCGGACTTGGTGGGATTCTGCAGGGACAAACTGAGCATGAACAAACTCAGCTCGTGCCACTCGTTCATGACCCCCAGCATAAGCCAATTTGGAATTGCCACACCTTTTGATGGGCAGTTTTTTGGGTGGGACAGCTTTAGCACTCCAGGTGTCTAGGCTGGAGTCCTCCTGACACAGCTGTGAGTAGGACAAACTGTGCTCCATGCTGCTCTCTGTTGCTTCTGCCAGAGGAGAGCCCCTTGCTGCTGACTTGGCAGGATAACAACTATTCACAGCTGATGGCTCTGTATCAGGCCGAGTGGATGACTGCTCTTCATTCATACAGCTCATGGTCTCCTGCTGCTTGGCACATTCCCCCTCTGGCACCTCTCTTGACAGCTTCCCTTCAGCTTTGTTACTTTCCAGAGAACTCGTCTGTTTATCCAGCTGGCTACTGCTGCTGTTAATTTTCACTCCACCGGTGCTGGGGGTTATAATGAGTCTCTGGTGCATTGCGGCTGGCTGGCTCTTGGGTGAAAACGAATCACTGCCCTCAGCCCGACTGCTCCCTTTGCATCTTGTCAGCTGCAGTAATTTATTGATGTAACCCCCTGGCTTGGCCTCAGTGGTTGGCCTAGTCTTAATCAGGCTGGGACCTGTCATACTAGGCATAGGTTTGCTGGGAAGGGCTTGGAAGTCTGTTTCTGGGGATGTTCCCACCAGGGAGAAAAGGGGACTTTGTAAAGCCACTGCATGGAGGGGGCTTGGGTAAGGATACACATCAATGCCATTCTTGGAGACCAAGTCGTTCTGGAATTTGGGGTCCACACTGAGCAAGTGCATGTCTCCATTATGGCACAGAGGCAACATGGACTTGGGATCCATTTCTTTCTGAAATCTAGCGTCCGCTGGAATGAGTCTTTCCAAGTCACCTATATGGTGGATGAAAATAAACAACCTAATTAAATCACAGACGATCACATTCAACCTGGTTCATGCTAGAAATGCTATTTCAGAGAGATGTGATAGCTTTTACTAAAATCAGTAGCATGGATAAAGAAAGTAATTTCAGCCTTCCAATGTCACTGAATTACTTTAAAGCTTTTATCACCTAAGCATAACAGAGTTTAGAATGCCTTTTAATACCTCTAATAAAACTCTTACCTTTGCAGGAAATTTAAACTTTGCTACTTGGATGAAAGTAAATCTGTGCATATATAAAAATGTTCTAAAATGTCACAGACCAGCAGGACCCCAACTAGACAAAAAAAAAAAAGGGATTACTTTTATTTCTTAGCAGAGAAGCCATAGAAGAGTGAATTGAAGAATCTTTATTTTCACAGAGGAAAAAAATCTGAGGCTAACTACTCAGACAGATGGGAAGTGTACTCTCTGAAGATGACATTCATAGACACCAATTCAGATCTCTTCAATTTTGGAGTACTGTCAAGGTTGCTGTAATTTACTCTTGACTGCAGCACCCTCCTCCCAGAAGCATCTCCTGTGTACAGAGAGGAGAGGCTGTGTTCTTGTGTGAAGAAAGGTTGTTCCATCCAGACGTGTCATTCAATAGAGCACTATGGTGCTGTGTTACCTCTGGGACCAAGAATACTGGAACCAGTTAGCTTGGATTTGTCTGTACTACAATGCAGACTTCAGTGCCAACAAATCCTCAACTAACCAATTTCCTGCCTGATTCATGCTATTGTGAAACCCAACCATCACATTCAACCACACCATTCACAAACTATGTCATGTGATGACTACCTATGTCCTGGGACAAGAAGCTTTTAAAAGACTCCAAAACTTTGGAGTGGTCTGCAGTGTCCTACCTATGCACAGACCTGCCACAGCAAGGGTTAGGATTATGATTTCTCTAACAACTTAATTTCGTAATGAAAATTCTTTAGGAAATTGTTGGCAGTGTGTAATGGTGCGCTCTTGTGCGAACAAATCAGGAAGGAGTCAAAAGCATGCTGTGCTTGCAGTCTCTCAGCAAGCTTTCTGCTTGCCACTGAAAGAAAAGGCAACTGGTCTGTACTTGCTGTTTCCTCTAAGGAGAGGAAAAGAGAAATTTCTTCCCCTCTCCAAATGATGATTTTCTGAAGTAAAACCTCGCTTCACTTCCTGCAATGTGGTCAACTTTGTAAGCATTGTTTCTTCAAGACTATACCCACTACTACCCCACTACTTTTGTTTCTCACTGTGAAGGAAGTAAGAGGCTGTAGCCAGGAAAAAGGACTGAAGGAGGTCTGCAGTCTCTCTCCCAGACTCCTGCTCAGTATCAAGGGAAAGTTGGACAGTGAACAGATTGGCTCTGTTCTCATTCTCACTTTCTGTATTGAAAATGAGTACTATATATTGATTAAACATGGCTAAACAAGGTCCTAAAAGTAATAACCAGGAATCTGCCCTTCTCCTGAATGAAGTATCCAGTTTTGCCATGAATTACCTGTGGAAACTGGCCTCGGTCTGGACCTGGCAGGAGTCCCAGAAACATCTCTGCTAGCTGCAATCCGACATCCACCGCTGACATAGGCTCCCTGCTGTTGGAAGCTGGTGGTGTGCACAGTAGTTTCATCTGCAGACTTGGGTCGGTAATCAAACACGCTGAGCCTTGCTTTAGGGTATTGAGAGCTGGGCAAGAGACTGGTGTGGGAGGAGGAGATGGACTCACTGTACACAGAGGTGCAAGAATTGGAGAGTGAGCAAGAACCACCGTCACTCAGGTCATAGAATCCTGCAGAGTTAAAATAAATAGGATATTTCATATTTACAGCAACTAAAAATGTTCTGTAGAAGAAAAGTGCAGAGAATAAAATAAATCTTCATTTGCTATATACCACAAGCCTAAATTTATAATCATTTATTTAGGTAACATTAGCAGAGGTACACTCTAATTCAACCAGCCTTTATTGGGCTTCTGCATATTAACTTAGGCCCTGAGCCAGCTTGGCACACACATGCCTGCTTAGTTCTGAGGGTGGGATGGGGTGAAGTGCAGCACCATCATGCCCAGGTCTTCACTGGAGAATGTCTTTGGGGACTATGATGCAACTGGTGTAAGACAGGGACCTCTGACACTGTTGTAACTTGCGCTAGGGGCATACAAGCACGGATTGGATGGGCAAGTAGAGTAAAACTAGCCTGTGATCAGAGCTGCTGAGTCTATGATAGCTGGAATGTCTAAGGGCAGAGAATGGAGACTATCTTCCCTCTCCAGGTCTTGAGATCATTTCCTGTTAATTGTGGAAGCATTAAAAAAGGCTTTGTTATAAATTCAAGGTAAGAAATTTTATTATTCCTCTCTATAAAAGAGAAGGAATATTTTCTTTTGAACTATATGAATGTGCCTCAGTGCACAACTCCTGAACTTAAACACATAACAGAAACTTGCACTTTTTATAGGCACTCTAAGTATAAGGCTGCAAATCCATATGTTGTATAAAAAAAAAAAATTAAAAAATATTTCCTTGTCTCACTGAAGACTTGAGGCTTTGCAAAAATTCCATTTAAAAGAACCACTTTCATTGTCTCTGACTAGATAACAGAAACCGGTTTTAACAGACATCCTAGCAATAAAAGTCTGCAGTACAGCTCTCTCTGTGAATCAGACCAGAAACCTGATACCCAGTATCTTTCTGTCCATGAGAGCTTTACTCTGTTGGGGTAGTTTTTCTCAGTGTCTTTTAATAGTGCTGTTTTGCCTCTACATAAATTCATTTGACTGGAGCACTGCAATAGTGATTTTCAAAGCCCAAGTGAGGTTCAGAACCCTTCCTGGATTCAAGCAGAGCATTGCTATTGATGTTGGTCTCCTTCCCTTCTTTTAAGTACTCCAGCCATTTTGCCAATGGTCCTTCTACACCGCATAAGGTAATTAATAACTAAATCTGTCTCCTTCTCCTTCCATGTGTGGCTACAAGGCTGATTAAAAAAAAAAAAAAATTAAAAATCCAGAAAGAATACTGCTTGAGTGAGTGAGCACTTTCCAACTAAATCAACTTTGCAGGAGAATTCCTAGCAGCTCTGTGAGCCCACTCTGTGCCAGATGACTATTATCCACCTCAGCCATGGAGCACTGTTTCTGACCAAACAATACAGAGAGTTTTGCTTAGCAGTTGACACTCTTCAGTTCTCCTAGCACCATATCCCTGGGAATAAACAGCCAAGTGCACATTACCTGAGCTGGGCCGGCTGTCACTGTCCAAGTATTCACTGGAGGTCTTACTGACGTCCAATTTCAGCTCACTTATTCGCTGGTCTAGCTGATCCAGATGGCTTTTCAAGCCGACGTCCTGTCTCCTCAAACGAGACTAAATCAGGGAAAGAAGGAGGAAATGAAGAATAATCACAGTTAGAATCTCAGCAGCAATGCATGAATTCAGGCCACCTGTGCCAGCAAGATTCTATTCTCATGAAGAGTTTTCCTTAGCTAGGGACTGCTGCAGTTGGCTCTCTGTAACGAGACTGACCTAATGGACAAGGACAAAACATTCATCTCTTAGTATATATTGTCTTCTGCTCAGCTAAACATGTTCTCAGAACTCACTCTGAAGATACTTATTTTAACTTTTGGCTTTTTTGCTACACCCATGGCAGGAACTGTATCTCTAAATAGGACAGAAGTCTTTTAACTAATGAACACATTCTTATTGCACCGCACTTTGCCGTACGCTGCCTCTGAGCAGAGGAGATAAATGTTATGGATTGCCTGCATGAACTCCTAAGATCTGCCGGGTGCAAGGAAACCGCTGTGGTTGAGGTATCTTACTGCCATACCCAGTACAGGCAGCATACCCACTCCAGTAAAACCCTTGGCTTTGATGACATGTCTTTTTAGTTGAAAGGATAAACTGCAAGAATTGTGACATCTATTTTACTGCAAGTTTTCCTTGCTTGTCTTGTGGCCGGTTATTTCCATGCATTTCCTGCAAGGAGAAGGTGACATTTGAATATGGTAGGAAAATCACTGTACTTAAAAGAAAAGGTGTCTCAAGCTTGTGAATGATCCTTCAGAAGCCAGCTACTAGATCTGTTGCCTACTGCAATCACTGACCAGGCTGATCCGAGGTAACAGCTCCCGCAGTTGCTCCCGCAGTATTTATGCCATCAGCTTGGCGAGGCAGATGGCCAGGCATTAGGTACCAGCCAAAGAACCACAGTTGGTTTCTGTCACAAACTTCTCACATGGCACTTGGCGAATTATCTAAAGCCCAGTCACTATTTAGGCAGCTTCTAATTATATCACACCTCACCATCCATCCTACAGTACTTTACAGGACGGTGGTCTCTTGAAGTTGGTTGTAAAGTTATGCTCAAAGCCCTCAAGGGGATCGGTTTCCACTCAGTAATGGTAAGAAAAACATTAAGATTCTTCTTTATGTGTACATTTCATATTTAAAAACACAAGTGGCAGTTCTAGCAGCATTTCCAAACTCAAATATATATTAAAAAAAAATCTAGGTCTCTTGAGCCAATTAAAGTATCTTAAAAATTAAATGCAGAAAATCAAGATCAGTATGTACGTATTTTTGCCTCTGCTTTCCTTTTGTACAAATTACTCAGCTTTTAATATTTGCATAGGTTTCTCCATAGCTATAAATACTAAAAGAAAAGAAAGCTAAGATCCTAAGGTAATCAGTAAATTATTAGGAATTGTAAGACAAAAAATACAGATGTCCTGGATTTCACAAGAAAACTCTTGGGGCTGGCAATGCTGCTGAGAGGAAAAATTAAAAGATATTTTTAGCATGCTTTTACAGAGAACTGGAGGAACATATAAGACACAAGAAATAAAGCCCCTTTTTATTAGTCGCCCATCTAGAAAAGTTTAAACTCAAGAGGCTCATTACTGCTTCCTAGGAAAATCCATAGTGATTTTCCCTCTTCCTGTTTCACATAAAAAAGAAGGGAAGAACGGGATAATAAAGGGGATTTTCTGTTCCATCTGAATGATGAATGTATGACCTCCTCAGTACTTCTTTTATTTCGTGGTAAAAAAGCAAAACCATGCCGTGCCTTCTTCAGTCCCACCCACTCAGGAAATCACAAAGTTTTGTTTTCATGGCTGGAATTAATTGCTTAATGATTAATGTTTTGCCAGCCAATCCCTCAGTCTGTGGTTTCTGATTAATGACAGAGAGACCACAAGGCTCTCAGGTATTCAAACATTATTTATTATACCTCCAGGTTCTGTCTGCGCTTTCACAGCATTTTAACCAACACACATGATTTACATCATCGTTTTTAACCCTTTTACGGTGCCTCACACTACTAGGTTTTCATGTTTCCAGCCGGGGCCATAGCTTTGATCTTTCAGTTAACTACTTCTGCACTCCAAGAAGAGAGGCATTCCTCAAACCATTTGGATAAGAATGACTTTTCCGGTGTGTTTGTTTCAAGCTGTTATTGTTCCAATACTCACGCCAGGCAGCACGCAAAACACTAAACACACTCTTTCTCAATTCACAACATGAATTTTACATGTGACAAAACCTTGCAGGTAAAACCATCTGTTTGCTTTGGGCAATGCAGCTGTGAAGACTTCTGGACACTGCACAGTGTGAGACCAAACTTTCCCAAACAACTTGTACTATCAATGAACTACAGTTTTGGGGAGCCAAATCTGGGATATCATCATACCACCCATTTTTTAGAAGGAAGAACACTCTCTGAGAAAAGCAGGTTCATTTACACCAACACAAGCTGGCACGCCAAATCAAAGCACCAAAACCCACAGGTCATACTTGATTCTTCTTCTCAACTAATACTCCCTTCAGTCAAAGCGGGGTGTTGATATTTCTTGGTTGTAGATTAGCATCCTGTAATTCTATTAATCTAGCTTCATTCCAGAATGCACAAGACATAGCATCCTTTTCTAGTTTTGCCCATCGAGAAGTTAGTCACCCCTGGGTCTTTTTGTAACTGGTAGTGCAAAGCAGCCAGTTTCAAAGGAAAATTACTATCATCTATCCCAGACACTTGTAATAGACCAAGGTGAATTCCTTCTGGAAGGACCTCTTTCTCTCAGCTGACAAAATTTTAAGTTTGTTTATTTAAAAAAATATAAAATCCCTCGTTTGAAAGATGTTTTCTTCTATTTAAAATTATCTATAGGGAAAAAAAAATCTGTCTAAAATGCAGAGTACCAAGTGTTTGTTTCTTTCTCTTCAGCATAATGTGTCCCTTCTCACATTTTTGTAACATCGTAAACCACCTGAAAGCTTGCAAAACAAAATCACCGGATTCAAATCAAATAAAATAAGGTTTATAAATATGTCCTCTGAGGAAAGAGCTAAAAAAATACTGGATGTTGCAGCCTTTGATATCCACCTACACTGACAGCTATCATAGATTTCTTTCTTTACATTAGTCTGAATTTGCATCTCTTCTTTTTCCTCTCTGTCACCATGATATCGTTTGGCTAAGAGAAGTTTAGCACCTTCAGGATCTCTGAAAGTGGGTGGCATCACTTAACTCTGCTCCTCTTCTGCTGCAGAGTTGACCCTGCCTGCACTGTAGTAATTTGCAGTTGCCAAAAAAGACCCTGGCCACCAAAAAGAGCCACTGGTTAGGGCAAAAAAACCTGTGACTGTTAGAGGCAGCAGACTGCCTACAGCAGAGTGCTAGAAAGGCCAGCTGATCACTGTCTCTGGTAAATGTTGCTGGGGAAGGGACTGAGATTCTGGAATGGTATCCACACGTGGAGCCCACGGCATTTGATGGCTCTGCTCTTATTCCCACTAGCTGGACTTGAGTCCTTAAGGGTTCTGCCTCTGCTCTTCTGTTACTCACCCTACCATTATAGGAGAAGCCTGGCTTGACTTTTTATCTGCCTTGTTTCCATTGCTAAGATGCCTTGAGCCACCTTCAACTGACACAGCTTTCTCATTTTATGTTGTGAGGACCAAACTTTTTATGAATTAAACTGTGACCATGCTAAAGCTCAGGGCTACAGTCCTCCTTGAAATTTGGATCAAGGTGCACTGCAAGGCAAAGTTACATTTACACTGTTATTGAGTTTCTCAATCTGAAATCTTACAGAGCAGCAATCACAGTCCCTACCATCCCAGGGCCAGCAACAGTGATGAAGACGTAACATTCCTTGAGCAATGCTGTGCTTTGCATTTTCTGTTGTTTTCAGCTTTAACTTCACTTCCTGAGATCATGAACAGAATTTTCATGGGTTTTGAGTGCAGTATACTGCTCATGAGTCACTGGGAAAGCTTTCAGCCTGTGGTCACTGAGATCCTAGATCTGTGAATGACTTCTAACAGGACTGTGAAAAGCCTGTTTTCAACTGGGTTTACTTTGCTATTAAGGAACTTTGAGGTGTGCACCTCTACTCAGATATACATCTGCAATTTGCAAGGGGAAAAAAACAATAAAGGTATCAGGGGACCTGAAAAGTACAGTCTGAAAAGCCTCCAGCAGCCATGGGTCAATCAGAAGAGCTTTGTATCACTACTTCAAGTATTCACACACTGTATTTTTGCTGAAGAATCTGTCCCTGGATTTATGTAGTTCTGAGTCATTCCTCTCAAACTTTATGAACACTTCCCTCCCAGGCATCCCAAGAGACACGTTTCCCATAATTGCACTGGCACCTACTGGCGAAATCTGTCCCTCTCTGGAGGTGTGCAGAGTTATTCTTAAGTCCATTCAACTCCTACATTTCTAAAGGGCAGCAATTAAAGGCCTTTTTTTCCTTCCATTTTAATGGCTAGTTTCTCCCATGTCCTTGGAAAGCCTTGTAAGGTGCAAGTAAAGTCCTGATAAGTTAATCTTCTATTTGAATATTTTATTTGAAAAATATTAAGACGAATGAGTAATTAAAGCACAACAGCTAACATGAAAAAGAGTACAGTCATTATGATCAGAGCTCATTATGTGATTCTGTTATCCTACTGGCCCCAAACAGGCAGTAAATGCCTTCAATTCTTTCGTTTAATTAAAAAAATAAAAAAGTAGAGCCGTTACTTAAGGTTATCAATGACAGGTAATCAAGTTGCTGGCTGTTTACTTATCTTGTATTTTCTTAATTTCATCAAGATATGCCTGCTGCTGTATTTTCTCACAGTGGTGGCTAGGTGTCCCTGAAAGGTTAAAGCCCATTTTATCCTGAGATGCTGCCTGATAAAGCTGCCTACGGGGAGCGAATAACCGTGCTGTTTTCACACTTGATTGATGGCCAAGACTTGCACCAGTACAGCGAGGGAAAGGATTCTGAATTACGTCTGAGTTTACTGAAGTGTGTAATTGCCTATAGCAGAGATTAAAGCCCTTTACCCTTTGATTGTTGTCTCACCTATGAAACTCGTTTCAGCTACAATTCAGAATTTTTTTATTTTAGTTTCAGAAAAACCTCTGTGGAAGTGGCCGGTGTAGCACTTCAAATACAAGGTCTGGCATTCAGTTATTCTTCCCTTTTGATCACGCAATCCGTGGAAAGAACAAAGTACTCCCGTCCCACGAAGCGTTTCCTGGCAGATCGGACTCCCCCGGGCGCACAGCCGCGCGGGCACACATCGGTGCGCGCACACAGGTGGAGGCGCGGAAGTGTGCGCACACACGCCCACCCAAGCCCCCAAGCGCTTATGCAGGTGTATCTCAGCCCGCGTGTCTCTTGATCTCCTATGCAAACGGCTGCTGCCATTGAGAGCTGAGCGCTGTATTACTAAAGTTAATCATCGCCTACTCCTCGGCTCCGATGAATGAGCGGTGCCGGGTTAACAACTTCTCGCCAGCGCTCCCGCTGGCACAGCGCCCGTCACCAGCACTGCCGGCTCCCGGCCGCCCNTGCTTGGGGGGGGGGAACAGCGGCCGGCGGGGCGGGAGCAGCGCAGGGGCCGCGGCTGCAGCGCCCTGCCCGCCCTCGGTGCCGGCACGGCGCCGGCGGCTCCCGAGGGGGAGCCGGGTGTCAGGCAGCCCAGGGGCGCTTCCCTCCGCCCGCGCTCGGCACCGCGGCTGGGCTCACGGAGCCGGGAAGCGGGGCGTCCCGTCCCGTGCCGACCCTTACCAGCTGCTCCTTCAGGGCGGAGAGGGTGGCCTCCAGACGGTGCTCCTTGCCGTGGGCGGACAGGGGCTGCTGTTCTCCGCCTGCCGCCGGCCGCTGCGGCATGGCCAGGGCGGCCCGCACCAGCTCCCGCTGCTTCTCCCGCAGCACCTGGAGCTCCTGGAGGCCGGCGAGGGCCGCCTGCAGCCTCTCGCCCACCCGGCTGCGATCCCAGCCGCCCGGCCGCGGGGCGCCCAGCAGCATCGTCAGCGCTGGGCCGCGACTCCGGCCATGGCAGGGGGGCGGAGGGGAGGATGCGGGGCTGCTCCCGCCCCGGGCCGTGCCTGCGCTGAGGTCCGCTCGCCCCGCTCCGCCGCTGGCACCGGAGCGAGTGAAGCGGGACCGCAGCGGCTCCTGCGGTTTTGGAGGAGAGGTGGGGACGGGGGAGGGAGAGAGGGAGGGCGGGAGCGAAGGGAAGAGGCTGCGGCTCCAGGCAGTGCCGGAGCCACCTCTCGTGTGGATACGAGGGGAGAGGAGCCAGTGCCCAGCGCTCCCTCCGCCCCGCGCGGGGGCGGCTCCTGCTTGCCCCATCCCTGTCCCTGCCTCTGCCCGGGGGGCTGCCCTCGCCTCGTCCCCCGCCCCAGCAGCGAAGAGGGATGGGGTGCCCGCCCTCTCCCGGCAGAGACAGGGGCAGGCGAAGCAGCACATAGCGCCAGGATGAGAGCACCCGACTCGGCCAGGAGCGAGCCCCAGGGATACTGCGGAGACCGGAGCCGAGCCGGTTGTCCTGCTGAAGCCTCGTGCAGATTAAAGTGATGCGAGGGTATGGTGCGGTGAGCGCTCGTGGGTGTAACGACGCTTCCCTCGCAAGAACCTGGTGTTTGTGACTCTGTCCCTTCCCCTCCTGGCTGGTGTGATGCCTTAGGTTCAGGTGGTGCCTCCTGCCAGGCGCAGGCACAGCACTGGCACTCCGCATCTTGCTCTCCAGAAACCACCCCCAACTGGGAGCTCACTGCACAACTTCGCTGTCTTGTACTGAATTGCTGATTCTCACTTTGGAAGCGAGGCAGAGTCCTGTCTTGTGAGGTCAAGGTGTAGCTCACTCACCCCTAAAGTCGTTTGGAGGGTTCAGGATGTGCTTTGAATGGGACATGAAAACACAGATGGTCATGGAAATTCAAGACCATGGTGCCGTTGATACCAAGAAATGCCAGCATTTAAAGCTCCCAGAACAGGCAGCTGAAGCTTCTTCAGAGGTAGTTGGTTAGCAGACAGCAAAGCCAGAATGCATAGTCCGTAGTGATGCAGTAGGGGAGAAGAAGCCCTGATACCAAGAGCTGATGAACACAGTAGAGACTTTGCTACAGGAGACATAATTTTTCTGCTGCCTACACAGAAATAGGAAGTATCTACAGATCCCAAGATTACTGTGTGCCACACTCTTGACTGACATGTCAGGAAAGCTGTATTATCCTCCATGAAGCAGAGATCACATGCAAAGCCCATCTGTCCATGGTTATCCTCTGTTCACTCTGTGGCACATCTTTAAAAGCTAGCACACTTTAATTTGAATGCTACTTATCTTTGTGCTGGGATACAAGTTGGGTGAGTGGGAACCAGTTGCTCTGTCCTCTGTTCTTCAAGTAGTCTCTTCTCAACACCGTGTGTGGGTGGCTATGTCCACCACTGGGACTACAGCCAGCTTGTCTTTTCTTGTACCAGTCTCTAGCTTTAGGAGTGTTAGAAGTACTAGAGTAATGTCAAATCCACCTCCTGCTGGGAGCAGAGGAGCAAATTATTCATGTGTTTGTTCACAGAGTCCTGTGCAACACATTATTTGATAGTCTCAGTAAGACCCAAGCCTTGCTTTCACCGTGTCACTTTCAAAAATTTTCCTGTAGCTTGAAGATTTGAGAACAATATTTACCTTGCAAAGCTGAACTATGTCAGAAGGGGTCCTGAGAGGTCCTACTCTGACAAATTGTGTAGGAATATTCACAAATGTCTCCAGCTGCAGATGGAACAATAATGACTGGTGGGGATACAGTGATTAGTTGAAGTGTGTATGTGGTATGACTTGTATGAAATCACCTTAGTCATGTTTTTTGTTGTTGTTGGTTTGTTTTTTTCTCTTTAATGAATACCTTTGCTTTTCTTCCTTAACCATTCATCTCATGGAACTCCCCTGTGCAGAACAATGCCTCGGTGCCATGATGATTGAACTATTCATCTACAAGGTGGAAAGAAAAACTGAGTTCAACACTGAGATGCTCTTGAAGGTGCTGACAAAAGACAGGATGAAATTCTGCCACCTCCCAGGTGGAGGGGAGCAAAGAACCAAACAACCATCACTGTGTGGCATGTGACAAGAATCTTGCAAAATGCCATTGCAGGTATGAGGAGTGAAGCATTTTTGTAAATCACTTGGCTTGGCACTTGTTAAAACAGACATACGGCGCAGTTCCTTATTTTATTCAAACCGTGTTCTAACATGACCAAATACGAGTCACCAACACAACTACCATTTAGTATATACTGCTAGGAGAATTAGAAATTATGAGGTCATATATTTTTCTTTTTTTCCTTCTTTGCCTCGCAAGGAACTGTTATCCCTTGCTCTTTGTTCTTCCTCTTCTTTCATCTTTTTATCTTTTCATACATTAAATCCCAAATGGGCTATATCACAGCAGTATCTTTGTTCTAATCAGTTTCCTTATTCTCCCCTCTGTTATACTGATTAGTTTCTTCCACAGAACCCTTATGATGTCACTTAATCTTTTCAGAAGACTCAACAAATACCTTTTGTTATCTGATTTCTTGGGGAAAGAATAAAAGGTGTGAATCGCCCCCAGATTTAAAACCATGTGATTATGTGCGGGAAGGGTAGTGGTAAAAATGAAAGTTTCATAGCAAGGACTTAGAAAATTTCTGCTATTCCTAATTACTTACAGAGAAGAAGGTTCAATATTGATATTCTGTAAAGTTTCACTAGACTTTAAGAATTACCTGAAAAAAGTTAGCAGTCTATAGATAACACCTTATTTTGCTGCCTAGCTTTAGCACACTGAATCCAAATGCTTAAATGTTGCTTGCGCTTTTCAGGAACCAAAAGGTTTGACTTTTCATTTGCATTACTTTAATTCCATTAATTTCAGAAACATTGCTCTTGATTCATGTAAGACTTAGAATAAGATTTCTGTTTTCCTCCTACAGATCCTGAGGTAAAAGAACTTTTAAGAAAAAAGCTGTAGTGAAGGAATGATATAGTTACAAAATCAGACCCCAAAACAGTAGGAAATAAAGCAATTTGTCTACACAACCTTATTTAAGTTCTTATTTGTATGATACTATTACACAGTGTTGTTCCATGGGTCTGTTCCTCAATAAGTGTACAGAATGAAAGATACTACTCAATGTTCTCTGTCCTCATGCTCCAACCTATGCCTTATTTACTTCAGATCATTTAAGCTGTGCTTTGCACATAGAATTTTTTGTGTTTTAGAACTATACTTAGCATTCTAACTATTAAGTGCCTTACAGTATGAATGAATGAATGGTGTCTTTACAACATCCCAAAAGGTATAAAGCTGTGTTTGTTTAATAAGGGAGGACCTGAGGCACTGAGTTTCATTACAAAAATGCTCGTTCATTTTGGGTGCCACTGGAGATGCCTTTGGCCTTAATTTTTAGCGTACCTACTATTATACAGTTAACATATATCCATTTTATTGTTCCAAACAGAGTTCCCTCTAACTTCATTTTCAGTTCTGAGCACTCAGCACTTTGGTAAATTGAATACTGGGCATGCTAATTTGAATCCCTACAAAAACGAGGAATAGAATTAGTTCTCCTCATATGGAGACAGCTTGGGTGTGCCTGCACCTGTGGTAGAGACATGCCCTCAGAGCCTCATAAACTACCAGAAAGGAGGCAGGTGTTATTTACCCTCTTTGGCAGATGGAGATGTACAAAGAGGTTAACCCTTGTACACAGGATCAAACAGGAAATCTATGGTAGGAATTGAAATTGAAGCCAGATAATTCATATGACCACAGAAATTACTTTACTCCCTGTTTTGTGGATGCATATTAGCCAGTTTGTGTGGGACTAATGTTAGGGAAAGGACAATATTTATTGACCTCCAGATGTGTTTAAAAGAAAAGCAGTTGAATGTTTGCTTTGGATGGAGTCCAAAGTACACAAAATACTTTGGTGTACCACACAACTTCAAGAGCTAAATTGCAGTTTGCTCCCCACATTTGCTTATGTTCTGTTGTGAAAAATAATTCAGAGGGTGTTTTTAGTAACATTTCCTTATGCAGGGATATAAAGTCTCCCTGCACAGGCTTCATTCCCTGTATTTCAGTTGTGTTTTTAGACTGTATTGACATTGGCATGTGTGGCAGTAGGTGAGGATGACTCTATTTGTTTAGGACTGTCTCTTGACATGACAGAAACTCTGTGCATGCACCAGCATCCTAACTTTGCTAGCCAGCCTCTCTGTCCTCTTGTTGTCCTGTTGTTTTACTCTACTAGCATTTTGCCATCTATTCTGCAAGGGTCTCATGCAGAGACACTGTTTAGGGGGTTCTTCTGAGCTGTTGATATCTGGTGGATATTTAGAAGGTTAGCTGGAGGATGCAGAACAGTCACATGTGGATTGAGGCAAGTCTAACACAAGCCATTATCTTACTCAAGATAAGGCAAAGTGCATTTTTTGTACCTGTCACTCTTGTTCATTGTATGCCCAAGACATGTACTGAGCATATCCTTTTATGTAAAAAGACTGAGGCACTGCTCAGCAGTACAGGGTTCTGTTAAAATGTGGGTTGGAGCCTTCTGCCAGTTTTTGGAAATGTTAAATATGATCATTAAGAATATCCTGAAAGTGTAGTAAACCCTTTTGTTGCCTACACAGGGTAGAGTTAGTTCTGTGTCTGAGAATACATCGTAGAGTGTGTGTCCCTCTGTGAGGTGACTCCAAGTAAATTGCCATCATCCAGGCATTTTGTCTAATTAGCAGAACAGCTGCCTTTGAAAACCTTCTTCTTAAAGTCTGATGTCTTGAGGATTATTTAATTAGAAAGAAGCAAATCACTGGTGTAAATGGCTCTTTGTTGAACTCAGAGAATTTGTTTTGAACTGAAAAAAATTACTTTTTGAACTATAGCTTACATGGTAATGGATAGGGAAAAGGAAGTGAGAGTGTAGCTCTCACAAATACAGCTTCTATGACAAAACCAGATTTGAATTGATGGAAATCTTTAGAAGGAGGAATCCTCTAAAAACATGAGTAAAATCCTGTCTTCAGCTACCAGGGATTAAGAGATGCCCATCTGTTTTTGTGCTTATTTCTGTTTATTTTTCGTGGGGTTGCAGATTGATTTTCTTGTGACACTCCCAGCGAAGTGGTGGGGGTTGCAGGGAAGGGAGGAGGGAGGAGGCGTTGCTAAGGACTGTCACAAGCTTAGCATGAAAGTGCTTATTCTTGTCTCTCTCCAGTTTATGCCCTCCAACTGGAATCTTTGTAGCTAAAAGTCCATATTTTGGACCATGTAAAAATTTGTACTTATCCATAAATTGGTGGATAGATAGGCAAACTGGGGAGGCACATGAGCCAGTGTTGCACAGATGGGGCCCTCAAGAAGCACAAAATATGCAGGAGAATGGAAGGGATCAGAAACTCGGGTAGAAATAGTGGCGCACAGTAGCCAGAATGAATCTGGAGACAAAAGTCCAAGAGTTAAGTCAGAAAACAAGGTCAAGGGTAGCAGTATTTAGAAAGAAAGGGGGATGTGGAAGCCTAATAGAAAATGGGGGAAAAAAAAGTCATAAAATTTGGTGTGACTGTAAAAGCTTGACATCCTAATTAGCAGGGAAGAAGGTGAAGCGCTAGGAAATAACTTGAACTGCAAAAGGTCAAAGGCCCTTCTCAGTTCTGAAGGAAGGAGCCAGGCTGGCTGCTTGGGCTGGTGTTCAGGCAAAGAGGAAATGGAGACATGACAATTCTGATGCCCCCATAGCCTTGGCTTGCTTTATCCAGCCCTCCTCTGATGTGGCTTGTAGCCTCGCACTGGATTGTGCTCACTTGGTGCTGCCTGCCCTTTTTCACCTCAGCTCCTGCTAAGAACAGTTGTCAGGTGAATGCTTGCCAGAAATTAGGCACACAGAGCCAGGACAATCTGCCTTGTGCTGTTAGGTCTGAAGCCAAGGAGAATAATGATTGTTTCTCCACATTAAGTGATACCTTCTTTAACTCCTATGGGTCTCACTCATTGGCACCCTGATGAAAATTCAGAACTGCCTAGTAGTCAATCCTGATACTAGTACCTAATTCTCTCTCACAGCCTCCCTGCTCTGCATGTTTCTTCCCACCAATTGAAGCTTGCATTTTTTCCCCAGAAAACCTCACTTTCTTCCAGTCCTGATTTCCTGTTGGCTCCGCAGCAATGTTTTTCTGCTCTCATTATAATTCATAATGCTTAGCAAGTTCCCATCATGCGGAGATTTAATTATAATCTTGTTTAAAACCCTCTTCTTGATTGTTAAGATTAAATGTGAATTCCATCTGTGTTGCAGTACAGTTGCAGACACTCCTCTCAGTTTGGTTCTTGGTCTTCATTATTGCTTTTCTTTTACTTCATTCCCTTCAACAGCTTTTTTAATATAGGTGATCGTGTTTGCATATCCAAGCAGCCACCTTTTCTGTTTGTATGCCAGGTTACACCGAGTGATTTTTAATCCTTCACTCCAGGGTCTGCTCTCATTCTTACATATGCAGTTTATTTTTACTTGTGGCCTTTTCTGCTATTATTGGACATATTTTTGGATTGCACAGCTGACTTCTAAAAATATTTTGATTCACAGTGTTGTTTGGTCGATTTAACTATTTATCATTTTTATTTTCCTCTAGTCCAAGGGATCATAATTTTCTTCTTTCACTTGCCCAGCATTAGTAAGAAGTTAATCCATCAAAGCCCTATTTAAACCAACTAGATAATTGTTGTTCCATTACTTTTTTTCACACTGTACATTTCACATCAGATTCTTAACCAGCATTTACGTATGGATTTGTCTTTTCATCATTCTTTGTGCGTGTGTGTATGTGTAATACTCTATGATATTTCTGTTTTCAAAATTCCATACTTCTCTGAAAAATAAAGCAAATCGTGGTGCGTGTGAGATCTGAGTCTACTTCTTCGAAAAAGGAGTGTGTTTTCAACAGAAGCAGTTACATGCCAGTGTGCAGTTCCAGAGTATAAAGTATTCCTCCTGCCCTACTGCAGGATTCCACTGATAACTCTGAGGCCTTATAAAGGAAGGGCACTATCTTTTTTTCTGGAAAAATGTAACTTAAAGTTTAGTTAGTGCAAAAAAACCCCCGAAGAGTCTTTTTGCAATGAGAACAAAACACAGTGCCAGAAAAAAGAGGAAGAGAAAAGGCTCCTTTCATGTCACTGTAACAAGCTTAGTTAAGGATGGCAAAAGTTTTCAGGACATAGGGTTGGAAGGCCCCAAGGCACCTATTCAGCAAGATGTGTAAACACTCACCTAACTCTAAATAGGTGAATGGTCCCACTGAAGTCAAAAGCACTATTTCTATGCTTAAACTTTGACACAGACTTTAACATCTCGCTAAAGTGAAGCCTAAAGACCCACTAATTTTAAACTTGCCAAATATACCTCTAATTTCTGGGTCAACAGGGCATTCAGAACTAAACATCTTCTGATAAAAAGAGTTAGCTTGAGGATATCCAGGAGAAAAAGAAAGAGGAATTCCTCTTACAGTTTTACAGCATGCTGATTTAGCTGGTGTTCGTCTTTATTTGCATTGGAGATCTGTGCAGGTAGTGGGGGTTAGACTGCAATGCAGAGGATGGCATGGTAATGTACTTTCATTGACTAACAGGCATTGAATGCATTCACATACTGCACCCTTAACTTGCTGGATGTTCATAGACATGCTCCTTTTGCATTCTTTCACTAAAAAGCACTGAAAAGCAAGCCAAAAACATGCTGGCTTGCAAGGACTGTGATTTTATTTGGCCTGCTTTAAAATGCATTCTCTTTTCTAGGAAAGATAAAATGGGGCTGATCCAGTTTTGACCGCTGACCTGAATGGTTAGGGGGAATATTTTTGTGAGATAAGAATATTTATATGATGGTGTATAAAAATCACACAGCACTCTGGTGACTGGGAAATGTTTTCACTTAAATGACTTGTTTTAGAAAGTGCAGATGTGTGTTTCCCCACAGAAGCACATCAGTGTCAGCAACATCTGAGATGGGAGAAGAAACCTTATCAAGTTCTTGTTTCATTCTGATAATGTTAAATTCTTTTCCTTTCACTATGATGGATGTGTAGGAAGACCCATATACTGAATCCTGTGTTTCAGTCATAGCTTTGCTCCTGTTTATAAGAAGGAGCAGATATATGCAAAACATGCCTTGAGAGCGTGCTTCCTGCTGAGTCTACCCTGAAAGAATTAATCACAGAGCTACAGTTATGTCTCCATTTCCTAAAGCTGGGGCCTGTCTTGTCCCCATAGCTAGGTCAGTGAGAAAACCATAGCAGAGATTGCTTCAGTATTATAAAATGGTGAAATTTACTGGAGTACATCACAACACTGCAGTATTGCTAAATGCATCTGTGGAACAATGTCAAATCAAACTTCTCTCATCAGTAAAGCTTTTGCTTCATGTTGTCATGTCTGAAAAGAGCAGTGGCAAACTAAAATAGTGATATTTATTTCTTTTTCACTTCCTTCTTTCCTATAAAGGTTAACTAATCTAGCTACTGAATGAAATTGAATTACTTAACAATGCTTCTTTGCTCATAGGCATATTGCAGAAGAGCTGTGCTGGCAGGAAGATGGTGCTTATTTTCTGAGACTATATTTTCAGCATGTTATGAAACAGCATCAGGTCCGCAAAACTCCAGTTGCATATCAGTACCAACAGTTAGTGTTTTCCATGTTATTCCATTTGCATGTTGGGTCTGCTGAATTCATCATCACCTTTGCAGCAGGGTGGTGATAGGGCAGTTAAAAGTCATTAGTGAGCTGTGGAAAAACAAATGGAAAACGTGCAAGCACGCTGAGATGCTGGCTGTGTGCTCAGCAATGGGATGGGCTAAAGCACATATTGCACATTCCAGAATGGGGAACATGAATGGGAGATGGATAGCTGATCTCTGATTCCTCAGCCACTGAGGCTGTGGAGTTCATGCTTTGTTTAACATTTCTGTTCACATTTTTTTTTTAATGTGAATAGGCTGTGAACAAGCACATGCAAACACACATAGTCATTATCTGTGGCCTGACTTTGCCATGTCACCATCTTTAAAATGTAATCCTCTTCAGCAGATTTGTCAGGTGCCTATGAAGATTCCTTGGTTACATTCTTAATTGTATGTTTTATTAGACTGGTTTGATTGCAAAGTATGTTGCCATGTGAACACCAGGGAAAGACAGGGACCAGGAAATTGTAACTAGAATTTTTTATCAAATACTGGGTTCTTAAAATCACTGTAAGTATTACAAATTAATATAAGCATCCCATGCCCAAGTAGTCCTTAATCATAATTTCATTGCAAAAAGACATGTAACAGGGTTAACTGGGCATGAGATGTTTTGGTATTGTGCAAAATACGTACTACTATGTTCTCTACATACTACCATGTGTAACATCTCATCCCTCACCACAGGAAACTCACATGGCCTCATTCTTTTTCCATATGTTTTTATGATGTAAGAATGTGAACATACTAGGCCTCTCTTACTTGTCTTGCTGGTTTTTTTTGGCTGCAGTGATACAAGGTATTCTTCCCACCCGTGTCAGCTATAAAATAAGCATCTTGAGTGTCACCGCCTGCTGAATATTTTTATATTCACCCTCAGAGGGTTTTGTGGGGAGTTTGCTTCAATGGACAGGAGTAGAGGAGCTTATGGAATTTGTGACAGAGGCCCATGGCAAGAGTGTGCTGGGTTAAAGCTGCATCAAGATTGAGACAGCAGAGGAATTTCCTAATTCCTGGAGAAGCACAAGTTATACTGGAATAAGGTTATAGCACTACTAGAAGATTTCACATGGCAATGACTCTTTATTCCCTGCATAGAAATTATCTGTCCACTAAAGTTATTGGGACAAATCCACTTTGAGCATACCTGAATCCAGTGTGAAAAATTAAGTTTGATCTGAGCTTGACCTATAGCATGTAAAGCAGTCTCCTGATGTGGAGGTTTGACCCTGTCTGGATGCTAGTGCCCACCAAAGCCTCTCTCCCATCCTCAGATGGACTAGGGAGAGAAAATATAATGAAAAGCTCTTGAATAAGGCTCTTGGGATAAGGACAGGGAGAGATCACTCACCACTTACTGTTGAAACAGGCTCGAGTTGAGGAAATTAATTTATTACCAGTCAAAATCAGATTAGGATAATCAGAAGTACAACAAATCTTAAAAATACCTTCCCCCCAGCCCCCTTCTCAGGCTTAACTTTATTCCTGATTCTCTATCTCCTCCCCTTCAGCAGCTCAGGGAGATGGGAATGGGAGTTACGGTCAGTTCATCACATATTGTTTTCTGCCACTGCTTCCTCCTCAGGAAGAGGAGTCTTTCCCCTACTTCAGCATGGGGTCCCTCCCATGGGAGACAGTCCTCCATGAATGTCTCCAAAGTATGTCCTCCCCATGGGCTGCAGATCTTCATGAACTGCTCCAGTGTGCTCCAGAACCTTTATAAAGGATGCAGTCCTTCAGACACAGGCTCTTCCAGCATGGGCCCCCAGGGTGTCACAAGTCCTACCAGGACCCTGCACCATTGTGGGAATCCCATGGGGTCACAGCCCTCTTTTGGGCTCCTTCATATCTGCAGGTAGGTCTCTACTGCTCTGTGGACCTCCATGGGCTGCAAGGGCACAGCTGCCTCATCATGGTCTGCACCACGGGCTGCAGGGGAATCTCTAATTCTGCGCCTGAAGCACCTCCTCTCCCTCCTTCTGCACTGACCTTGGTGTCTGCAGAGCTGTTTCACATACTTTCACTCCTCTCTTCTCTGGCTGCAGACACATTTTTTCCCCTTCCTAAATATGTTATTACAGAGGTATTAATTACCATTTCTGATTGTCTCAGCCTTGGGCAGCAGTGCATCCATCTTGGATCAGGTCGGCATTGCCTATGTCAGATATAGGGTAAGACTGAATCTTCTCAGAGAAGCCCCTCTTATAGCCCCCCTCCCCAGCCTCCAGAAGGTTGCCATGTAAATCCAATACACCCGGTAATAAGTTCTCTGGATAACAGACATGCTGCCATTGGAAGAGCGTGCAGCACAACTGTGGGAATTTCTAGTGCTCTTTTTTCCATTGGCTGTGGCAAGTGTGCTTTGGTGTTGTGGGCATACGTGCTCCCTCAAATACCAGTGCCAAAGAGCTGGCAAAGGAATTTCAGAGGAGCATTTACCCCTCACAAGGGTTTTTTTGTTATTGCTATGTTTATAAAACACTTTAGGCCATGATGCACTGGTACACAGTTACTGCCAAATATATTGGTGTGAGAACCAGAAAAGTATAGCACTGCTACAAGGCAACCATGACTTTTAGATCAGCAAAGGACAGGCGTTTCTAGAGCTCACTCAAAGCTTTGATTGCCCGCCCCACTACATTAATTTAACCTGGATCTTGGAGAAGGGGTTTGCAGTTGCAGTGTCTATTTGAAAGTGTTTTCAGAGCTAGGTATTTATGAACGATTATAGAAAAAATATCAGTAATGCTGTCAGGAATCCTGAATGACACAGAGAGAAAAAAAAAGAAATCTGAAGTCACTTAAGTGATTAACTGAACCTCCAAAAATTATTCAGCTCAAGTTTGGATTTGGTGGCTTGTCCTTCTCCTATTTGCATTTTTGCTCTTCATCTCTCAGATCTGACATTCTTCACTCCCAGGAGACTGCTGCTGTTTCTGTTCTCACTAACCATGGGAGCACTGTGCTGTTTTGGAGATCTGGAGTGAGCTGCTACATTAGTGTAGTGTGTGTCCAGAGGTACTCTTTCAGGTCCTGGCAGGGCTGTCCTTGTGTTGGAGTCCCTGAGCTCCTTTGTGCCCCAGCACTGCTCTGGCACAGCCAGTCGGTAATTGCAGTGCTGGCCCCATGCCGTGGCTTGAGCATCTCCTGGGCATGTTGTGCAAGCCTGCCTGAGAGACACCAGAGCTCTCTCACATCCATGCCTTCTGCAGCAGCATGAGTAAAGTAGAATCAAGTAGCACAAACTCCTGTCTTCCCTTTTATTACGTTGAAATTATCCGTCAGGTTGTTTCCACTCATGTTTCTCAGATTCCTCTTCCCTGCTGCACTGATAAATATCCTCTCTGTTCTGTGTACATATAGTTCTTCAATAGCTGTTTCTCAACAGAGTGTAGATACATGGCAGAAATCCTTACCCAGAATTTCCCTTGCAAAAGTGGAGAAGCTGGTGCCCAGACCCATACTAGCAGCAAGGTTGATATTTTTTTTCCATCTTCTTCTGACCTTAAGTGAGACATTAGTGTTTTTTTAAGCCTTGCTAGGTATGCTGGAAACTCTAAGATCAGCTCTATACAAACACTAGTGTGGATCAAGTTCTTCATTCTCTCTCCTGAAACAGGGGCAGCTGCTATCCTCATTGCTACAGTGAAGAACATCTGCCATCTGTTATCTAGAGCCTGAAACCTTAGCTAATAGCTACCCTGCTGAATGTTGTTAATACCTGTAAAATAACACTGATGCACCAGCTGTAGTACAGATTAAGGAAAAACACTTGCAAAAAACCAAAGCATCTCCACATGTGTGGGCACCCAAAGAAATAGTTCATTTTCACAGAACAGGATGTTTAAAATTAGATACTCAAATCTCCTTTCCTGCAAGCAAATTCTTGTGCAAATACTGTAAAGCTTTGCCTAGAGAGAATTCAGAAATCTCGATTTGCTTTGTGTAAATTTTCTGTTTGCTAATCAGCATATTCTGTTGTCAATCTACCCTGGCTAGAAGACAGCAATCTAACCCTCTCAGGACATCAAATTAAGGTAGCAACAGAAAGTCTTTGTATTTTTAGTTGTTTGGAAGCAATGTTGAAATGAATGACATCTGTCTACCACATAAGCTGAAATGCAGAGGAGATGGGAGGCTTTGCTGTCCTTGACAAGATTTGGGGTACGTTTCTGATTGTCCCTAGATGAATGTGGAAATTGTTGAGACTCAAGAAGGTGGAATGAAAGAGAAATGGCTCACTTCCCTTTCTCATGTTGCTGAAGAGAATGAAGGTGGGACAAAAAGACACGCTTTGCTGTCTTACAGGTTGAGAAGCAACTGTCTTAGACAGATCCTCTGAGCCTTCAAGAGCACTATGTGAATTATACAAAAGGTTTTCTGGAGAACAGTTGCTTTGCAAATTTATCAGTTCCTTTTTCCACATTCAGAGCAGCAGCTTGTCCCCTGTAATGGTGAAAGTGATGGTGACAGTCAGAAAGGTTAAAGGTATTGGTTTCCTGCCCCCTCAGTTTGAAATGCTTTACTCCTACCCAAAGAACACTCCCCACCTGATGCTGATATCAATATTTACACTCCAGGTTGGACTTGGAACACTCTGGTAATTTTTGCAGCACTCCTGAATCCTTGATGTTTGCTTTCAGGCTTGTCACTTTGTCTGTCTTAGTCACACTGGGGACCCTCTCTAACAGCACAGCCATGTGGTATGACCCCAGGAGCTTGTGCTCTGGGTCCTCATCTCTGGAGCAAGGACAAGAATTTCTTCTCTATGTAGCTGGTTTCTGGGCTAAGTTCTCCAATGAGGGCTGTAATTTCTGGTATGTGAGCTCTTGGCCTGACAGTGATATGCTTCTCACTTGGTTTAATTTTTCTTACATGACTATCAGATCTTATAACCACAACCCCTGTTCCTTTGGCTTTCCACCTGTGTGTGTATGTAGTGTGGTTTCCAAGAGAGAATAATGCCTTTACCATCAGAAAGAAGAACCTTTAATAACCTCTGCAGTTTTATAATCCTTTATTTCATATCCTTTTAAATTAATCCAACCCCGTCTTGCTGCGACATATGAGGTGCTCTGCCTAAAAAGACATAAATCTGATTAGATTACAAGGTACTTCAAAGATGCCCCACCTTTGGCTGTTTGTGAGCTGCTTAGAATTAGAGGAACTATGTGGCAATGGGCAAAAGTATTATCCCAAGCAGTACTTTCCCTTTGGCTGAAATTCCAGGATGTGCCCAAAACTCCACAGCTAGTGTGTGCAACAGAGTCATGTCAGCAGGAAAACCGGGGACCTTAAAATTTTGTCCTGTTTTGACGTGGCAGCTCTACTCCCTGCAGTTCATGCATAAAATACCATGATGTCCGATCCTGGAAGGTTGGGAATGTAACAAACACCATAAGTGCAGTTGGACTGTGATCCTGCTGCCACAAGAAGTCAGTAAGTGGGTTTTCCCCCCACCAGGGTTTCAGAATTAGCAGAATCCACCTGTCAGATGTGGGAACACCTCACCTTGCCACTGCTATTGCTTCCCCAGAGATCAAGGTTACTGTCGCTGCCCCCTTCCCCTGGGGCAGTTGCAACAAACTGATGAAATGCTTCACTGGGAACAACTCAGTCAGGAAAAAACTGCAAACCAACCAACCAATGAAAAAGACTAAAGGAAGCAGAGGCCATAAAAAACCAGTGCAGCAATAGAATGTTAGTCAGTTGGCTTCAGATCCGATGCAGCGTACATCTCATTTGGTGGCTTATTTGCTCTAAACTCAGACACCACGCTCAGCATGGCCTTTTGGCCCTCCAAGACACACCCCACAGCTGTGTTTTTTCATGGTACTATGGACCCTGGAAATTGTTCTTTCATGAAATGAAAGGAGGGCAGGAGCAGGTTTTGCTGTATGGTGCCTGACCTGCTTTCCACCGTGCCCTATTGTGTCAGCACAGCAGCTGCAGAGGAACGTGGTGGTGGAGGCCAAGGTGTGCATACTGGAGAGGGCACACGGCTAAGGCACAGTCTTTGAAGATGCATCCCTGCTTTGAAACGGGTTATTGTTTGCAGATGAGAAGATGCTAGTTCATGCTTTGGTTTTCTTTTGTATGGTCCAGAGTGACATCTAATGGCACAAAACCAGACTGCACCACGTCTGGGGAGAGCTAAGTGGACAAAAAGCTGGGGTTGTGAAGCATTTATCATTTGACAGGGCAAGGTAAATGCTGTCAGGGGTGAAAACTCATATATACTGTATTAAACTTAACACTATTTGTAGCCATACTTTGATATATATTACCTGAATAAAACTGGGAAATAGTCTAAAGGTAGGAAGTGGTAGAGTTATGCTGCTTCTTAAAATGTAAAATATTTCACAAAATATATTAGGTTAATGAACTATTAGTAAGTCCAAACAGTATTAAAGGAGGGAATCAGCACAATGCTCTGGAAAGGAGTCAATCCCAAATATTCTATTTTAAGTTTGATGTGATGTACCACTTTCATATACAACTCCGTCTATTAAAAAACTACAAGATTCAACATAATTGTTTTGCCAGAAATACCATATTCTAATAAAATATGCTCCATAAAATATTTTCAACCACTATTGTGTTGAGGCATCATTTTTTGAACTGTGCAAATTTTAGATCAGAGATCTGTCCAGTCTCTTTTAGGCACCGGTAAAGGCATTATTAATGTTGCAAAAAAATACTTTCTGTGTTGTGTTCAAGTGTAAGAGGCCAACATTTAAAATATGTAATCCCAAATAATAGAAAACAATAGCAAGAAAACCCTTGAAATTATTGAAGACATCTTTTCAGGAAAATAGCAGTTTCCCTATTTACCTTAAATTGATGGTGTTTTATTTGCAGTAATGAACATTGAATTATATTCCATTTAAATTAGTTTCAGAATTGCCAGACTAAAAGGAAAAATCTAACTGCATTCTATCTATATACTTACATGTGTGTGTGTGTGTTGGTGTATAAAATGCAGTCAGTAGGTTGTGAGTAGTACACTTAAAGAGTGTCAGTGTCTGAAAAACAGCACACACACAGTTGTAAGGTAAGTTTTTCATCCCTGGTATGACTTCATAAAGCAAAACAACATAAAGCTTACTTGCACTTAAGACGTGAATAACTATTGGTTCTGACTTTAAGGCTGAGCAGCATATGGTGAACCCAGGGAGAAAGTGGCTTTCCTACTGTGATCCTTTAGACTTGCAAATTCATGATAAATATAATTTATCAAGAAAAAATGAATTAATTTTTCTCTTTAAGATGAGATTTCTAAAAGGCATGTATATGCTTTCTCAAAGGATTATTTTCTTTGAGGGTTTTACCTTAGGAAATAGAGTTTCTAGTTACTTTTTGTCCTCAAAGTCTTTATAGGGTGCTATATATTTTCATTATGATTATAAGGGCAAATATTTTCATGCTTATGACAGGGGAGAAACAGAACAAGAAAAATCCTTTTTTCACAACACTGAACTCAGTTGCAGAACTTATTGCTGCAGAATTCTGTGGAAACTAAAGTTCCCATCGCTAGACAAAAGAAGATTTGAAAAAATCATGAAGGATTGGTCCAGTGGTGACTGTTAAATGTAGTTGGAGTACATCCATCAGCTCAAGAACTCACAGCTGCTGATTGTTAAAGAGTGGATGTATAAACAGGGGAAAGGAATACTCTCTGACTGTGTCATTATGTCAAATATTTCCCTTACCATACAGTATTACTTGCTGTCAGAAATGTATTTCTCTAGCTGCACTTTTGCTCTCTCCTCTATGGCTGTGCTAATGACTGATTTTTGTTACATGAAACCACAGCTTTTTGGTTTTTTTTTTTTTTTTTTATTCCATCAGAAGCAAGTAGCTGAAAATAAGCTAGTTCGGCTTCTTTTCTTGAAGTATCAAGTGTATGAACTCAGAGTGGGAAAGCATTTCCTTATCTTAATTAAAGTATAATTCGGCTGTAATTTTAAAGGTAAATTAGTTACTGTTGTGATCATGTCAACTTACCCTAATATGCAGTATCTTAGATAGCTATTAAATTGGCATATCTGGAAAAGTAATGTTTTGGGTACCCTCAAGCTCCCTTTTACTGGTTCTTGATTGCTCTCTGAAGAAGCTTTCAGCTGAACATCTCCAGCCCTCAGGCAAGAAGCCTTTCTCTCACAAAAGGTTTGGTATCCAGCTGCTGGAGGTGACATTTTTAGACCCTAGTCCTTTCTTTTTCTCTGAGGAAGATGTTTAATTATACATAGTTTCACATCCAGGAAGTAGCCTGGGAGTTCACAAACTACTCTGTAGGCTCTCTTTGTGGAAAGACAAAGAATATTATCTTTCCATTGTGCTGGCTTCTTAAAAGACTCCTTTCCATCTCAGAGGAAAAAACTACATTTGGGGATAAAAGTCATCGGAAACAAGACATATTTTTTTGAAGCTGGGGTAATTAAGTATTGGAACATTTTAAAACCTAAAGGAGGTGACTTGTTAAAGGGCTGGAAGTAATTTAGAGAAATCCTGAATAAGCTGTTGGAGGTCAGTCTGGCTGTGATAATAGTAGGGAGAAAAAAAGGAAAAGTGAGTCGGGATTCTGAGCCCCCATTACTTCTCAGGAACAACACAATTATAATCGATCTTTCTATGAAAACATCTAGTCGGTGCTCTGTGCAATAAAAAAAAAGATGAGTTGACTGCTAAGATCTGTGGAAGACAGTAGATGGCGCAAAGACGTCAGATAACCTCCCGTGTTTTCAGGTCCGGGTTAGGGATCAAATTCCAGAAGATTTTAGGGTGAGCACGCCAAGAAGAAAAGGATCCTAATGTGTGAGAGGAAATTAAAGAAATGCAGTATATGGGTGCCACTTATAGCAGCTTTAAAGTGAATTGTCTGCAAATGCTATCTACTAAAATTCTTTGATTACAGTGTTTTACAAACATTGCAACCTGACCTACACCTTTGTAACTTTTTTCACTGCGTTTATTTTTAACTGTTGTATCCTTCAGGTTTGAACTTTCCCCCTCTGCCTTGGGAGGAAACAAAGCCTTGCAAACTTTCCAAAATAATTAATACATTGCCGTGCAGTGCTCCCCCACACCGAGGTTATGGGAAAGGCATGTTTAACTCCTTTCTTTCTGATCTCCCCTGAATCCTTATTCTATGTTCTCTGTACCTTGGATGCCCTAGTTATTATTCTGTTTGGGGTGGGCTAGTCTGTTGCTGTCTCTCCCCATTAAAAGTTTAATTCTGGAGCTGAGAAACTTCACCTAAAAAAATTAGGTGTGAATGTTTTGGTGGAGCGAGTGAATCCTATGAAAAGCGATGATGACCAAGCACTTCCTGACAAAACCACCTCTGACAGCTTTCAGAGCAATGTGGTGTTCCCCTCATTTTTTGGGACATGAGAGTCAGCACTCCAGCCCTGCTCCAGCCCTGCCTCTAGATTGTGAACTTGGGGGTAAGCAGAAGTCACACAGGGTCTACTCATCATCTCAAGCACATAGAGCTGGTGATTTTGTCAGTTATTTCTGCCATATCTATAGCTCTCTGCACTGCTGCTGCCATCTCACAGCCTTACACATAAGTCAGTCTGAAGGACTTACGAGACTCCCCAAATGATCTCTCACCATTGTGTGGCTGGGAGAGGAAAACAGCTCAAATGAAGAGAGTTAAAATTTTTGTGCCCTAGATCAAAACATTCTCCCCAAATAGATCCTAGCACTTCTTCATGCTCTGAAGGGTTTGCAACAGCTGCTTGTGTTACTGCTCTGATGTAGGAGACTTCCAGTGAGCTACAGGGGAGTAGCAGTTGTACTGTGTGAAGAGCTTTTCTGGGGTGCAGGAAGGAAGAAAGGAAAGGGTGCATATGGTGATGGTGACTGGTGGAAATCAGGAGCAAAGCTGTACCTATATGTGAGGCCAGCCTGGTTGGACAAGGTGGAGAGGAAAGCTTTGGTTAGTTGCCTACTATGGAAAGCTAAGAGTAGGCACTGCCTCAGGGATAGATGGAAGTGTTTCCAGAAAAGGCACCTGCAGAGATTTCAGAGTGTTCAAAATTGAGCCAAGGTAGGGATCAGATGTGAGTATGGCTGTGAAGACCTGTAAAGACAGGTTCCTTGCAGAGGAAGGTGGCATCTTGGCAGTTAATAGTAGTTATGGAAGGATGACTAGACATGCTAGGGATGCTGCTTGCATGCTGAACAGTGGGTGCATTTTAAGGTGGTGGCACCTTAAAAGGAGAGAACCAAGAAGAGACCAGACGTTGTAGAGACTGTGCATCAGGAACTAGCTGGGAGTGAGAAAATGAGCTTTAAAGATAGCAAATACCCAGGGCTGCAGACAGACATGGGAAGGAGAGGGGCTTGAAGAAGTTGTCTGCCCAGTGCATTGACAGAGGAGCTGGGTAAGTCAGGAGCTGGTAAGTGTCAGAAGCAATCAAGAGATCATTTGTTGAAACAAATTTTATTTGAAAACCAACAAATTTTGCAATGGAAACATTTTATAATAATGTGTTTGTTTCAACAAGCTTCTGGTAAAATGCAGGTGTTTTCTTTCTAGCCCACCTGGAGGAAAACTAAAGCTCCAGAATTTATGGCTGTTGGACAGCCCTGCTGTCTAGAAACCAACCAGTTCTAACCCAGTCAAGTGCATCCACCTGATAGTGTGGTGCTGTGCAGAGACAAGACTGTAGCCAAAATAATTAGTGCAGGATCATATCTGAGGTAATAAATTTTTGGTTCTTCTGCTTACACAGAGGTCAGGGAGTCACTGCACCTTGCTCAGTTAAGAGAGATAAATGTCTTGCTCAGCATTTGCTGACAGCTGCTTGCATGGCCACATGCAAACAGTGCAAGGATAGGAGTTGTGTAATTGCCAGAACTCCTGATAAAGGGGTCAAAATCACATTTATTTGTTGCAAGTCAGCAGAACTATCCACAATTTATTCGTGATATCTTTAGAAACATGCAAGTTTTACATAATTGCTGAGAAACAAATAATCCAGGTGCCCCTTTATATCACAGTTTGCACAGGTTTACATAAAAAAAAAGGCCAGACAGAAGTTCATTGACATGTAGACAAAGTTATAACTCCCCCTGTTAATCTGTCCCCAGAGAAGCTCATGTTATCCTTCCAGGGAGTTTTGTACCCTGTTGTGATAAGCAGCCAGAAATTTTTAAAGCTCTTTAAACCTTTGAAGTCAGGAATGATGATGAGTTATTAGCAGAAGATTCTAAATCTGGTGAATAATTTTTCTCAGCTCCAAGTGAAAGTACTATGAAGTGATCAGGAAGTATTTGAAATGCAATTGAATGGAAAGGAGTGGAATAAGAAATGAAATTTTAAAAAATCTTAATCTACTACTAAGCGAATGCTAATAAGTTAGTGCATTGAAATTGTGTATGTGAGTTTGGATAATATATTTTCTTTAATACATAATTAACGTGGCACAAATTAGAAAATAAGCAAGAAAAAGTTAATGTGCTCAAAACAGGCTTGGACTGGCCTCCCCATCACGTGCCAGGGCCATGTCAGGAAGCGGTTTCTCTGGCTGCTGGACCTGTTCATCTTTCCTTCACATCAGTTTCTTGGGCAGGGAGAGCTGGGACAGTGATGGACAGGTCAGGTAACATTGCTGTGGTCTGTGAATGGAAGACACTGAGATGTTGTCTTGGCTTTAAAGTCTGCCAGGGAAGGTGGGAACCTTCCTGGAAAGTGACCCCCCTCCCTCCACATTATTATAACTTCAAAATTACGCAGCTTCCAGGCAAAAACATGGGAGAAGTAATAACAGTTCTTTACTAGAAAATGTTTATGTAACAAGCCAGAATCACCACCAACAAATCAGTAACAGGAGTTCCCCACCTGTTCAGCAGTTTCCCCTTTGGTGTAGGTACGACCACAGCCGGCAGGGCGGTGGCTCAGGCGAGGTAGAGAGGCTGCGGTGATTCCCCCGCGGCTGCAGGGACTCTCTGATGCGAGCCTGGAACCTCCTCAGGCCGTGGTGGGGGCTCGGGCAAAGGGGAGGACAGGAGATTTCTGCTTTTGTAAAACTCCCAGGTAGCAGCCGGCCTTGGTACCACGGCCGGCAGCAAGTCACAACACAGCAGTGTCCCGGGGACAGACAGAGCCCCTTCGCAGCAGCGGGCAGAAACGCTGAAGGCGGGCAGAGCCAGGCAGCGATCTAGAACACACCAATGCTCCGGGAACAGGCACACGCCCTCTGTAACACACGCGGCCGCTCTCTTCCATCACCGAACGGAAACCAGCCCCCGCTCCCGAGCCAGCTCTCGGGTTAGCCCCAACTCCTCTCACTGTATTACAATGCAATTCTCCCCCCCCAAAAAAAAAACCCAGCGGGAGAGCCCACTCCCCCCAGGCAAGACTCACAAACCCCGAAACCTGCCACAATGATACTCTATGAAATCTCGATAGCAGGGAACAAAGTCAAACGAAGAGACAGAAGAAAGTGATGAAATGAAATGCTAAAAACAAAAAGAGGGAATTCTGAAACAAAATGAAAACAATAAAAGCGTATGGGATGCCATGAAGCGCAGGGAAATGGACTGAAGTTTGCCCAATTAGTCCTCATTGAAATCACAAGATTTCATTATTGAAATGAAATCTTGTGATTTCAATGAGGACTAATTGGGCAAACTTCAGTCCATTTCCCTGCACTTCATGGCATCCCATACGCTTTTATTGTTTTCATTTTGTTTCAGAATTCCCTCTTTTTGTTTTTAGCATTTCATTTTTTCAGTTTCTCCTCCTGTCTTTTTTTTTGACCTTTCTTCCCTGATTTCAGGATTTCAATGTGAAAGGGAGGTATGGAGGGAGCAATGTTGGGGCAGTGCCGCGCTGGCCTTGGAATGCCTTTTGCAGCTGCAGTGTCCCTGGAGTTCTGGGCTGTGTGGTTTTCTCAGCCCTAACCCTAAGCATAACCCTAACCCTAAACAGAGGAGTTAAGGAGCCTTTTGCTGAGGCTTAGGTGCCAAGAACATGGGTGATGCCAGGGAGCAAGGTGTGGAGGGAGCAATGTTGCAACCATGCCATGCTCCCCTTGGCAGTGTCCCTGGAGCTCCAGTCCTTGTGGTTTTCTCTTGCCTAACCCTAGGCCTATTTCTTACCCGAAGCAGAGCAGTAAAAGCCGCATTTGCTGAGACTGAGGTGCCCAGCACATGAGTTTTGCCAAGGAGAGATGTGTGGAGGGAGCAATGTTGAGGCGGTGCCGTGCTCCCCTTTGCACATCTTTTGTAATTGCCGTGTCCTTGGAAATTCTTTGTTTTATGCATGGAAATAAAATCTTGAAATCTGAGAAAGAAGTACGAGAAACAGATAGGACAGGACATATGATGAAACAAAATACAACTGAAAAAAAAGAAAATTCATAAATTGAGGGAATCATATTAAATGGAATTGAATGACATGAGTTTAGTTAAAAGGACTGGATTTAGCCCAGATATTATTCATTGCTAGCTCAAAATCAGGAAACGAATTGAAACAAAGACATAGAAGAGGACATATGATGAAATTATTTCAGTTGAAAGTACAAAAGAAAATTCTGAAATAGAATGAATACAGTGAAATGGAATAGGATGAGATGACGTGCAGTGAAAAGGACTGAATATTGCATAAATTTTAGTCATTTAAATTGCGATATTTCATTGCAAATTTCCGAATCACGAAAGGAAATGAAATCTCACTATTTCAATGAGTATCATTTATTGAAATTTCTGCTCATTTCACTGCACATGATTTCATTCCATGCCATTTCATTGTTTTCACTTCTTTTCAGAATTTTCATTTTTTTTCAATTTTGTTTCCTCTCCTTATATTTCCTTTCCTGTCTTTTCATTTCACTTTATTCCTCGAGTTCTCATTTCACTTCTTTTCATGAAACCTAAGTTTTTAATTTCATGAAAGGAAATGAAATCTCTTGATTTCAATGAGTATAATTTCTTAAAATTTTGGCTCACTTCACTGCACTTTGTTCCATTCCATTCCATTCCATTCCATTCCATTCCATTCCATTCCATTCCATTCCATTCCATTCCATTCCATTCCATTCCATTGTTTTCACTTCATTTCAGGATTTTCTTTTTTTCCTCACTAACCTTTAAGGAAGCTTTGGGCTACAGCTGAGGTTCCCATTCCCATGCATGGCCCTAATCTGCAAGGTCTGGAGGCAGCTATGTTGCTGCCATGATCCTCTTGGCATACATTTTCCAGCCCCAGGTGCCTGGAGCTCTATGCTCTTTTTCTCTCTCCAGCCTAACTCTAAGCCTAATGGCAACTTGATGCTGGGGCTGAGCTCTCCATTACTATGTGTGGTCCAGACTAGAAAGATGTAGGAGCAGCAAAGTTGGCACTCTGCTGGGGTTGCCTTGGCATACCTTTCCCAGCTGCAGTGTCCCTGGACCTGTAGGCTCTGCAGCTCTCTGAACCCTAAGATTAACCCTAATGGCAGCTTGTCGCTGCTGCTGAGATCTCCATCACCATGGCTGGCCTGGATTCAAAAAGTGTAGACTGAGCAATCTTGGTACCCTGCCATGACGAAAATCCCTTCTTTCATGAAAGGAAATGAAATTGTGCGATTTCAGTGAGTATAATTTCATGAAGTTTTGGCTCGTTTCACTGCAGTTTGTTCCATTCCATTCCATTCCATTCCATTCCATTCCATTCCATTCCATTCCATTCCATTCCATTCCATTCCATTCCATTCTTTTCTCTTCATTTCATAATTTTTGGGTTTTTTCGATTTCATTTCACTTCCTTATATTTCTTTCCTGTCTTTTAATTTCACTTCATTCCTTGATTTCTCATTTAATTTCCTGTCATGGAAATCTCATGATTTCAATGAGTGTCATTTCATGAAACTTTCACTCATTTCACTGCACTTCGTGTCATTACATCCCATTTCAATAATTTAACTTCTGCTTAGAATTTTCTTTTTTTTTTCAATTTCATTTCCTTATATTTTCTTTCTTGTCTTTTCATTTCACTTCATTCTCTGATTCGTCTCTTCATTTCAAGTACATGTAAGTGCAGAAGATAGCAATTTCATTTCAAAATGGTTGTCTGACTCAAGAGCATTTTTCACCCTTTGAAGTACTTGTAGAAATGGAATCTCCTTGAGATTTCTTGGTTGAAAGGGAAGTTTTCAAATATTACTGCTTACTTAATGTAAATTTAAAATTAATATTAAATGCTAACTTGCACAGATTTTTAGGCAACAGCACAAAAATAACTGATCCTTTTGTGCTTAAGGAAACAAAGACGTCAAGTGTTAGCAATTGTCAAAATATGGATAAATATGGCATAAAACAGAAAGAACAATGAGTTATAAAACAAAACACAGAGAACAGTGGTATAATGCTGTGGTTAAGAACCTGCACACCTAAGGGGTTTAAGAAAGGAATGGGTGAATCCAGTAATAAAAGTAATATTGAGTAACTTTCATTACACAGTATTTGCATAAGTGGGGAAGATTACATTTTCCATAAAATTGGAGATTCATGTTTCCCTGACTTCTTATAGGAGTTTTTCATGCTATTTCATTGGACTTTTCAAAAATCTTTCTTTTGAGTTTTGGCATCTAAAAACTTAAGTTGTCAGCAAGAGAAGAGGGGCTGTTCTTTGGGTCTCATGCTATGCCTCTTGGTATGATAACTTACTGCCTCAAAATGAGCCATAAATTAGGTAACTAATAAAAGTTGGTTTAGGGTTTTTTCCATTACCCTATGGAGAGGAAATGTTTGGTGTGTGCTGAATATAAAGAAAATCCATCTGCTAAACAGCACAATGTGCATCTGAACATCAATATAACAGCCCCCAGCTATTTGGCTGGTGTCCGTATGTGAAGCTAAAAAAAAAAAAAAAAAAAATCTAGCTTTGTATTCCAGACTTAAATGAGAGCTCCAAAATATAAAGGATGGGAGTGGAGGGCTGATGAAATGGTAGCAGTCAGCCTTAGATCTCTTAAAGGCATTTTCTGTTTGACAGCTTGCAACACAGTTCCCGTGTCAGACTATGGGGCATATGAACATGTCAGTGTGTTCATTTTTGGTTTGATTGTTTTGAAAATCTTGCATTTAAAGATCTTAATGATTAAGATTTTCAAAACGCTGCATCTGAACCAGCTTCAGCAAGATGTGTCCTTAGAGGGAAAAACCAGAAACAGTTCTTCACTGGAGGCAGCAGCCAATACAGAAATGCAATGTTAGCCAGAGCACTGTGTCATAGTGTTGCAAGAAATTCAGAAAGAATGAGATGGGGGACACTAGTTAGAAATAATAATGCAAAAATTGGCAACTTTCTTGGATGACATTGTCTTTAAAGACATTCTACTTTTGACAAAACAGCCAGCTTACATTTGAAAGCATGTCCTCCTCTATTACACAGAGCCATCACTGTTAATAATGCAAAATTCAGCCTCCCTGTGAGTTTAGTACAGTGTGAAAAGTTCACTGATAAGAGGTTTATTAATCCCGAGGAAGGGCAAGTGTTTTCATGACCTTGCTTACATTTCTGCACTACAGGGAGAAGCTTCTTCTCAGCAGATGAAAGCATTATTGCCAAGACTTAAAACCTGTTGCAGTGCTGTCCACATTTGGTTTTCCTTCTTTTATTTTTTCCTCCCTATTCTTCCATCTTTCAAACTTTGCAACAGCTACTTTTGAGACAGATTGGAATTATACTCTCCAAGTAGCAACTGCCAAGATAATTCTTCTTTCTACTATTTTTATACTTCTTTCATAATTTCTATTTTCTCCATGTTTTTTAACCACCCATTTTTTATGTAGAAAAATTCCATGCCAGATATTTCTCTTTTGCCTATAGAGACTCTTTAAAAAGTTTAGCACAAGGTGGGGGAGTTGCTTAATGGTATATTTTTAAAGCCATTTCTTACCTGTCTCATTGCACTTTCCAAGTATTGTAGTACATAGCTGCAGCAGATGCGATGAAAAATGAAGAGTTGACAGGTGAAAAATTAAATACGATGAAGAAAAGATGGAATATTTCTATCTTGAACTGGGAAATTTGGGGAATTTATGTTATTCCAAGCACTCTGCCTTTCTTTGAACCTCCCCATTCAATATCCCACAAGAGCGGGAGCTACTTTTGCATTCCTTGAGCACAAATGACAGCAACTATGCCCTTTTGCCAGCCCTGAAACAGGCTGATGATGGTGGCTCTTCAGGTGGAAAGGTGCTCTTGAGTGGTTAATGGCTGTTTTGTTCCATAAGCGTGCCAAGAGACATCAGTACCTCAGGCAGGCAATTCATGGGACTCATTTTAGTCGTCTGTTTAGGACGAGAAGAATGATGCCCTGGCAATGATTACATCTCTCCACAGACTGTAATGGACTCCCTGGGGAACTAACTCACAGACAGAGCCAAGGCTGGGCTATGGCAATTCATAAGGACATCCCAGTGCCTGCTTTGTAAAGCTAGAATGAATAGCAACTTGTACTGTACAGAGAAAGCCTGAGTTTAACGAGTTGAACTGAGTATAGAGGGAAAACTTGCACTTGTGTGGCAGCTCTGGCCTACCAGAGGTCTCACAGCTTGAAGGAGCTACCGTCATGCATTTGTAGATTGCCAGATACAACAGTATTAACGAACTGATAATTCTCACAGATCAACACAGCCTTTTTTGTTGATAGCAAAATCTTATTAGTAAGTTGTTTCACTGCTCCTGTTCTATTTCTTCTTTTCAGCAGTCACCAGCCAAGGTGTTTGTTCTGTAGTGTCTGTGTTTTCCCAGACTGATTATGAAAACTCACTGTCTCTGTCTCCTTTGCTAGTGTCACCTATTCTCTTCCTTACCTTGATTCTTGAGTTCAGTTTCACAGATGCAGTTATTCCCTGCACCCTCTCAACTCTGAGACCAACCCAGGCTGTTACAGAGGGATTCCCTTTTCCCACTTCCAATTTAGATGATACCAGAAAATTAGAAAAAAGGAAGGCAGCCATTCATTTAATTATTGGAAGAAAGAGGAGACCAAAGTTTCCCTGGATGTCCAATGTGCATTTTCTTCTGTGCTTTCTCTGCTGGTGGAAAGCCTTGTTTTTTTTCCTGAAGAGGCTGTGGTAAAATGGGATAGGCTTTGAAAGTTCCTGAAAGACATGTGAGAAAGTCTGTGAGAAATGTGCTGGCACTTTGTGATTTCCAGTGAAGCAAACAAACACTGAAAGCTCCACACTTCTGAGCTGAAGTCTGGTTAATATCTTTGAGCCTCTGTTTGCACAGTTATAAGAGCAGGGATATCAAATAAGAAGACTCAAACTACTGGAAAATGTTTTGGAAAATCTGAATTTCCTATAACTCTGTTAAACATATTTCTGGCATCAAGCTTGTCCAAAGACCAAGAAAAAATATCTTCAATGTCAGTAACTTGTGGTATATCACCTATTACTTTTCAGAACCAGATTCTGGGGATGAAAAAAAAATTCAATTTTTGTTTTTTCCAGATCTTAGTAACAGTGAAGGGTATTCAAATAATTGTTGAAAATAGTAAATTCTAGTTTTTGGAAAAAATGCCAGGAAAAGTCACAGAGGATGAGAATATTCTCCCTTCTGCAAAGAGAAATTACCACCGAGCCAACTGTCCACACACGCCAGTAAAACATCCCTTTGAACTGTGGTGTAAACTGTGAAGATGTTATTGAAATTGAAGTTTTTGGGATGGTATGTATTAATAGATGGAGAATTTTGAGAAGACTGGTAGTAGTCTTCTTATTATGGCCTTCTACATATATCATATAGAGGTAAAGAATATTTGTCAGGAGAAGGTCTTGTATTGGATTACCATACAAACTGGAATAAACTTTTGGCCTCAGGGCAAAAATTATTAAAAATAAGGAAGCAAAGAAGCTAAAATCATATATTTCCTTAATGCTGAAACAGTTTTGTTTTTCATAAATATTTTGTCCTTGTGACTTTTTTTTTTTTTTCTCAATATCAGCTTCAGAGCGATAATGGGCTCCAACAGAATCATTCAACCAGTTTGATTTCCAGTAAGTGCAGTAAAAGAATCTAAGCCTAATTATATCAGCAGTGTCTCATAAAATTATTCAAGTCCCATAAAAATACATTCATTAGAATTTTATCTTTGGGACCAGGCAGTATTCTTGGTCCAATTCCATTTCAACTACTTTTTAAAATCAAAGTGCCTGAACCTTTCTCGAACCTCACAGTCTTCTGTACAAAGGACAGCAGGTAGATCTACCCCCTCAGAATACAAGATTCATGTCACGTGTCATCTGTAATCTGACTTTTCCTTTTACGTGTCAGCAATACAGCTGATAAGAACTTTTCTGATGAAAAAAGTTTGATCAGAAAGTACTCCAAAAGTCTCCAGAACTCCAGACTTATATAATAATAGTATTTCCTCTGTATCTTTACATAAAAATTCACTTAATTCCAAGTTTTTCTACATTCCAGGCTAGGTTCTCCTAAATGAAATAGGTGTACATTCAGTGTATGTATATTCCAGCATATATTTGCATTCTGTATTGCATAAACATGGAGTAATTTTGCTGTGACTCACGCCAGTAAGATTACATAAGCATCAAGGTAGAGTTCATCATTTGATATTTCAAGTATGCTCTCTGTTCATCAAATAGTGAAGATCTGATCTAGGAAATCTGTTTCCTTGGTCAGATTCCAAGACCATCTGGGCACAGTATTGCTCAACCTTGTGCCAAGGTCACCATTGCTTTGGCAATGAAGTTGGACTAAATGGTCTCCTGGGCCGTCTCCAACTGCAGCTACATTGTGTTTCTGTGACACAACATGGGCAAGGGTGGCTAAAATCTCCTCTATTGAAGGGGCTCAAATATCTGTCATAAAAAAAAGGTTATCTCTGCTCCCATGTTGCTGCTACCTGGATATTTCAGCAGTTGAACTGTTGAGCAAAGGTCTCTCTTTTGATGCTAAGAACCAAGTACACTATTGGAGATGTCACTTCTGATTGGCTTGCAACTCTGCCCGACATTATCAGGAGCCAGGACTTAGCTCTTCTGCTCTTTACTGATCCATACCCGGTAGTGATCTGGGCTTCAATGCAGGGCCCTGTGTTGAATGACAAATGACAAGGTCAAATTTCTGCTCCTTACCCCAGTGATGAACATCAGCTCAGCTACCCATGAAAGTAAGGCAACAATAGGCTTGTCATAGCTGTGGTTTCCATTCTGATAAATTTGTGTCATTTGGATTATAAATAATGATAACCTTTCCCGTAGAGGAAAATTTTTATGTTATTTTACTCTTTTAAGCATGGAGAAGCAAATAAAACTGGATAAAACTCATGAGCTTTATACTATACTCAGTAAAGCTCTAACTAGGGTAAGGCTTTTGTTATCTTACTCTTTTGAGCACGTAGAAGAAAATGCAACTGGATAAAACTCATATGACTCATGCCTATTAAAGCTCTAACTAAGTCAAGGCTTCAGTCATGACTTCAGTAATTAAGTACTAATCATAATGGCTATAAAAAGGAGGGAAGAAACTATTTTCCCCACCATTTTTTCACATACTTGAAAGGAGCAAGATCATTTTCACTCAAGTTCTCATAAAAATATAGCCTCTGGCAACAAGTCAAATTCTTAGTCTGAAAGGCTTTGGAATGATTGACAGAATTGACATGATCCATTCTTCATAAAATAATATGAAACAGTACTCACCGGCCCTATAAGTACATCCACCTAGAGCAGGCTAAACTCCTCTATTTTTAAGTATAACTGTCAGCTAAGCAAACAGAACAGCGAAATAAAAGCCTGAAAACTGATCCTTTCACCAACTGTAACCTGAGAAAGAGCTTAACTGTGTACTTTAAACAAACATTGCATAATAGAGCATATATTGAAGCTTAAGCGATATTTTTGATTAGTTATTTTATTTATGCATTACAGGATAAATATTGATTCTGGCTAGACTCCTGTGACAGGAGGCCAAGTTAAAACAAAGTCTTTAAAGAATATGGATCATAGAACAGACCAAAGTAGCATTTAGCCATGTGTCCTAGGTACAAGTGTGGACAACAGAATATCCAGCATATAGTGATAATTCCTCAAAATTGTTTCCCAGTGTCCAGCAATGTGTCACCTAAAGACATCTTGAATCTGGAAGTTCTAGTATTTCACAGCCCTCTGAGAATTTATCTTCCATGAGTCTGTTGCTGCCCTTTGAAAGCTTCTTAGCTTTCTTTAAGGCAGTGTCCTGCAGCAGGGTTTTCCTTGAACTGGTTACACCCTTTTAGGATGTATCAAGAGCTGTGGCTCCTCTTACTTCTAGCATGGCAACTCTTCTTTATATAATGCTTCTAGTGATAAAATACCGGTCCAGATTGTTAGTTCACCATTTAAAACACTTATGTATGGATGATTGTTTACAGAATATAAACATTTTAGTTTACCTTTGAGAACCATGTACTGCTGATACACTAGCCCATCTTTGTATATGGGACCTGCCATCACCTTTCCATGCCAACCACAAATATTTTATTTGCCTAAAATGGAAATAAAATGTTGACTAGTTCTTAGGATGGTTTGGGTTGGAAGGGGACTTTAATGATCATCTAGTCCAACTCCCAAGTTATTCCAGCTAATCATACTTTTTAAGGAAAGGCAGATGGCTGAAAAAGCACAAGGAGCACTTTTCTTAGAGTCTGTTAATCTGCTGCCTTTATCACACTGACCCATAGATCTGACCCCCAGTGACACTGCAATTAGTGTCCATTTTATCATCAGCAAATCCCTTTTCAGGACCCTGTCAGCATGCTGATATTCTTGCTGCCTTCCCCCTTCTTCTCGACCCTCTATTTATTGATCTGCATACCCAGGCCAAAGCTCTGGTGCTGCTGAAATAAACTGAAAAGACCATCACGGAGAGTCTTGCATTGTTTGTCAAATACGGGTATTCTGAATTTCCTCCCTCAGAGTATGAGAAAAACACCCACATTCTTCAAGGTTAGCCAGCCATGTTACCATATTCACTTATAAGCAAAGTATGAAGCCTAATTTCTCTTAATTATCTCATGTCCAATGACCATATGCCAGAGGCCATGTTAACAGTGATGAAATGGGAGTAAACACCTGACGATATATGGCGCATGTCAGCTGTCCTTTGAGTTATCATTAAAAAAGATTCCTTTATATCTCCTCTGGAGTCTCTGGATTTCTCAGTGGAATGGAGTCAGTGAGACTGTTTTAAGTGACTTAGTTGCAGCTCATTTAGGATCTTTTTCTGCAAAGAGCTGTAAAAGGTTGCCCTCTCCCTTACCTGAGAAGGCCTCTTCAAGTTAAAAACACTCACTACTAGAAATAACCCATAAATAGGTAACCTCTGCCTTCCTCTGCTGCCCATGCATGTTACACATCAATGGGAGTTTTGGAAAGCAAAAAGGAAGAGAAAGGAATAGAAAAGTCTGAAACAGCTTTAGCTGGTATGTTGAAAAAATCACTGATTGCTGTTGACAGACCTGGTCTTCATCTACGAGGAGAATGCCTACCCCACAACGCCTTGCACTTCTGAAATATTCAAAGGTATGAGGTCCTCTGAAGCTATAACAGATGATGTTATCCTAGCAAGCTTTCCTAAATCAGGTATGTTTTATTGCTGCAAAAAGGGAGTTGTCATAATAATGCTGATAATAAGAACAGACATAACAGTAGCAATAATAGTAACAACAGTAAGAAAACCAATCATAATAATAGTAATTACTACTAATAATGTAATTATGATGTTGCATTTACAACAATGAAATATTTATTTCATGTTTTATTTGAGATGAATGAAAAAGGACAGTGGTATTCTTACTTGCAAATTTAAAAAATTCCACCATAAACTTTGCTGTAAAGCTGTCTAATTTCTTTTCTTGTGTATTACTGTATGTTATAGACTATTCCCTTCCTATAAACTGTATCCTACATAGAGGGGATATAGTGAATAATATATTAAGTGAATAATGCTTCCTGAGAAAATAAAACAAAACCCTTTTTGCATCAAATCTTACAGTGTCCATAAGGGTTCTTTTTAAGTCGTGTTAGTGACTAGAGGAAGCTTTTTGAGGAAAAGCATAGTTTGGAAATGGAGGAAGTATACAAGGGGCACTTAGCAGCAAACACTCCATGTTAAAATATGATGTGTGTTGTAAAACCTGAGAGATAAACCAGAGCTGCTAAAGCAATTGTTTCTCGAACTCTAATCATGATACATAGGACAAAAGTCAATGTTCCAGGTAAGAGTTGCAATATCTGGACTACAGCTGCATTTATAGTATCTACAGTGTATATCAGATATTAATGCTAAATGTAAGACCTTTGGCATTCTGAGAAGTTGTTAATTTATTGAACAGTGTTATGATTAATCACATACAGAGGAATCTAACAGCACTGCTTCACTTCATGCCTTACTAATGGAATATTCAATTTCCCCTTTTATTAATGAATTCCTCAGTCTTTTTAGAGTAGTGAAGTGTATTTTATACCTAGAGACCTCTCTAAAAACTATCAATTCAGGTCACATCTTGGCAAAAAGATTTCTACCACAGTCAAGCTTTCATATAATTATGCTTCAAATAAATGGACATTTTGTATTGACTTAATTGAAATCTGAATTAAATCTGCATTAAACACTGCTAAGAAAGAAGCTCATAACACATTAGTAGCTCAATCTGTTTAAAGTGTAGTTATCTTCTTAAAGGCAAAATATCAACCTCTGCCTTCATAGCTTTGGGTAATACTGATTCATATCTAGAAGCAAGAGTTGCTCTGTAAATTGTCTGCCAGGCCATGTGTTTCTTTGCAAGTCTGCATCAGCAGAAACCTGAATCTTATTCAGGTATCATGCATAGCATGCCAGCTTGAGCTTCTTGGTTTACTTTTTTAGCCTAATAAAAACGGTTGTCTCAAACCAAACAGATTATGTTTGTGCGTGTCATTCATAGATGTTGCTTTTGTTGTTGGTTTTGTCACTACACAATAAAGCTACAGTTTACTGTAGCTTTGCCTTTGTTTCACAGATTTCTAACATGCCCCAGACCTGCCTTGCTACAAGGTTTGCTCCTGGAAGCAGGAGGTGGACCCTTAGCCATAATTTTGATGTGGACATCACTGAGTGGTATCATTTAGTCACCTGTAGGTAACAGCTTTTTCTGATAATGTTGGGAATATTTTGTAATCACCAGTGTTTGCTTTACACATTAAGACACTACTGTAAGGAACAGACGGGGCAGATACTTACTTGACTGGCATGAATGTGGAAGAGTCATGGGTAGATGTTCCTGCCCTGGACTTTGGCCTTGGCTACTTTTTCCCTCCACTCAAGTCTGCTCTGAATTCAAAAGTGCAGCACTGGTCCCAGATTTCTGAGACTTTCATTTGAGCAGTGCTGGGAGCTCAAGCCAACTTTCTATGCCGCGTGTATGGTAGGCAGAGATTTTCTGTGGGAGGGATGTGTCTTTGCTCAGACTGTGGAAGTCTGCAGAAGTCTTCTCAGGATGTTGGCCTCTGGGGCTTTCATAGAAGCTCAGAAGAAACTTCTCAGATAACCTTCAGCTATTCTTCCACAACACACCCTGTTCAAGTACAAAAAAGCTTGTAACAGCTGCTGATGCTATGAGGTTGGTGTGCTGGCCTAAAGGACACCCGTGCCTTCCCTGGGAGTGAAGGACATCTCTGCAGCCTTAGGCACCTGACAGAACTCGGCATCGACGATGCTCGTGGTGACTGAGCAGCATCATTTTCCTTCAGACCAGAAATAAAGATTCTGACACAGATTTTTTTTTCCCTGCTACTGGCTGCTGCAGACAAAGATAGGACATGGCTCTGAGCCTGGTTATAGGAACTCTGTCTTACCTGTGGCCCCAGGAACGCTTTTGTCCTGCTGGTTCCCTCCAGGCTAGGAGAGAGTGCTTCTGAGAAACCTGCCATGCATTTATGCAAGAATTCTTCTGCAATAGTTAGCTCCCCACATAAGAGATGACAGGTTTTGCTACCTGCTCTTTTCAGGTGTTGCATCAATATTTCTGCGGAGTAAATAAAGTTCACAAATCAATTAATTAAAGATTCAATACTCATAAGAATATGTATGCTTTTTAATACTAGAGTGCTTTGATACATAAAATCTATTACCTCTCTCATGGGCACATTTTTTCAGAGCAGCTCTTTATCCCTCTCTTCAAAGTCACGTTTTTCACTTCTCCCCCACCCTGCATTTTCCAACCTGATAGTATTCGAACTTGGGGAAAAGGATTTTTTTGCGTTTCTTCCACTTCCACAGTGCGCTTTTACTTGGTATGTGTCACCCTATCTGGAAATCACTCTACTTTTACCCAAGTCAACAGCTACTAAAGGTCAGTGTGAACTCAGCTGGGAAATGTGGCAGTTAAGACCTAATTAGTGAAACATTTTCTTATTATATCAATCATAGGAATTATGATTGTATCATAGGAATTATACACAAGCCTGTGTATAATAAGGCCTTCATTAAGGAGTTGTGCTACTTAACCTGCAATTCTTTGTATGATATAGTAATCATTCTTATCTGTATCTCTTTCAGGTAAAATCTATTGATAACCTTAAACTTTGTCGTCAGTTCACTGAAGAAAAGGGTGACCCAGCAAACCTAGTCTTGGTGGCCTCTGGTCAGTGGCCTCACTCCTTCCTGAGGCATTGAAGGATCCCAGTTACCAAGCAGCTTCTGCTCCTGGTCATGAGACAAAGTGTGGGAAGAGCACTGGAATTAATGAGGAGTGAAAAATAACATACTAACTTGGCACTCTACACTAGCAGAGTACTCTACACCGTTGTCCTGTTGCACTGACTTTTAGATCTCAGCATTTCTGATGCAGTCTGCACCTAAAGCTGTTATAAAATTGCTATATAAAATGGGAAACACAAGTTCCAAGCCATATGGTGAGACAGATTTGAAACTGGTGTCTATGCTATCTTACTGTCATAAAGGACTCCTCCATTACTGGCTGGAAGAGAAAGGCCTGGAGAGCTGAGCTTCAAAAGCAGTTCCTCAATGCTATGCCTGGTACATCAAGGAAAATATAATCAGTTTAAGAATATTGTAAAACAGGATGGTAAAATCTGTTTTAAAAAGGGAGTTTTCTCATTAAATCTGTATTCACTCTTCAAAGGCAGCAACTATGGGGTTACTGTGAAGCAGAACAGCCATAAATATTGACAGAAAATTACTTAAATGAGATCAATTGCTCACTTAAAAAGAGACAGAAATCTTGTCTTTTCCAATCAATACATGGAAATTTATTTCATGAACAGATTAGTGAGTCTGGTGAGCTGTGCTACTGTGGACTATTTTTATCTTATTTTGGATGTAAAATCCGTTCAACTTTAAACTGGACTTGACTTAGGGAATACGGAAAGAAAGATGAAAGATCATGTTAGGATCAAAAAGGTGAATGGTGAAGATGAGGGAATTTTGAAACTAAGAAAGAAGTAATGTGAAATAGAAAGAAGGGAGAAAGTTTCATGTTTTTGTGTCTGTGTTTTCCCTGAGATCAAAGGGTACTGTGTATTTTGAATAACTCTAAGCTATAAAAGTTCCTCAGATTGGAGATTTGAAGAGACAGTTATCCAGTATCAGGTGCATCAAGTGGAATAAGAAAAACCCCTTTCCCCTCTAGGAATTAATCTGGAGGTATTGAATGGAATCTTATTAGAAAATGTGAGAGCCAAGCAATCCTGCTGGAGCTCAAACTAATTAATTAATTGATGAAAATAATCAAACCTGCTGACCATATGAAAAAAGAAGAGAAAATCATGAGATATAAAAAACCCGTGGGTTTTAAATTTTTTGAACTTTATGGTGAGCACTTGACATTTGGCCCATGGTGAGCACACCTGAGAAGAGTCCCTCGGCAGAGCAGTCCTGAGAAGCAGGCCAAGAGGCAATCAGACACACAAATGGACTCACTGCTTAGCTCTGGGGATTGCCTGGGCACTGCAGAGGAATTTCAGCTAGTCTGACATGTTTATCTTTGCAAAAATAATCTTCTGTATTCATTAGCAATGGGTTTCCTCAGGAAGAGAATAAAGTGCGGGAATTTTGCATATGTTAATAATGAGATGCTGCACGAAGCTGGGGAGGACAGATGAACAGTTGTGAGATACCTGTATTCAGACTTGCAAAAGCTGATTGTATGACTACCAGAATACATACTGGGAAGCCAGATACTGATACAGCGGCTTTGCTAGCCTGTGTCTTGCAGGGCTTGAATTGCCTGTTTGTCATCAGCTTTGTCCCTGAGGAAGTGGTTAGACGTCTTTGTATTGGGGTGTCCATGTGGTCCTTCTACAAAAAATTGTTTGCTAAGGCTCAGTGCTGCACAAACACTGGAGCGAGCTTGGGTTTGTTAGAGGTGATGCTACGAAAAGATCTATGCTGCCAAGTTTACTCTGGAGGCAGCAGAAAAGCAGTTATCACACAGTGGTGATATCAGAGAGTGGTTAACCACGTATTTCAAAGGAAGAGATGCTCAGAGGCTTGTTTCCCTCTCTGTTCCTTTACATCAACTCAGGTATCCCGTTCCCTCCTCTCCATACCCTATAAGGGTAGGAGGGAATGGAAGCAAATCTCTATGTTCTCCTCCCAGCTTTGCTTCCAGCCCTTGCCCTTCTCTGCAACACACCATGTAGAGCCCAGTCAGATCCCTTGGTGTTTCAGAGGGCAGCAGGAGGTGAAAGAATTGGTAGATCATGGGCCAAGATCATAGGTTGTTATCGGTCATGCCCAGGTTGGCCTGGTAGCTAGGCAATTAGCATTTGAATTAGCCCACAGGCCACTAGTTGTCAATTCTTCTTTGAACTTTTTAAAGGAATAATTAACAGTGCCATGACTGGAACTCAATAAAAAACACTGAGAAACATGTTTTAAGAAAAATCAGAGAAAAACACTTTGTAGTTCTTTTTGCATGATTTTCTTGTCATAATACCATGACAGCTGAATAAAACTAAATGTCTTTGATAATTCAAGTGAAAAAAACCAACCCAGTTGAAATAATGGCTTCAGAAAAGCAATTAAATTATCTTCTCTCTGTGAAAATACTTAATTTTCACCTTATGCTTAAGATTTAAGATGCAAGAATATACCCACTGCTGTCTCATGTGCTCTACTGAGCAAGTTGCATTGATAATCCTGATTCTGGCATTCAAATTCATATACTGAAAATTAAAATGCTTTTTTTTATTTTGCAAGGAATGTGACAAGACCAATTATTTTAATGCATGTGGATAACCTGTTTCAAATGCCTCTTTAATCAGCTTTGTTTAGCATACTTTATATTTGCATTTTATATTCAGCCTCATTTGTATTGCCTCATTACACTTTGAATGACATAATTATTTCTGTACTAAAAGCTCCAGAGCTTTGATTATTTGAGGGGCATAGACCAGAATGGGATTAATGACAGCTTCGAAGGAAACAGGACAGTAGTGCATTAGCAAGAATCAGAATGTCCTCTATAACATCACTGGGTGTTTTTTGACATTCTTCTTTGCGCATTCCTTCCCGTTTCTTCCCCTTCCTCTTTTAATGTCAAGTTGTATAGGCACACTATGAGGCAACAGATGATTTCTTAAGGTCACTGGCTTGGCTCCTCACATTTACTTAGTAATGAAGTTCTTGCCAGAGATTTCCAGCTTTTAAAATCCATGTCACCAATACAGTTGGGAAAGATCAGATAAAACAAACAAGCAAGGAAATAAATATCTTTTGGTGTGTCATGGTTTAACCCTAGCAGCACCTAAGTACTACACAAATTCTAACTCAGTTCTTCACCCTCCCCTGCCACTGGTGGGACAGGGAGAAGAATCAGATAGAGGTTAATTCTGTGGGTTGAGATAAGAGCAGTTTAATAACTGAAAAAAATTATAATAAAACCAAAATAATAATTATTGATAATAACTAAAAATTATTCAAAAAGAAAAAGAGAATAAAGCCCAAGAGAAAAAAGTGCCGCACAACACAATTTCTCACCACCTGCTGACCAATGCCCATCCCGTTCCTGAGCAGTGATCATTCCTTCCTGGCTAACTCCCCCCAGTTTATATACTGGGCATGACACTCTAGGGGATATGGAGTATCCCTTTGGCCAGTTTGGGTCAGCTGTCCTGGCTGTGCTTCCTCCCAGCTTCTTGTGCACCTGCTGGTTGTGGCTGTGAGAGCATGGGAAACTGAAAACTCCTTGACTTGGGATAAGCACTAATAGCAACAACTAAAACATCAGTGTGTTATCAACATTATTCTCATACTGAATCCAAAACACAGCACTCTACCAGCTACTGGGAAGAAAATTAACTCCGTACCCACTGAGACCAGTGATGATGGTTTGGGCAGTTTGTTAACATACATCTGACATCTTTCGGTTAGTGTAAGATTATTTCTCCAGCATTGTGTGCCATGACATTCTCTGTATTTACTGACTTGTTCTTTCATATCATCTCGTGTAGTATTAACGGGAGGGAGAGGGTAGTTAGCCATTGCAACTTTGGCAACTAGCCAATACGTTAATAGAGATGATGAAAGCTGTGGAAAATTGCTTATTTCCTACCTTGTTCCAGAGAGGGGATTACAAGAATGGAAAGTCTCCAGAGACAGCAAAGCTGAGCCCAAAAAAGCTGTGAGAAGAAAGTTTAGAAGAGACATGGGAAATTTTGGGTAGCAGAAAGACAGAGCAGGGATATGCTTGTGTAGACAATCTATAGTGGTATAATCTGATGTTGTGATGAGCTTTGACCTGGTCAGGGAAGGTGACCATCACAAAAAGGACTCTAAAGTTCAAGAGGAAAAGAAAAGATGAAGGAAGATCCTAGAAAATTTTGCAACTGGTTAGTTCTCTGGCCCAAAGAGTTTCTTAGAGAAGTCAAGAAAATCAACCCTGATCTTGTACTGAGGATTAGTTATTTTTCATCTCTGTTTCAGTACTTCCTTTATTGTAAAGCCAACATTAGTAGTGTCATGCAGGCTGGTAAATCTTTGTTTAGTGGCAGTTGTTTCATACCTGTCATGTAATCCTGACATCATAAGTCAAGTGCAATCATGAAAGGCTGTTCCCCTGCACTTCTTAATGTGCCTATACCCCCAGACAGCAGCCTCTGCCAGTCTTCAAAAGGTTCTCCTGCACTGACCATTTTGATGGGTCATCTTCACCCCAGGACACTGGGTCTGAAGCTCTCCTGGAACAGCCACAGAAGGGTCCTGGACAGGATCCAGTCCCTTTTTAAGAGTCTTTAGCTTGTGTTCCTCTCTGCCTGAGCTCCTCTGAGCTTGTGGAGACAGGCCTTTGATGAGCTGATGTCATGGGAGTATCCAGGCACGGTACTATTTCAATTCCCCCTCCATTGTTTTGCTGTGCTCCTTTGTGGGTGTGCAGACAAGCTTTTATCACATAACCTAAGGCGTCCTACCACCCTGGGGTCTCTTTGGAGGCCTTGATTCTCCTCTGATCAGACACACACTGTATTATTTAAAGGGGAAAATGCCACATATGACTTTTCCATTGTAGAGCCAATTCTACTTCAAGCCCTGCTTTTCATGGGCTCACTCATAGAAGCCTAGGGAATGTCCTTAGCCCTTCAGGTTTATTTTTTGTTTTGTTTTTGGTTTTGGTTTTTCTTGTTGTTTTTGTTTGTTTTCTTTTTATTTTTTTGTTGCAGACGAATGATCAGGGGAGTTTTAAGGTACCTTCTTGAATGGATCAAACTTAATCTATCTGTCCTAAAACTGAGTAGGTTATTTTAGAGGACTAATTTACAGAAGCCTTCTCCAGAGTTTTACTGAGACAAATGCAGATCATTGAAATAATTTAAAAACACACCTCTTCTTATTCAGCACTTGGGAGCACATCTCTTGAGGCTTTCAGTTGTTTTTTATTTAACAGGGAGTGGATGTGCATAAGCAGAACAGTCCACAATGTAAGGGCCAGCTGGCAGTGTCCTGTAGCCATCACAGAAAAGTCACCAGCCTCCTTCCACAGAGCCCCACAATCAGAAAAGAGAAGCTCTGGTAAGCATGGGAAGTCAGAAACCTTCAG
>VZRV01003973.1:194999-275382 GCA_013398115.1 Falcunculus frontatus | reverse complement strand
GATCACCTTAGATGACACTTCTTAGGGGTTTAAAGAGGTATGGCACAAACTTACATCATGGTTACCTGTTGCACTTGAGCGCGAAAGAATCACGCAGGCTCAAGCAGTCAGGATAGGACCACCAGGCAGGAAAAGCCCCTGCCCTTCTTTATTCAGTCATTTTTATATGNGGAAAAGCCCCTGCCCTTCTTTATTCAGTCATTTTTATATGTTTCTAAAGACAACCATGGATTGGAAGATGAGGTTACCACCTCTCCAACTCCACAGGACACTGACACAGTCTATCATCTTTCTCCGCCTTAGGAGAAAGGAATTCAAAACAATACAGGAATTCAAAACAATATAAGTTGGTTAGGAAAACAAGGACTATGTTTATAGAAAATGCATGAGAAATTCTATTACAGAAATAAAAACATCGAAACACTGCAGAACCCAGGGCAACATCTCACCCTTTTTCCCTTAAAAAAAGAAAAAGAAAAAAGAAAAATGAACCATGTTCAATCTCTGCTTGTCTTCTACAAGCAAAATACAGTTCTTAGAAAATTCCTAGATATAAATGACATTTCATAAGCAGGAGGCTTTAAAGTGCACTCCTTTTAGCACTGTGTTTAGGCAGTGACCCAGCCCTGCTGCTGGAGTCACAAGTTCTGGTCATGGTTAAGGTCAACACCACAAACATGAAGCACAGAGCACAAAGGATGAATATAACTGAAATATGGTGACATCAGAGTACTTGGGCAGTGAAGATGTCTAGCAAAATATTGTAAAAAGGTTTGAGATCTTGAGGCGAGTGCACCCGGAATTGCACTGGTCCTCCCTTAAGGGAGTCAAGGGCATCTCTAGCACTGGAAAAATACCTTGGCTTTTTTCATGTCACGACCAGTCTTGATTTTAATGTGACTGTCACTCAGCAATGGTACATACACCAGCTAGTGCAGTTTTAATGTTGGACACGATTACAAACTTGTGGGTATAACAATGCTAATTAACAGCGAGCAAGTTTTTAGAAATAGAAATAATAGAATTGGTAGGTGGCAGGGATATTTCTAACAAGAATACTTAAAACAAAGAGTGTTCAGACAGGTTTCTGCACAAGAAATTTTGCTTCTCAAACCTTGACACTCCATGGAGGAGCCAACAATGGTTTGCAGTTCTCCATTTTTCCAAGGTCCTCATGCAAAGAATGTCAAAGCTACTGAGTTGTCATGGATTAAAAGAGGATTGCAACATATGATCTTAAGATGGGTAAATAACTAGTTAAAAATAGGGAGAAAAATAAAAATGCATAAATAAATTAGAAAGTGTGATGAAATGGTCAGGACTCATAGTAAAGAAGGATTGTTGTTTCTGCAATTCAATGTGCTTCTCCAGAATATGTGATTTGGAAAAGTTGTTAGTGGAAGAAGAAAGCAAGTGAGGAACAGAAATGAAGAAAAAGTGAAGAAGAAGAATTAGAAAAAAGAAGCAGCAGCAGCTTACTTCAGTGTAGTTAGCAAATCCACCAATTCAGTGTTGCTTAGTACAGAAGGATGCATATAGAGGGAGGCAACCCAACTCCACAACTCCACAACTCCACATATGTATTTGGGCTAAACATTAATTAGGATTTTTTATAGATAATTCTACGGAAACTACTGTTCAGCCCTCAAGGAGGTTCAAAAATGAAAGTACAACTTTAAAATCTATTTAGAAAAGCCATAGAAGGTAAAACAGTAAGTGAAATTACATTATTGTAAACGTTTCTGGTATACCTGAAACTTGAGCAGTATGCAGTGCTTGTTCTCTCCTTCCAAAATGAGATTAAAACCAAGAAGGATACAGAGAAGAGCAGCGAGGAAAATAAAAAGTAAGTAGGTTTGCCTGTGAGTAAAGTAAAATGAGCACTGCAAAGGAACAGTTGAGGTAGTGTGTAAACCACTAGGGGCTTGGGGAAAGAGGACAGAGAGCTGTTTGCCAGTGCTTCTCAAAGTGCAAAATCTGGAGGCAAGAGGAACTTTTTCACAAGGGACATGTTCAGTCGTGAAACTCAGGCCCATGGGACGCTGTGTACCAAAAGAACGCATGAGATCAAATTCAACTAAATTATTGCCATAAAAGACAATTAGTGTTTTTTAACATTCAACAGAATTTGAACAAAGAACAATTTTAATGTTGTGCTATATGTTCTTTTTCCAATGAGCGAAGCAAGAGGACTCTTTGTACTCCAGCCTCCTTCTTGCATCCTCCTGAATACCTATTACATTATTACAGGAGGACAGTTATTCTCAGTACTGCTAGGCAAGAAAAAAATTTCCCAAGCTGTCTGAAATAGGAGTTGTTGTTCTACCTGTGGTAGGCAGAAGGTCACATTGAGAACACCGTAAGGAAACCAACAATCTAGGAAAGCATTGGCTTAATTTGACAGGAGGTAAGTCACATACAATTACTTCTTTTAAGGTAACAGACCAGTATTTTAGTACTAAGTGCCCATATGCTGCAATAATAAGGCTATAGAAAACATTTCTAACAAAATGTCCATTATATTGTATAGTTAAATCATACACTTGGTTTTAGTTAGAACTGCAGCTGCTGTCAACATAGTGTGGCCTGTGCAATGATTCCACAATGTTCTCTGTCTGCCATTCCAGAAGAAGCCTCTTTATCTCTTCTGCTATTTCCTTTTCCAGCTCTGGGAAATATGTTGAATTTTCTTCATTCTTCCCCTCTCGTCAAACACCTTACCTCTCACCGGATGTTCCTCCAATTTCTTGTGTAAGGCGGGGAAATAATCTCCTGGATTGTGAGTAGGCCTCTCGAGGTTATGCAGTTGAGGTTTCATGGCTGGTGGTGACAAAGGAAGAACAATGGTTACTGTGCCTAGCTTTCACTCACTTGTGGAGTAGAAATGGATTCCTCAGAAGCTGTATCCATCCCACTCAGCACAGCCTGTCTATGCAAAGGAAGGTTTCTCAGCCTGCGAGCCAGGATTCTTTTGGGTTAATGGGTAGTTACAGACAGTTAGGGAAAAGTTCACAGAAAAAAGGTTTTGAAAATATGAATTATAAATCTAGATGTAAAACTCTAAAATGAAACATAGGCATCTCCAAAATCTAAATTAGGGCAATTAAGCACTACAGAATACTGGATCTTGAAATCATGTCCTTATTCCAACATCTCAGCAGACAACATCAACGCAGGAAGGAACATTCTCGTTACAAATTAACCATTTACATAGTGGATGAAACTGCCAAAACTAAATGAAGAAGCAGCTTTATACTTACCTATCTACATATATACAGCAAAACACCTCATTGTTTTCAAAATATTGTTGATCAAGCTAATTTTAAGGCAATAAATCTGAATTTCAAGCATGTTTCCCAGAATTCAGGAATAGGTGGATCTGAGGCATTTTGTGTGATTTTCCAATAAACTACAGGCCATTGCGAAAGTTGGAAGTGGTCTACATATATTAATCTTACCATTCTCAACTTCTTGACTCTGTTTATTTGAACCTACATCTGGCTTTCTTACCTATTTACATAGATAGACTAAAAAATTAAACATGACCATGATCAAAATGTTTTCATCTTATGCTTAGTTGTTATTTGCAAAATAACCAATTGAATAATTAGTATGACAAAGATTTAAAAAGAAAAGTCATTGCTCTTACCAGGAATCCTAAGAAGCAAAAAAGATTCCACTGTGGGAGCTAGCTAACATAATGGATTCAAATGCTACAACAGTCACACTCCCATCTTGCTCAACTCCTAGAGTGATTAAACACACTCTAAAATGTCTTGGGAAACAAAAAGCTATGGATTTTCTAAACTTTAGAAATGTGCATCCAGATTTCTGCATAGTCACAATCCTTCCTATTCTCAACTAGATTAGTTTCACATTCATTAAAAAGTTGAAAAATAACCAGGAGAATTACCGTTCTTTGAGGCACATTCGCCTTTCGAATGATGCCTTAGGTTTTAACTTTTATATTTTTCAAATCCTGTACTGCCTGGTGTGAAACTCTGAAGTTTCTTGTAGCCTGTTAACTACTGTTCTCTCATGCTGGTTAGACATAACAAAGCCTCTCTAGGTTTGCTCTTCAAGGACACCCAGATTGTCCCAGGCCCCAAAAAGTGTAAACTAAGGCCTCTGAAGGGGAGGGAAAACCTGGGGTTGAATTATTAAAATATGGATACTGATCTAGTATCGATATCCATCTGAAATGGACAAAAACTCTCTAGCCAAAAAGTTAGAGAGGGTATATGATATTTAATTCAGCCGAATGGCGACGTGAAAGAGGTTCCAATCACATCAGCGATTGTTAAAACAATAGAAAGCCTATTTATCTACAAAAGTTATGAATATTCAAAATACAAATACATATTGATAATATAAACACCTCCCATTCCCCGCTTCTTATGGTGATTAGCCAAAAAGTCATTAAGCACGCGTAGTCGTTCTCTTGAAATGGGTCGGTGGTCTTTTAATTGAGGGTGAGGTCTCACTTGATGAAGTAAAACTTGTCTTCCTCTCTTTGAACTTTTCGCCTTGCTGGGTTTTGACAATACAAATTGTCCCCTGGGGAACTCTCAGTTCCCCTCCCTGCTACCTTTAAATGCATTGCAGATGCGACGATTTGTACTTGTCTAGTTTTTCCTTAGTCTTACTTGCTTAATGTTGCTTGCTTTCTATTATGCACACGGCTGATCAAACATTAAATAATAGACAATAATCTCATAAATCTTAAAATCTTATCTTAACTCTAGCCATCTGGCTTCCCTAGCTAATTATTAATTTCCTTCATTAACTCCAACTAAATTTGTCTTAGTTAAACTTATTAAAGCCATCATTTAACTAAAATCCTTAATATTTAAATATTTTTACCTAAAATTTAAAGCCCTATGTCTCAGGGTAGTTACATCACTAACTGGGGTTGTAATCGGAGAATTGATCCTGATATGCAAATGGACCAAACTTATAAAAGGGTGAAGAACCTGTGACTTGGAGTCCATCTTGGGTGTCGCCTTTGGCCTGCCCAGGGTGTACCTTTGAATGCTGTTCAAATAAATGCCTACCTTTATTTTCTTATTCCTGTCTAGTCTCTGGTTTTTAGGTGGCCACCTCAGGCATCAATATAAATTCAATTTTCTGTACTCAGCATGGATTCAGCCAAACTGTTATTCAATTTTCCATTACTCAGTGTGGGGAAATGTTTATTGTTACCAGCAATTTTATTGGAGATTTTGCCAGAAGAGATGACTTTGCTAATAGATTTAAGGGGGTTTATCCAGAACAGTGACAGTGCTGTCTATCATCTTCGTAGAGAAGTAGATAAAGGGGATTCATGACATTTAACGTCTTAAGACTTTAGTGCATCAAAGTGAAGGGCACAAGACTCTGTCAGGGCTCTAGAATTCTGTTCCCAGATTTCTCACTGACTTCTTGTGTTGACTGGACTACAACTTTCAGTCCAGTTTCTCTGCATGTAAAATGGGAATAAAAATGACAATACTTACCTCACAGAGTTTTTATAAGGGCCTTCAAAAGGTTGTGATTCTCAGGACCTTCACACATGGAGTGGTGCAAGTATTTTTTAATTTTCTTTTTTTTTTTCCTTAATTTAGGGAAAATAATTCTTTTTTTAAGATCATGTCTATCATCAAGGCAATGAAAGCAGAGAAAACATATTTGGTAGCACAATGTTGGTAGTGTCAGTGTACTACTAACAGTGCCTGTGCAGATTAGAACAGTTACACAAGTAGCATCACGTGGATAGACTGGGTGTTGTCCAGACACTAATTCAGCAAGGACGCTGAGTGCATTAGCCACTCTGTTTGCTCTGACCAGTGGGATGTGCAACCCACCATCTTATAGATCAAACCTCAGATTTGGCTAGGGTAGCATGCACACAGTATTTCCTCTTAATCCTTCTTTGATACAAGTCTTTCTTTGATTCTTGGAGAGATGCCACTTGATGCCACTTGATGCCACACCTAGGCCTGTGTCTACATCATGCCTTGATTTGTCTAACAGATGATAGAATGAATGTCAGAGCTGACCCTTAGTAGACACCTGCACATGAAAAATGAGCCTAGACTGCTGGGAAAAATCTCCTTTCTCCCTTTTGCAGCCTTTGTCAAGAAAGCAGGTTTTCTGCTGGAATTATCAGAAAGATCTGCAGGACAAAGGAGCAGGAGAACCAAGACTGTGTTTCATTAGAGTCATTCAAGAAATAGTCTAAACTTGGAGATACATAGTCTCCTAAGAGCGTTAAGAAAATCTGTGGTTATACAAAATTCACTTTCATCCAATGAGACATCTCAAGGAAAGTTCAAAGATAGCTACTTCTTGGTCAGTCATTATGACACTAGAGAGCTTTCCACCATCATCTCCTGCGGAGCCGGGAGCAGAAGCTTTAAGAAATGGGATGCAGAGATGTTACCAGGGTTCCAAGTGCTTTGGAGCACCCACTGGTCTCTTGACAGGAATGAGAAGAACCCTTCCTCCCAGGGGCACGTGGCCCCTGAGATGGCTCCAGACTGAGGGAGAATAGGGTTTGGACATCTCCTGGGAGGTTTGACCAACCTGTGGGAGGATGTGGAAATGGATTTTTCTCACATGCTCAGGGAATAGTCAATCCTAATGCTGGGGTCAGGAAGCAATTTTCCTCCAGGGCAGATTTGCACTCATCCCTGGGGTGTTTTTGACTTCCTCTGCAGTATCAAACATGACCACTGGTCAGGCTCCTCCAATCCCTTTTGGCCAGGTTGCTGCCTGCCGCTCATGAACCATGAAGACAGCCTGTTGTGCCCCACATGCAATCTTCATTCATCTTCTTACTTTGTGTGATGGCTACTGAACCTAATTATTCACATTCTCTTCAGGAAACAGGGTTTGCTTGGCCTGTATTCCTTCTGCTGCTTTGTAGCTCTGTTAGACTGACAGACTGCAAAGGATGTTTTTTCAAACTAAACTGAGATGCATCACCCATCTTCTGGCTACACATGGGCATTGTGTTAACACTTGTGAGCAGGGACTCTGAAATGGTTTCAGAAAAATAACAATAAATAAACTAAAAAAAAAAAATCCCAATTCCAGTTGCAGCCTTTGTGTTGTGTGTCCTTGAAGGCATATTTGATGCTGAAAAACTCACAGCATTTCAGGCAAATTAAATTACTATTCATCATTTAAGTCATGGTGCGCAGGGAATAGAAATAGAAATAGAAATAGAAATAGAAATAGAAATAGAAATAGAAATAGAAATAGAAATAGAAATAGAAATAGAAATAGAAATAGAAATAGAAATAGAAATAGAAATAGAAATAGAAATAGAAATAGAAATAGAAATAGAAATAGAAATAGAATGTTACTCCTAGAATTCTGTATGACAAACTAAGATCCAGGTTTGAGGGCTCCATCTGGAGAACAGCTCTCTGCAGTGCAGGTCCCGGTCCCACCCAGAAGACAGGGACAGAGATGGGCACACCTACATCAAGGCTCAGGCAAAGACTGAAAGTCCCAGGCTGAGCTGGGCTCAGCCCTGGATCCTTGGCAGGAGATGGTGGGGGTCTTGGGTAAGGCTGGTCCCAGACACTGAGGCCTATGTTTACTCCCATGACCCTGACAGAAGTACACCTCCAAATGTTTCCAAGCCACAGAAATGAAAATATGGTCACTCAGTGATTGCAAATAATAATAACCTGGGTTATCAATATCCCTACTGTGTTTTCTCATCAAATTTAGTCCAGGTACTTTGGAAAAATGTTTAGTTCAACTTCTTTGCACTGAGAAGAAGGAGTCATTCCAAGAGGCAGCAGATGTGCCCATGGCATCTGGGCTCCCTGTGGTGCTGTGATATGCTGTCGAGTTGCCAGTAGACTCTGGTTTCACCAATGTTCAAGTCAAGGTAGGAGCACTGTCAGGGCTCTCTCCTGTACAAGCCCTCACAAAACTTGACCAGCTGTGTGACCTCTTGCGTGATTTGTCCTCTCTCACACTTAAAATTGACAAGGTACAGATTCAAAAGACAGCAGTAAGGAAGACTGACCAACCTGCTGGCAAAGAGATGGATGGGATCATACACACACATGCCTTTTTTGGTCAGCCTCACTCCTTTAGAAGTGATATTAAACACAATGTGATAAAGCTTCTCCTTTTTATTCAAGATGCTGAGTGCAATTTGCACAAAAAACAAGACAATAACATTTACTCAAATAGAAAATTGTGTCTGTATTGCATGTTTACAGCTGACTGTTTCTTAACTACATGTTAGTGGTTGCTTACAGCAAAACCAACCCTCCCAAAACAAGATCTATATAGAGCACAGAGAAACAACACAATAATGGCTGTAAACAAAATATGTCATCAGCAATGGACTATATGCATGGAAAACATTGTACTATTACCTACTCCCCAGCACATACTGTAAATAACTGCACAGAAAGGGCTGATTTGCAAACCATACCAGAGCAAACAGATGGCTGTATAAGTCACAGTAACAGTGCATGGGTAGAAAGTTACCAGTGTTAAAATAGCCAAATCAAAAAACCTCCACTCTGTCCCTAATCCAATTGGTGCCAAAACATACACTGAGTTAGTTACGTTTCTAACAAAGAAAGAGATAAAACACAGGCTAGAAATTTCTGGAAGTGCCATACAGAAGGCACCTTCCCTTAATTTAATGTGATATTATCACAATGAGTGTTGCTATTGGAAGCAAGGCCTGAGTGGCAACAAATCCACAGTGTCTTTCTGCAAAAAAGGAGCACTATTAGGTTGATTGGTCCCCTACTTTGAAGGTGGATTCTCCCTGTTGGTATTTTTCTAATCAAAACTGTTAACAGATCCCTGTGCAGGGAGATATGTTTAAAGGGGATTAAATGTTATCATTCTCAAACAAATGAAGAAACTGGGCACACAATAAGAATTGGAGCAAGGTCATTTAGTAAGTCATAATGAAGTGACTGTACTTGGTAGCTGTGGGAACTGACAGCTTGTCTGAAGGCCTCGCAGACATTGACCTCGAAACAATCAGTTTGCACCCATGAGAACTGCAGAAACAAGAAGCAAAACTGCAGAAGAGGATGTTACAGCTGCAAAAGGGAGGATACTGGCCAATATTTAGCAAAGAATGTGTGGAAGCTATAGACAGCTGATAGTATTATATTGTAGCAAGATAATAGCCAATGAACATGTAGCTAAGAAAGTGTATAAAAGAAGTTGCGTAGTAATAAAGGTGCTTTTTGCCTTTGCTCAGGGCAGAGTGTGTGTGTGTGTGTGTGTGTCAGCAACATCTGGTGACCCCGACATGATACAACCACTTCTTAGCAGACTGCGCGGAGAGCAGCAGGGACAGAGCCCAAGTGAAAGATGAGCAGTGTGCTGAGCTGCCAAAGTCCAGACCTGTAACTGCAACCCTTGAGGTGAGCTGCTGGGAACAACGGGAGCTAACGTATCCCAAGAAGAAAAGTAAATTGTGAACATTTGGACGCTTATGTTAGGCAGGCACAGTATCAAGTATGATAAACATACTTTGAAGGCCCTGTTGCTGTGGTGCAAGAGCCAGGGCTTGGAAGCTACCTCTGATAATGCTTTTAGTGTAAAAGCCTGGGAGAGAGTCAGACAGCTTATTTTTGACTCTGCCTTCCCAGGCAATGAGACTGCCAAAAATTTGATGCCTGTCTGGAGGGTGGAGCTGGAGACTTTGAAAGTGGTAAAAACAGAGCTAGACTTGGAATTGCAGACCTCTGCAGATGCAGAAGGCTGAAATGAAATGGAGGGTGAAATGGAAAAACAAAAGGNCCGTGGCCCACATGGTGGGGAGCAGGTGGAGCCCATTTGTGAGCCCTGAGCTGATCACCTGATCATGCACCACCTGAAAGTCCTGCAGCAAGGTGCTCCACTCCCCCTGCTCCTGTGAATCCACTTTATCCACCCTTGCCTGTGGACAACTGGAGTGAGGGTGAAGACGAGACCATGCCCAAGGCTCCCCCAGCTCCAAATTTTATGGACATGCCCGTTCCACTGGCAACGAAGCCCTGCAGACCCAGAACAATGGGATATCAGATCGCAATGAAGAGATGGACTGCAACTCACCCTTATGGCCCTGGACCCCTTGGCTACAGGCAGGAAACAGAGCTCCGACCCTGCGGCAATGACGGGACTTTTTTGCAGACCACAATCCGGCAGAGAGCAAGATGCTGGGACAGCCTATGGGGTTCAGTCGGTGGTGTTTGCTGGACGAAGAACCACAGAACTGTGAGTATCCTGTGACCAGGGGTGTCCCGGGAGTGTCGGTGCAGCTTAAAGATATTGCCACATATGCTACACATTGGAGCAACTTTCATTATGGATTAAAAAAACCCCTAATTGTTCCCTAAATGAGAATGGCTTTGATGTTAAAGACTCCTGTGCATATCTGCAGCGGGGGCTGCTAGAAAGGCTACCGATAATGAACCTGGGCATGGATCCAGGGAACGGATCCAGGGAACGGATCCAGATCGATCCTCATCTTAGGATAACGGACTCAATACACGCGATGTTGCAGACACTACTCATGCCCCATCCCCCCCGGAGCTCCCCCCAGGGTGGCCTCTTTGCATGGCGCTCCCCCCAGAACATCTCGGCTGGCTTTAGAAGCTGACTCCCGTGGGCTGTCAGGCCGCCTCCCCCCCCTCCCCCGCAGCAGCTGCTCTACAGGGTGCCTCTCCTGCCATGGCTGCTCCAGCAACGAGAAGACTGTATGTCTGCATTTCATTTCATAGTTAGGAAAACTATTATCTCGTTTTGAGCTTCTGGGAAACACTTACTTTTTCCTAAACTCAGCCAGTGTCTTTACGAATGCAAATTACTCTTGTTAGAAGGTATGTTTTACTGCATCACGAGAGCATTTTTGGCTTTTGTTTAAGGTAACTTTGTATTTTCAGTAAGCTGTGGATTCTGACGGGATTGTTTATTGGAGAGATTCTGGGTTGTCTGTGTGGATGTTGTGTTTTTCTGCATGCAGGTACCATTGTGTAATCCCTTGCTTTGAGGCTGCTGAGCCAGGCCCAAATTCTTCAACAGAAATGCTGATGTATTGCATGATTGGTACAACTTGTCATCTGGGATGTATACTGCCTGTCCAAGAATTTTGATTTGAATGTCTGATTGGACAGAATTAATACTAATTCTTTGTTCAGTTCTAATAATATTAGCTTTTACCACAAAAATTAGAAACTTGTATACCTGGAAAAATATTTGCAATCTTGATACCCTCAGAGCATCACTTGTTGTTATGTGGCCCTGCGGGTCAATAATGGGACAACACACATGATCAATATGATCCAAGTGAAGCCGTTTATTCGAAAAACCCCAAGTATTCTTATACCTTCAGTGACAGCGCTAAAAATAGTTACAAGATAAGTTTTCTCACAGTGCCTTTTCCCACACAAAGTTTCACACAGTTTTCTCTATCCTAATTAGCGCTCTAAGTCCATTATCAGAAGGCTACAATAATAATTTCATCTGCCAAGCTCCTTTCCAGACACCTGGGAGTTAAGCTCCCTTTCTCACAGATGTTTTACAAGTGGCCTTGGAAAAGGAATGCAGAGGCCTATTGCTTTTCTAAATGCAGAGGCTTATTTCTCATCTAACGAGTTTGGATTGCTCACTGTCTACCTATGTACTATATGTGTATATATATATATGTCTAATATATGTCTACATATTCATTACATGTCCATGTAGGTGCAGATACTGATCCTCTACAGGGCCCCTTATAAAATTTGGTAGAATCTCCCTTGGAAACAGCAATTAAATCTAAGGCCCGGTGCCAAAACATTGCATGATTTACAAGAGTTACTGGGAGCAATTAGCTGGGTGAAGCCCATGGTAAATTTAGCCACTCATCAATCAAGCATTCCTTTCCTCACTCCCCCATCAATGTTATCTGCAGAAGCTAAAGGCAGGCAGAATTGTGCTAACTTCACCACTTCACTTGCTTTTTTACCCCACGGCTTTAATAAGGTAATTTTATTGTGGATATTTTGCCATGAACAAATGTGACGGCTTTTCAAATAGGTACAGCTGTTTAGTGGTTCAAGTGTAGATTTTTTTCCTTGCCACTTATAAATTGAAATTGGACTTGATATCAAAACAGTTTAACTACAGTGATGGACCAGAAAAGTGACTAGAAGTGACACCACCTTACAGAACAGACTTGCCCACTGAGTATGTGTTAGCTGCTCAGTGGCTGAGTTTCTAATATTCTCTGTTCTTATGGGCAAAGGAAGACAGTGGAGTAAACAGTAGCACACTTCTTTAGAATCATCTGAAACCATGACTTTGTAGCTGTTTATATCGTGTCAGTTTTATACACCCACTGGCCTAAGAAAGTTACATGTGCAAAACTCAGGGCAGTATTATATAACCAGCTCCTTGATGTTTTATCCTTAAATATTTATATCTTATTAGCTTTATTAGTCCAAGGCCAAGTCTACTGTACTGAGAATCACAAAAAGCCATCTCACCATCTGTGAACTGAGCAGGTTTTAAGTGCAATTTGCCAATATGTACACTGTTGCCATTTTTCTGAGTAAAGCTGCACCTTACAAGACCCTAGCAAACTTATGCTTATGCCTCAAAAATACTGAAAGACATACAATGTTGTCATTTTTTTGGGTACAGCTGAAAATTGGACAACCCTGCAAAATTGTGTTTATACCAGGAAAGTCCTGACTGTGAAAGGATATTTTTCAATAACATTTATAGTTATCATGAGCTATTTTTACAACTAAATTATGAAAAAATCACAACATATTTGCCACACCTTTGTGATCTCTCCGGTAAATCCATCTTGGTGCTACTTCAGTTACGAGTCAGTTGTTTGCTTGCTTATTGTTCATTGATGTTTAACTGTTGTATGACAAATTTTTGCTAGTTTTCTTGTAATGATGGAGACAGGATGAGTTACATTCTATTATACCTGACACTTTTAAAGGAATACTCTTAACTTTGACTTTGGTTTTGTTATATTTAAGTGATGTTCATTTTAAGTTCTGTTAAGTTTAAGTTCTATCCTTTTAACTTCTGTTAAGTTTAAGTTATATTCAGATTAATTTTGTTCAGTTTCAGTGATGTTAACTTTTAAGTTCTGTTCAGTTTACTTTCTGTTATGTTTAAGTGACATTTAATTTGAGTGAAGTTAAGTCTAAGTTCTGTTGAAATATGCTCATTTAAATTGAAAGATACAGTTCTTTTTTTATAGAGGTAAGATTTAACAGATTGAGACAATTATGATGAAGTATTGGTAAGCAACTGTTTAAGAACATAAGACAATAAGTTGTAAAAATGTATGAAGATGTGGTTTGTTAGATCCTTATATTCATTGAAAATTCTATGGGTAAAAGTGTTCTACATCAATCAATTAAGATAATTATTCATAACAATCCTTGCTCTTTTATCTTTCATAGGTAGCACAGAAGAATGAGTAGGAGTTCTAAGTTATGGATATTATTGATTGCAAGGTGTTTGGTGCTTTCTTTCTTGCTTTTATTTTTCTTTATTGTCATATATACATAGATGCGTGAAGAAATATAATCTCAATTTCTTGGATCAGTTACTGTTGCTGTATTAACAATTCTGAATATGTCTTATGTCATATCGTGAATTCATGGTCGTTTTATAAAGGGCATTATCCAGAAGATAGTATTTGATGTTACACATACGCATTTCTTTGGTTGTTTGCAGTTTGTTCATGGTACCGTTGACTACTTAGTTAAAGATAAATGACAAAGCTGGCTGCTTTACAGACTTTCACATACTCTTGTGTCGCTATTTGTAAGACATTCATCTTTTTAGAAAACTTTCCCAACTGCTATTAATAGAGGCTTGTTTGTAGAATATGTTAGGGAAACTCTTCCAGTTAAGGCCTTGGCTCTGGCCAAGCCCTGGCCCTAGCTGGTCGGAGGTATGCCTGCAGCCCCAGGTGTTTCTGCACTAAAAATATAATGGAGTCACTTTGACTTGCTGATTTGGACTTACAAAAGCTGGACCCCCTTTCAAGGTAAACTTGGAAGCTTTGCCCAGGAAGGTTCTCCAGGTACTCATTGTCAAACAGGGCTCGCCAGCTACTGCAGACTCTGGGTGATGGTACAGTATTTAGGCAATTGAGGGTGTATTGTTCTAAGTCACTATCCTCTTGCTGTGTGCTACTGATTACACGTATTCCTTTGCTTATTTTTGATCCGCGTGGGTTTACTGTCTCATTACACGTATTTTCTTGCTTTTCTGTTGCCTTCACATTCATAGTGAGAGACACACATGTTATCACAAAAACAAAAAAGGGGAAATACAGCTCCTCAGGAACATTTAGATAATGCAATATTTACACTAAATTTTTCTCAGGCAGATCATCAATTTTGATCCCCAGCGGAGCAATACCAGTCTGAAGATTTGTGTGTGTGAGACCAACTTCTAAAAGGTTTTACATAAGAATCCACAATTGCATGTGCAATGGCAAAGCCTACCTGATCTACTAACCGAGGGGAGAAGGTATGCATGCGTTTTATTGCCAAGAGGTCTAACGTGGTTACCTGCTCAACTGGACAAATATCAATCACCTCCTAGAAAATGAGGCCCAGTGAGAGGAAAAGCCCATCCAGCCCTCGTGGCCAAAGCAGGAGCAGAGGTAGGACTGTCAGGAATGTGGAAGCTTACAGAAGCAGATTGCCAACAGAGGCCTTGTGTCCCACTGTACCTACCATCATGTTACTGTGTTCCTGCTGAGCTTCTTCAGCTATTCTCTGTTCCATGCTTCCAGAAAGACATTCGGTAATGTTAAAGTCAGCACTTCCAGCTAATGGACTCTCTCCTGCCTAAATAGCACAGCCCCTGAGCTCCAGCCATATGAGCTTTGGAACAGTAGCCATTTACTCCCAAGTTCAGAAGAAGTAGCCCTCTCTCTCTCTGGGGACATTGGACACTATCTTTTTGTTTTCCTATGCTGTGGGTCTCTTTGTCAGTAGCATGGTTGTTCTTGATGGGTTCTTATTGATTATGATAGTTATTCCATGTATCTTATCTTGTGTGCAAGAGACTGCGATGACGCCCTTGATTTTTGGAATTTAGAAAAACGTGTTTTAGTTTCCCTTTTTGCCCCAGGAGTAGTGGCTGGAAAACCATTAGGATTGTTCAATAAGTTAGGATGTTGGCTTGCTAAGCAGACTAGTAACACTTCACTTGCTTTATCAGGATTATTAACCGATGTTGATTCTGTTAGACATACTACTTTGCAAAATCAGGCAGCCATTGAATTTTTGCTGTCAGCACATGCATATGATTGTAAATGCTTTGATGTCATGGGCTATATGAAATTTTCTGACCACTCCAGATCAGTGTTTGCTAATATCAAAGAATTACAAATAAGTGTTTCAAAATTAAGGGAAGAGGATGAGTCTAATTGGTTCAATGCTTTATTTGGTAATTGGCAACTTGCTAAATGGGTCAAAGACCTCATGAAAATGGGGTGTTCAGTTGTAATTGTTATCCTTCTTATTTTACTCCTTGGGCTGTGTTTGTTGTCCTTTCTGTAAAGGGCCTTGCAGTGGACCATGAATGCTGCATTTATAGTTGAAAAACAAAAATGGGGACCTGTGGGAACCGACAGCTTGTCTGAAGGCCTCACAGACATTGGCCTCGAAACAATCAGTTTGCACCCATGAGAATTGCAGAAGCAAGAAGCAAAACTACAGAAGAGGATATTGCAGCTGCAAAAGGGAGGATACTGGCCAATATTTAGCAAAGAATGTGTGGAAGCTATGGACAGCCGATAGTATTATATTGTAGCAAGATAATAGCCAATGAACATGTAGCTAAGAAAGTGTATAAAAGAGGTTGTGTAGTAATAAAGGTGCTTTTTGCCTTTGCTCAGGGCAGAGTATGTGTGTGTCGTGTTGTCGTGGGTTGACCCTGAGTCTGATGGACAGATCTCTTGACCAGTCACGCTTCTCGAAATTTCCATATTTAAGCCAGTGGAGACACAGGAAGTGTCCCTTTTTTCTTCTGCTTAAACCTCCTGGCGGGGAGTTTGGGGGTGGGGGGAATTGGCCAGGGCTCTTTGGAGCGGCCCTGGGCCTCCCCTCCCCCGGCCCCGGCGGGCATGGGCCCCGGCCCCGGCTGGCACGGGCCCCGGCTCTGGGAGAGTCCCCTCGGAGCCGTGGGCAGCAGCTGCTGCTGCAGAGCCGAGACCGTCTGAAGCTACTGCTGAGGAACCCCCCCACATGACCGTGAGGAGGCGGCGGGAGCTGACGGAGCTTTCCTACAACCAACTCAGCCTATACTGAACTGTAAAATAACATCAAGTGCAAGCAGCATAACAGGAGCGAGCTTTTCTCCATCGCAAGACCCGAGAAAAAGAGGATTGGTTTCCTCATCATGGCGTCCTCGGTGTTAGAGAGAAGGAGAAAAGTGAGTGAAGCTGAAAAGATGGCGGCGGGGAAGAGAGGGCGGAGACGTGCTTTTTAGCGCGCAGCTTAAATCTGCTCTTTACAGACCGTGGTATGGACTGTAATATCAAACTGTTTTCTCCCTCTTTAATCCATTTAACATAAGGGGGGGATGAGAATTCAGTGTGCAGCCTGCGAGAGAGATAAAGGCTGTTAGCTGGTGCAGTTTGGGAAAAACCACGTGACGTAAAAGAGACCTCTATTTCCTCAAATTAACAGAGAGAGACTTTTAAGAATTTTGAATGCTGACCAAAATCCCATGTTTTGTCATTATTTGTGCTGGAGGAAGTAGGAGGGGGGGGTGTTGGAGGAAAAAGGGGTTTTTGTCTTAATCTCTTATTTCATTTTACTCTTAACTCTGTTAGTAATAAACTTTCTTTCATATTCTTTAAGTTTGAGCCTGCTTTGCCTTTCTTCAAACCTCTTATCTCACAGAAGGTAAGAAATGCGAACTAAACCACTACACGTGTCCATCTCAACAGTGACAGATAGCTGTGAGAGACTGGAAAGATTGATGACTTAAGACATTTTGGGGGGCATGTGTGTGGGGAAAGCAGCAGGTTGAGCCTTACCCTGGCAAGGCAATGCACTACCCTGTACACCCTACCTCCTTGGAGCCTGTATCCCAGCCTGGCAGAACCTGCCAATCCCTAGAGGCAATGCTCCATACCCAGCCCTGGAGCCCCCTATTCAAGGTCCTGAGTGGCCAAATGATCAGAAGTCCTACCTGGGGGAATGGCCCATGAAGGCCAAGGGCCATTTAAGGCTGAACATGAGGCAATCACGTCTTCACCCTATCATGTCTTGGAATTTCTTTCTAAACACTGGTAGAACCCAGAAGTTGGCAGCTATGTGTGTGCTTTTCTGTATCTTTTCTATTTTCTCTGTTTTTCTTCCTAATTCTTTCTTCTTGGAATTTTTGGGTAACTTAGAATAGGCTTAGAGTTTGCTAAGTTGAAGAGCCAAGTTAACTCTTTGAGAAGTGTTTTATGCTGATTGAATGTTGTACTAAACCTTTTGCCAAATTTCACTGACTTTCTGAAGTTGCCAGTAAAGTCTTTTTTGTTGTTTTGACCTCTTGAGAATATCTTGTCAGTATTTCTTCCGTGCATCTAACTCAAGAGTACATGAACAACCCTAAGCCCTTTTCAAAACCTCATTAAGAAAGATATTTGGGCCTTACTGCTCTAGGCCAAAACCTTCTCTTCTGCATTTATACCCTGACCGGCTTATTCTAATGGTGGTCTGCAGGCTCAGAATTATTGCACATAAGGGATGTGTAATTTGTTGTTTGCAGGTTGTCATTAACAGATCAATGGGTTAAAGGTGGGAAAGAGTTGGAGAAATGGATGAAAAGTCCTGTGTAAGCATTGCTTATTAAAAATAAACAAGAGACCAATGCAAATATGGGTATAAAAATGAGTTAGTTTTAAGATTAGATCTGTTTACATTACATGAGAATTACAGGTGTGGTGCAATACGAATGTTTCATTCTTCAATTTTTCCTTAAAACAATGTTTTTCTTCAAAAAGCAAGACCTCTCCAAGATCTGTGCAAAAAACAAGATGCCACTCTAAATGCCACCTGCAAGAAAATCCTGAGTGAAAACAGCCAAAGTAGTAGCCTCTTTACAGGAATGCTCTGCCTAAGCAGGCAGCTTTACATTTACCCTATTTGTGAAAGTTATCAGTGGTGGATGTAGAAGGGGGATCAAGCTGCTTTTGGTGTTGAAGAATATTGAGACGAGCCTGACTCAACAATCCTGAAGTTAAATACTCAGATAGTGTTTCCTGACAGGAGCTGGTACCAGTGAGGTCAGACAAAGCTCCTGACAAAGGAACTTTGAATAAACCAACAAGTTATAGTACCGATGTTATAAATAAAAAGCGGGAAATTCGCGCTCAAATATGTAATATCGAAATATGTACTAAAGTTAAGTTGTAACCAGTTTTAAAACAAGCAGAACTCGCCCAGGGAAAAATTGTAGCCTCGCCCAGGGAACAAATTTGCATTCCAAAAACAGAGCTACAGAGAATGACGGCCCATCAAGAAAGCATTGAGCTGACTACATTTCCAAGAAGAACTTCCCAGCCGAATTGATTAGATCATCTCCGAAAATCCCCTCCCAGCTCAGGTGCTAACGGCCGGATCAAGAACCAAGATAAGGAACATCATGAGCCATCAGATAACATCCCCTGGTGATGAGGGATCAATCAAGCTCAGGATGCGTTTTGTCCACCCCAGTTCCATGAATGGCAGAGTCCATGAATACGCTGATTGACAAAAATAATACCCAAGATCCGGACTTTATGGACAAAACTGTATATAAGCAAGCTATTGGAGGTAGCTGGTGTGAACAAAGGGAGGTCTGATGCGATAGAGGTCAGACCTGTGTTCACCCAGTTCCAACCCCGGGCTTGGCACTGTCTCCTTTTTCGATCGTGGCATTGTGTGTTCGAACTCTTGGACACGAAATAAAATTTATACCTGTTTTATTATAAATTGGGCTTACCTATTTATTACACCGATGACTTGTCTAAAGCTGCTGAACTAAAGGCTGCTGAGATGTGGTGTGCTGTTCTTGGTTTAGATACTCTCACAGATTGTGATTTCAGTCAAGAGAAAAGTGGAAAGGTGGGGTCCTTAAATAAGCCAGCTGAATTCACTACCTCAGTTTCCCTGTCTTCAGAAATTTCATTGGTAATGACACTAACTTCTCCCAGGGGGCAAAGTCCAATCAATATTTCTACTATGCTTTAAAAAAAGCTTGATTATTACTAGGACTCTCTGGGGAGCCAAATGCTGAAAAGTAAACAGCAAGCACCATGCCTGCATCAGATGTAAAAAGCACAAAAAAAGAAAAAATTAACCCTTCTACGACTTGAATTCAAATGCAGGGGAGATCTCATTTTTTTAATTTGGTAATAGGATGAACATACACAAACTCAGTTAAAGAAAAACTTGAAATGTTGAAAAATGTGTTAGAGTCCACAAGCCTCTTCTTTCAAATAAAGAACTAACAATAAATACATATTGTTAAAAATTAGTTTCAGAACAATTGAGAATATTTGCCATTACTTGGTGTCATTCATTTTGGTTTTCCATTTTTTCTCCTTATTAGTCTTAACAAGCCAAATAGGTTTTTTCATTACCCTACCCACCCAGTCCCAGGAGCAAACGTGCACTGAGTTTTGTTTTCAGCATGCATTTGAACTTGTTTTCTATTTCCTGAATATAAAACATAGCATAACAACCTGCCTTTTTTCTTCCTTGAAAAATGTTAGAGAACAGGTGTCTCTTGTTCATTTTAATTCAGCTCAAGAAAGACATCTCTATTATCAGTTCTGCTTACATAAACATACTCTAAAGTTTATTATCAACCTCTTACATAGAATTCCCTGCAAAATGCCAGCTGAGAAAAGGTTATTTTATAAGACTAAGATCCTTGAATTTGATTGATTTCCCCTTCTTGCTCTTACCAAGAGGTTTAATGTTTCTTAACTTTATCTAGAACCTGTCACTGTAGGGTTAACTACAAGAGCAGTGAAATCTACTATCACAGATAAGCCACAGTACCCACCCTTCCTCCCTGCTGAAGGCTGACAGTGCACTTAGGGTGTGACTTTGAAGTGTATCATCAGAATAAAGAGAGGGATAGTCTCGTTTATAAAACTCACGGGGGTGTAATCAGCTCCTACCACAACAAAAGAAGGTAGCCCCACCCTGATGTACCAGCTTTACACAGAATGCCCTGTGTGTGGTGAGCTGTATATGTTTTTGTTGTTTAGTCTTTGTCCTCAGATGCTGCCCCGGGACTAGCAGAACTTTACATGCAATGTCCTTTGATTTCAGTGCAACTAAAAGAGTGGTCACTAGGTGTTATTTTGCACTAAGAGGATTTGCAAATGCAATTACTTTTGTCTGTCAAGTAAGAATAGGGAGGAGAAAAGGGTAATGAAATATTACTATGAGAATCTGGGCCTGTAGAAAACCAGAAGACCTGGTAAAAACAAGAACACTACAATAAAAACAGTAAAGATTTTTTAAAATTGCATATGAAAGCATATAAAAATATCACTCAAACAAGAAGAAAAGCAAAATGCTCACTCTGTCATTCTACTGCTAGATTTTATCGCTAGAAAACCCTAACAGCTGTAAGTAATATAGTCTGACAGGTGCACTCCTACAACCACTAGCAAAGATGATGGAATTATGTACATTGCTCCTGCCACTGGATAGCATCTAAACTCAGGGTGTTATAAGTATCCAAGAGTCAATACATATGTGCTTGAAGAGACCAAAATAATACAAAATGCCAAGAGTGTGCTATGAAGCTCGTGAGTGTGTGCTGTCTTGTGCTTAAGTACAAGGGTAAATAAATTTGCTAAAATTGAGTTTCAGGTCCTCAGCCAGCTTGCTTGGAAGTAGTTCTGTTTTATTCTACCTGGTGGTCAAGACTGCAGAGCAGGGTGAACTGATGCCTCAAAGACAGGCCTGTGTCCTGCTCCTGCTCGGGTACAGACCAGAATCCTCTGTGCTTACTAGGGATCAAAAGAGATGTTTCAGTGACAGTAAAGCAGTCTCAGCAAGTGGAAATGCACAGGGAGCATTTAATTTTAACAGAAAATAATGGCATTGGCAGTGGCCACCTGTGCTGTTTCTGTGCTGATCTTGCTTTTACACAGTAGTCAGACATGAAAAGGGATATCTGAGATCACAAAATTTGTCTCCCCATGGGAGCAGGAGAAGCCCCATATTAGGATGCCCAACTGACACCGAATTGAGACTGAGAAGACCTGCTCGTGTTGTGGGTAACACAAATGGGAAAATCCTCCCTCCACTTCAGAGGGAGATGAATTATGAAAAGTGAAAGCACAAAGTTTTTTTCCTCCTTTCTATCTGGCCAGCACTGATGTTTGGTCCCTGGAGTGATTTGCATGTAGTCAGTGCCAGAGGGCTCTTTCCTCAGCCAGCATGTTTCTGCTTTTGAGTGATGATGTTCAGACACCATGCCAGTAAAGCTCTGAGATCAGCAATAGTTCAACACATGACAGCAAAGTATCATTCTGTTTTTAATTATTAAGCAAGGTGATGGATTTAAAAACTGTAAAAGAAAAGGGCTTGATTCTGGTCCCATTTTTTTTAGTATAAATGGCTAACCTGTGGTATAAATCATCAAAGGATGAGGAATTTCTTTATTTTAAAATGAAATGTGAGGAAAAAGGAGACAAGAAATATTTAAGGCCATCTCACAAGCTCCTGGAAATATACTTTTTTATTCTAGTTAAAGGAAAATAAGTACTATACTTGTCAGTTTCCATCTTTGCTAATTTGAATGGGTGATTGTGCTTTTCAATTAGAAGACAGATTTGGGAGCCATTGTAGAAATTGCAAGGACCAACAGCAAATTCAGGCAGCATTTACCTTTAGCTAGGTGAGCTTATGGACCTTCTGATTACAAAGCAGTATAGCACTATCAGCTAGCCAATTTGAAATATATTTGCTTCCAGACTGAGCTTGTAAGATTTTGTAAGTACACATGGAAACATTTCCGTACTCAAAGGATAGTTTGCAAAAACACCACCATATACCATTCTTCTCTAGCATAACCAACTATATTTTGGAAATCTTCTGTCCAACCATAAAATTTACTCTTGAAAAAAGAAACACCTAGAAAAAGGAATTTGCTTCCTTAATTCACCCATCAGGAACCAGGTCCCCAAATGTCAGATTCATTCTGATGCTAAACATCCTACTGTATAAATAGGAGTGGATGGATTCCGGGTCAGGGTTAGGGTTAGGGTTGAGCTATATGAAAGGCTACACTTTTAGATGTGCTTCAGTCTACTTAGATTGACTAATCTGAAATTTTTAAAATCTATCTAAAATTGCAAAGTTTCTTTTCTAAAATTTACTCCCTATTTTATTACCATGGCTTCCTTCATCTGTGTTTTTTCTCAAACATAGAAAATATTGGTGACATCTCTAATCTGTTGCTCTTTGAGCTATTTACATATTTAAGAGGATACAATGAAACACTAAGACACAGGTGCGACACTGTAGCAGGTTGCCCAGAGATGCAGCAGCTGCCCCATCCCTTGAAGCGCTCAAGATCAGTTTGGATGAGGCTTTGAGCAATCTGAATTAGTTGGAGATGTCCCTGCACATTGCAGGCGGGGTTGAAATAGATGGCTTTTATATATCCTCTGTGTCCCTTTCAACCCAAATTATTCTAATACTATGATTCTCTGAAAACATGTTGACACTTTTTTTCTTTACTGTTTTCACAAATCCAAGCCCTATGTCACCATGAGTCCGAGGTCTGCTAGTTCTCTGAACACCAGTCCCAGATAAAGAACAAAACACTGATAGGGATACTTGCAACGGCATCCTCACTATTGTAAGAGGGGAAAGTGCCTGGAAGACATGTGGTGCTCTCTCAGCTAGGCAGAGCTTTCTAAGAGCACTAGTAGTCTCTGTGCAGAAGTGGGAAAGTGTCATCTTTATCAGACAGCTTCCTAGCCTGTGCTGCCCTCTCCAAACAGCACTCTGGCACCAAGGACTTCTTTGTGCCTACAGATGAGTGCTTCCATATAATTCTGTAATTTTTCAGCATAAGGCAAATGGTATGGACCCAATATTTGCAGAATTTCTGGCTTATTCATTGATTGTGTAGTCTTACTGAAGATAGAAAAGAAAGGCATCTGAAAACATAATTTCTATACACCTGGGGAAAGTTAGGTAAAGATGTAAAAACAGAAATCCTTTCTCACACTATAAACATAGGCCATTAGCTGATGAACACTTAATCCTTTTCCAATTTTTGACTGATTCTTTTTGTGGAATAAAATAAGAGAAAGCAGCTATATATTTTTTATCATTATTTTTTATTATTTTTTAACACATTTGCACAGTGGCTGATCTCTAGTTTACCTGGGAGGCATCTAAACATACCATACTTGCTCATGAGGCACCAGCACAAGGCTGCAGAGTATTTCAGGAAGGTGAGGAGGCAAAGTAAGGAGGCAACCTCACAATAGATGCTTTCACCTGGCCCAGTCTCTTTTGTAGGGTTTTGATTTATAGATTTCACTTTCACTTTATGTATTTTCCCAGCTAATAGATTTCAATTCTTTTTTAGAAAGACAACAAAAAAAATCTAAAAAATGCTAATAATCCACTGTAGCTTACAGAAATAAGTTACAGGGAGAAGATTGCTAGGTCTGTCTCTGACTGTCTGTGTATTAAAAAGCATTTTGCTGTACACCTGTGTGATCAGTAACTTTGCGTATAGCATCTCTTCTAGAATGGCAGCTCTGATTTGCAGACCCCAAGTGGCATCAAATCTACCACTTCCTTTATTAGCTCCTGCCAATAGTGAATAACCCTAATAATTGAGGAAAAACATTTTCCAGCCTGATTTCACACCTTTGTGCCAGTGCATGATAAACAAGGACTGACCAGCTATGAATTGAGCAGTTTGGAAAGAATGAAAGAAAGAACAAAAGAAAGAACAAAAGAAAAAGAAAGAAAAAAGGAAAGGAAAGAATGAAAGAACAAAAGAATGAAATAATGAACGAAAGAAAATATATATCAGAAACAGGTGAAGAAAGATATAAAGTTTTTTAAAAAAATGTTATTTTTCTAGTGTGCATAATCTAAGGTGTCTTTAGTCACTGTAAAAGGTAAGAGTAACTTAAAAAACATTGACTAAATCACTCTGCACCTCTGACCAAACACTCTATTAGGGCATACTTTCCCTGACTCCAGGAAGAAGTCTAATTAAGGACAGACTGTCACCACTGTGGTATTTAGTTCAGCATTATAGTTATTTCATCAGTGTGCCTTCAAAGAGCTTGCTCAGGGCTGGAATTCATATTCTACTACTCTCATTGGGGCTGAATGCTGACAGAGGAGGGGAAAGAGGAGTCAAAAAATGCTAAGAGGTGACACAGCCTGTCACAACATGGAATGTGCTCAGTGCTGATGGTGGAGCCACTGTCCTCCCAACACTTCACTTTCCTCAGAAATTTACACCAGAGGTACTATTGAACTACAAACTCACAAATGGGAACACTATGTCCCCTTATATTTAATTTAAATGAACTGGTTCAGTGAAGCCAATTGAGAGTTCTAAAACCTTCAAGAATTATTTTTGTACTTCTTTCTGAAAACATGTGATTAAAGTGACACCTTTTCACAGCATGAACAATATCTAAATCTCTGGCTTTGAATGAATTCAAACGGGAGTATAAAAAACCCCCTTAAAATATCTCTAGCCTCAATAATGAAAATCCCAGATACTAAACACTCTTAATTAAGAATGTATTCACTTTTAAAATGGATTTAGTCTGAGTTTACTGCTGTAATTTTTGCTAGTGTCACAGGATGCTCCTCCCTATATATGCAGAGTTTAAGCATGAACAGAGACCCAAATTCTGGTTGCAAAGTTCTGTGCTTTTAAACACGAAATGGAAATACTCAAGATTTAACTTCCTAAGCCAATGTTTTGCATGTTCTCTACATAGAAATGATCCATGACTGGAGCATGATTCCTTAAAAAATACATATATGAGTTACACAGCAAGACCTCATCCTGAACACCAAGCTGTTCAGCAAAAGTAGTTTTATGTTTATGTACATGTCTTGACTTCCATATAAACAGGCAAAATTGCTTACAAATTGCTGGATTTCTTTTAAGATCCCAAGCCAGAAACACATATGTGCTTGATGTTCCTCATATATTCTTAATTTGGTTTTTTTTTTTCTGTCCATACTTATCCAACAATGCTTTTCCTTTTCTTTGGCTTGTCCATTCAGTCAGTGATGAAAGATCAAACTGAGATGAAAGTAAGAATTGATCCATGTGATTCCCTGATGCCCCTCTTCTCCTAGATACTCAGGTCAGACAAACAGCTATTACTAGTGACCCATGAAAAAACGTGGGAAACAGATAATTTTCTGCAAAATCAGGTTAAGCAGGCACATCATGCAATATATTAATACACGTTCTCAGAGTCTGACAACAAAATTTGCCCCAAGATAATATTGCTTTCATTGGTTATTCTTTTCCTAGCTGCAAAAAAAGAACAAAATCAAGGGCTAAGTGAGTCTGACTGCTGTTTAGAAAGAAAAACATCTTTCTGTCATTGTGTTATCCGTGAAAGATATCAAAACCTAAGAAATAGTCAAATGGCTCTACAAATTCGCCGTGCTTATTAATAAAATCTTCTACAGCAGGGGTGAAACTGACACCAAATACTGTCTACTAACAATTGGAAAAGGCTTTCAGTGAAAAGAAAAAGTGAATTATTATCAAAGAATTTTTGGGTAGGTTTTTTTTCTTTCATATCCTTTTGCATCATCCTAGTGTTGGTTTCACAAGCTGAGGCATAGCAAAAGGCAAAACCAGCTTTTGAAGAATACTTTCTTCTATTTGCTTGATCTGTCCAGAAAAATGGAACTGTTTGCATCATGAAATCACAATTTGACCTTGTAACAAAAAAGCCACCCAAAACAACAACAATAAAAAAAAATACATACATGAACAAACAAAATTAACCAAAAAAACAAGGCCCCCACCCTTGAACCCGGAGTTGTTAGCTGTGAAGTAGTCAGTGAGAGGTGGAGTGTTTCAAAAGTTGTTTAATGCTTTTCCCGAAACTGGTCTTTGCAGGAGTAGGAGAACAGGAATGAAGAAGGTCAGATAAAATGATGAAAGAGATTTGCAGTCTCTTTTTAAATATACTTTTACTCTTCCATATCTGGAAAAAAAGAAAAAAAAAGAAATAGAAAAGTGTCAAATGCTGCCTTTTTCCACTTTGTCCCAGGGGTAGGTAATCTGGGAAAGTAAAATAAGGGTATCAGTTTAGACAGCCTCATTTTCCGCAAGCAGTGAAGCTTTGCTTAACTGTTGAAAGGGTGCAAGATGAGGCACACCAAGGCAATACCTCCTAAGGGCTCAACTGGAAATATCATTCTGTCCTAAACAAATTGAAATCTATTATGATCAGACTAATCCAGCTGGAATTCAAATTTAGGCATCAAGGAGATTACATAACAGAGTCCAGCATGCTTAGATCAAGAAATTTGAATCGGTTTCTTTGCTGTAGTGCTCTCTGATCATCCTTGATCCAATACCTTTTTGCTTATGAAGGCAAGAATGTTGCGCGTGTGGTTTGAAATTAAGAAAAGAAAATGCTCCAAACACAAAAGAACACTACATTTAAAAAGCTCTTTTCTCCCAATGAGCTTTCAGTGAAAAACACAGCCTTAAGAACGGAGAGGAGCTAAAGATATAACAAAAGACGTGCATTTTACAATCTGCTTGACTCCTCTGTAAAATACTTATAATCCCTTGGCCTCATAATTAGGCTATGTTTGACTAACATTATCCTGAATGTATGAACATAACTGTTTTCTATGTAGTTATACTACAAGTGCATCTTCACAATCCACAGATTTCCTTGAGAAAGAAGTATAGACAAGAAAACTTTTCTGTTATTTATAGTGACAATGGACAATTTCTAATGAAAGAGGACAGTCTATCAAATTCACCTCATAACCATCTCTAGAACTCCTCTGGAAAAGCTTCAAACAGGAGCATGAATATTTTACTTTTATTGGCTGTTCTAACTGGTTACTTGAGTACACCTGGCACGCTGTTTAGCTACTGTTATTCTGACAATGCTTGTATCAGCAGAGTTTGAAAGTGCATTTGAAAGAGTCTCTCAACCAAGGAGATTCAGCCCTAGGAGAGATGAATTTACCTGTAGGGCTGGGCATGCCTTGGAAGACATTATTGCATCAAAACATCTTTTAGTCCTTTCAGGAAACCAATTTCTTTTGTATTCAATAATATATATTACCTTTTCTTTTTCTTTTCTTCTTTTTTTTTTTTTTTTAATGGTACTTGGGCAAAGGAGAAAAAGGACTGCCAAAACAAAGATCTTTGTTGCTGGATTGCATTGTCTATGATGAATGTATACAATGGCTGCACAGATCTACTAGTGAGTTGGTATCTTCTACCACACAGATAACAGAGGAACCTTTCCTTTCAGGATAGTCCCCTGTAAATTGCTACTACAAAATCTTGCTCACTGATGCAATTCTAAGACACCGTTTTAAAGAATTAGGCTTCCAGCATTTTATTGGATTTGTTTAGACTGAATTGTCACATTTCCAGCATAATCTACAATAAGCAATATTAACAGCCATAACAACAGTACTACATTTCCTTGATGTTTCCCAGTTAAAACATTCAGCCTGATTTACTGTCATATCCTGTGACATATCATTAGCCACATTTTAAAGAGAAAAGAGTGACCCCAAAGGAAGGGTAATCATCTGGGGCAGGTGGACTAAACGACATATTTGAGCAGTAAGTATTTCTGAACTTCTTAAAGGATTTGCTGAATCACACCAGCGATCTTAAAGAGAGCTCGGAGTACCACCTACCACATGCTTCTCTTCCTATGCCATCCACACCCACAAGAACTTTAACCCCTCCCATACCCAATAATGAAGCAAGGGAAAATGCAAAGTTTTCTCCAGTCTCTGGAAGTTCCCTGTGGAGAACTGAGTCAAGGCAGAAAGGCTGTGGATGTCCCAACCCAGCCAATGTTCAAAGCCAGATTGGCTAAGGCCTTGAGCAACCTGATCTGGTGGTAGGTGTCCCTGTCCATGGCAGAAGAGGTTAGGACTAGATGATCTTTAAGGACCATTCCAACCCCTTAAATTCCAATGGTTCTGTGATAGCTTTTTATTTCTTTTAGCTACATCATCAGCTCCAGTAAGAACACACCAGCTTAGAGTTTGCTTTGAATTGTTTTTCTGCTTGGTGGAGCAGATGTTCTGATTTCCTAGCCAAATTTCCCACTGGGTATAATAGAACTTCCCTACAACTACCCTACCTTTGGATATGATTCAGCATCTTTCTCATTTAAATACAATAGTTCTAGTGCAAATACTAGAATGTATCAACAGAAGTAATTGAAAAAGGAAAAAGAACAAATATGCAGTGCTCTGTACACCTAAGACTTTAAGTAGTCCATTTAGCATATATTGAATGTCATTATCTGAAATAGCCTTGCCCGAATACGCATCTCAGTCCTTCAGCATCTCTGATGAACTTACATTGGTTGGCAAGGTTGACTACTGGCCTTCACTTTGATCACTAATGTAAATGCCAGTGACTTCTGCAACTTTTCATGTGATACCAGCACCCACTGTGAGTCCATTTCTGCTATCAGTTTCTAGTTTATACCAAGGCGTTTTTAGCTTTTGCATGCTGGACTATGAAGCTATATATCTATACAGACTGATACTGAAATGGAAATACACTGCGGTCATCTTTTCCTTCACACAGAATTACTAAGTGTATGAGTATACCCGTACATCAGGGAAGCTGACTGTCAGTTTTGCACAGTAATTAACCTCTTTTAGTGATATTTTGGAGTCCACAGTCTTAGAAGAGCTATCCATTTTAACAGTTGGCATTTATTATGCCTGTATAATGCAAACTTTCAAAATCTGCTCCAGATCAAAGTTTCAAAATCTGCTCACTCAGAACAGTTGGAGGATACCCAGGAGCATTTAGACGGAGGTGAGATTTTAGACCAACTCAGAAACATCTGTTCTGTATTTACTCATGCTCCTCACCAAGCATAAATCACAGGCATGATGCTGGTTGCACCAACTGGCAGCGGAGAGCTGACCTCTCCCAGCACTGCTTCTGATGGCGGCCAGCTCTGCTGCTCCAGATAAATGCCTGCCCTTTACCTCCATCCCTTCCTCTCCAGCTGCCAAAAACACAGTGCTGCTCGGAGAGGACTGAGGACATTGCTGAAGGTTAGGATTTTTTTTTTTTTTTTAAATTTTTTTTTCTCTCAGGGAGTTTTTCTCCCGTTTGTTGCCAGAGAGATGGGAATAACAGGTACTTAAGAGACAAAAGATACAGCCCGGATGGGGAGGAGGGGGGAAGGGATGCAGCTTCCTGTAGTCTTGCTGCAGTCTTGCTGCAGCTGGGAGAGTGAGCTTCATGGCTGGAGGGAAGCGCTGCACTCTTGGGAAGTGCGGAGATACCGTGAGCCTTGGCTCGGGGTCAGGGGCTGGGCTCAGCCCTCTCTGTCTTCCTCTCTCTGGGCGATCGGAGGGCAGATGGCTGTGATTTTGGTGCGGGACTGCTGCTGCCTGGAGGATTTGCTGCCACTGCAGAGTTTTGTCCTTCACTGCTTCTCCTTACTGCAGGTGAGTCTCTGCTAGCGAGAGTGGTCACTGAACTGGGACCTTTTCAGTCCTCACTGGGAGGGACCCTCACCAGCTGCTTGGGTGCCTCAGGGGAAGCTCAGGACCCTGACCCCCTCCCCATCTCTGGAGGGAGCACCTCCCAGCTGCTTGCGGGAGTCTGGCTGCTGCGGACATCCCCAGGACATCACACGGGACAAGTGAGAGCCAGGGGAAAACCCAAAACAACCACCTCCCTCCACCTTCTCTCTCCTCCCAGGGCTGCCCAGACTCCGCTGTTTTCTGCCGCTGCTTCGGTGGTTTTTGCTACACTTTAACTCGACACTCTACGTCCACCGGATCCCCGCTACTCCTGCCATGGCTTCGTGGTCTTTGCTACACTTTGCTTGCCACCTGGGGTGTACTCGTCTCTGCTGTTCCAGCCTGCTGCTCCGAGATTCCTGCTACAGCCCACCTTACCACCCGGAGAGGCACTAATGGCTGCTCCGCATAAGTTTCGCAAGGAGAGCCCATTTTCCCTCTCTCTTGCCACCTGAGCCTCCATTGCCACATGGAGAGGTGGCTGAGCTCACACCACAGCGCCCCCTGCAGCCGCGGGGGTATCATCACACCCGCCCTGCCCAGCCGGGAGCCAACAGCGCCCCTGCTGGCTGTAGCTGTAACTGCAACAAAGGGGAAAGTGCCCGACAGCCGAGAGAAGGCTGTTACTGGGTTTCTGGTTTGGTTTGTTGTTGCTGCCGTTGTTGTTGTTTGTTTATCTTGTTATATATATATTAGTAAAGAACTGTTATTCCTTTTCCTATATCTTTACCTGAAAGCACCATAATCTCAAAGTTACAATAATTTGGAGGGAAGGGGATCATATTTTCCATCTCAGGAAGATTCCCTCCTTCCTTGGCAAACACCTGTCTTTTAAACCAAGACAGACACCTCCCAATGGCACCCAGTACCAGGCCAGGCTATCAGGACAAGACCAAGCCCTATGGTTTTCAAATTGCATTTGAAAGAAAAACCTCTTTTCTCTCCTAAAAAAATAAATGCTGAATGAGGGTCAGTGTGATGTGGATTAAGGATTCTGTGGGCAGGGGTGTTAGGGTTTTTTTCACAAACAATTTAGCCTGCTTGAATCCTTGTGAATAAAAGAGTCTGTGAGGTTCTTGCATGGTCTTGTTTTCTCTGCTCAAATTTCTGAAGCATTATAACCATATGGTTGAGAAAGGGGTTGATAAAGAGTTAACTCATGTAAGCACGAGTTAACTATTAAGAGACAGCAAATGTTAATCACAAAACCTAAGAAGCAAGATTCGCCTTCATCTTGTCAAGATAAGAGGGACAGGATCTGTTGAAAACCAGCACAGAAAACCACTGAAGGACTGCGTATGCTCCGAAAAGAAAGGTGAAAAGTACATTGTGATGAAGACTACTAATCTTCATCAGAAAGACCCCCGAGGAAGATGAAGAGCCTTCCACAGTGCAACCACCAGGGTATACAGCGCATACATGGCATGTATGCTAATAATACTAATGACTTCTGAGAAGTAATTTGTATAACCACTCCTATCCCAAGGAATGTAATGAATATTCATGAAATTTACCCATAATACTGGACTGTATGGAGTGCTCTATGTGTGTGTTTGGAGGAGCAATCCCCCACACACCCGACGCTGAATAAAGCAAATACCCACTTCTCTCACTCTGTCTCTGAAGTGTCCCTTGGCCCAGTTTGGGGCGATTCATACTTAATTCTGAAGGAAGCCCAAGATGACAGCACCACTCAATCCATGCAGCACAGCATTCATGACTATACTATTGAAAATACAGGGAAGAAATGAGAGGTTATCTCATTTTTATTAAAATCAGATTATCTTGTCACTTTGCAATAAACGTGTGTAACACACTGTCAGTGTTACATGCTAACACAGCAGATAGCGAAAAGGTTGCACTTGAAGGAAAGTTCAATATATAACTTCATGTGCTGTGACTCTCTAGCCTAGAAACAGAGTTCCAGGGAGAGTCTAATAAAAAGTAAATGAAATTGTTAGTGGCACCAAGAATGTGAAAGGGAACGATTACTCACTGTTTCTCACAAACCAAGAGGGGAATTACCAAACTAACTTATCAAACAGTAAATTTGAGAAGAATAAAAATATGTGATTTATCATATAATGCCTGAGTAAATTTTGAATTGTGTTGCCTCAGTGCCCAGCATACAAAAGTACCAGGGCTCTAAAGATAATTAGACAAAATAATGGAAGAAAAATCCATCAGAGTGTATCCAAGTCAGAGATTTGACCTCTGCCTTGGCCCTCTGGAACACAGAAAACTGTAGTGCGGTACACCCTTTGCTCTGATTTTGGTTTTTGTTCATTAAGATCTCTGCTGTGAAATGTAACACAGGTGATGGAGAACTAAAGGGACTTTTGGTCTAACCCAGTAAGGTTGTTCAAGTGTTCATAGTAAAGCTGACATGGTGTATGAAAGTAGCTTCTACCCTTACTAATTAAAAGCTTAGGTTTTTCAAAATGAGATTATTTATTTCGAGCTCTGCTCTCCCCCAGAACCCAGCTCCATCCAAGCATTGTGAAATGACAGAAGAAATTGCTAATTCTTGCATGGCCTTCGATATCATAAAACAGTTACTACTGATGCAGTGCACAATGAGGTGAAATAGTAGTCTGAGTAATTGCATCTCACATAATCTATAATCCAGTCTTTCCACTACAAATGACAGAAGTATTTGCAGTTGCTGAGGCAGATCACCAAATATGCCACTTTTAATTCCTTCTTAATTCCTCTGTGGACTCGCTCAGCATCTTACAGGATGTAAAGGAGTGACGTTTTAATTTTGTAAGCTTTTCCCCCAAAACCTGGGTATTTCTTGTCTCCCTGAGTGCTAAAGTGGGCGCAGTCACAATCTGTAGCTTTTCCACCTGGAAAGCACCATTGAAGCTACTCCTAGTGCTCAAAATAAAACGAAGATGTTGAAAATCTAAGCACTCGGTTCTCAGCACTGGATGATCCGACAGGATCCTACTAAAGCCAGTTGAAAGCATTTTCAAAGATATTTAAGACTATGAAGAAATAAATTCTGCATAGTTATGATATTTTCTTTCTTTCGTTGCACCAGAGATGTATGAGGCCTAAGAAGCAAAGTTCAGAAGATCAATGAAATAAAGAGGAAATATGCATCATAAGTTAATTCATCTCTGTTATCAGTATGTCCAATGGATGAGAAATTTTAGAGCAATTATTTTTTTCAAAGAAAACAAAATGCTATTTGAAGGTGCTTGCATTCTCTTTAAAGCAAGGGAAACCAAGAATAAATGCTCTTGAGAAGAAGTTTTGAATACTTGTTTAGTAAGTGAATTTAAATAACATGACTCCAGTTTAGCACATGACCCAAGTGCATAACATTAATTTTGCCATGAGGAAAAATAGCATTAGCATAGAAGGTATCCTGGTTTTGGAGCTTTGGCACATAATTGTGCCTAAATCATTCATGATGCCAAACAATTTCTAGTCCTTTTCACACTGATGCTGAGTTGTATGTTTGCTTGACAGCTTGCATTCCACTTGCCCTAGGATAGCATTAGTGGTGAAAGAGATTAGTTTTGGTTTAATATATATTATTTACCCACCAGCATATTATGGAAATATATAAAAGCAGATAAAAATATAATGAATACACTGGCAAAGGTTTGATTACACCAAGTAATGATTGAGTTTCCTGAATAAAGCATGTATGAAAGAAATTAGATACTTACTATGTAAAGCCACCTAGAAGATTAAGTGTAAAAGCTTATTCTATATTTGACAATCAAACATAATTCAAACCTCTGTATATGTTTGGGGTAAAAGCTCGATCATTGTTTTCATAAAGAGATGTTCCATTGTGGATGGAAAGAAAAACCCCAGTCCTTTTCAAGGAGCAAGGGGGATGAGCTGTGTGCTGGGTTGACCTTGGCTAGACACCAGGTGCTACTCTATCACTCCTCTCCTAAGCCGGACATAGGGAGAGAACATATAAGGAAAGGATCACGTTTTGAGTTAAGGGCAGGGAGAAATCATTCAACAATTACTGTCATAGGTAAAACATATTTGACTTGGGAAAATTACTTTAATCTATTAATGAAATCAGAGTAGGCTAATGTGAAGTAAACCCAAATCTTAAAACAACTTTCTCCCACCCCTCTCTCCTTCCTGGGCTTAACTTTATTCCTGATTCTCTACCTATTCCTCCATAGGGCACAGAGGACAGAGAATGGAAGTTACAGTCAGTTCCTCCCACATTGTCTCTGCTGCTCTGTCCTCCTCAAGGGGAGGACTTCTCATACACTGCTGATGGGCTTGGCCTTGGTGGGTGGATCCCTCTTGAAGCTGGCTGGGAGTGGCTCTGTCAGACATGAGGGAAGCTTCTAGCAGGTTCTCAGAGAAGCCACCCTTCCAGCCCTTCCCACTACCAAAACCTTACCATGCAAATCAAATACAACCTTCCACAGGAAGAAGGATAATCAAAGCCAACAAAGTTTTCAGCCACATATGTGAATTAGAATTTTGTAATAAGCACTGGGCTTCTTTGGCTGAGTGACTAAAACAAGTAGGATAATACTTAGCTCTGGGTCAGACACAAGGAATTGGTGTCTTTCGCACATGGCAAAATGTCTTTTGGAGATCGGGGTTTTTTGGGGGGAGTGGGGTGGATAGAGAGAAAATAAAAGATCAAGCTGAGTTTTTCATCTAACTAAAACAAAACTTTTATGTTTACCATTTACTTAATGCTGGATAAAAATGCAAAACACCATTTCAAAGCAAAAATGTTCATTTTGATTTTTTCGACATCTCTTCAGTTTTTGACAATCACTTGTATTAAATGAAACTCCTAAACACTTTAGCTTGACTCAAAAAACCCACTTTTCAACTAATAACACTTGTTGATTTTCTTCTACATTAGTTATTGCTTGCAAGTACCAGGTTTTGAAGTTAAGAAAAGGAAAGAAGTGGTTTAGAAGGAGAGAAAAGAATGAATTGCCTAGCGATGGATCAGTTAATGATTATAAGTAATAAAGATTACACTTTTCCATCATGAGTATCCAGGCACCTGTGTGTTGCTTTCTCTTTTGGAGTGGGATGCTACACCTTATAAGAGTCCTATCTGGTTCCTGTAGCTAGTATGTTCAAATTGGAAGCTTGTTGTTCTGTGAGGAAGGAGTAAGATGTAATCTAAATATCACCAATGCCTTTTGAGGAGCCATATCATATTCTTCCTTCTTGTCATGAGAAGATATGATCTTGTTTCTCTTTCAGGACTAAGTGTTCATCAGGAAAAAGAAGCCTGACTGTTACTGTATCAAACATAATTCTTGCAGCTGGGAGGAAGAAGGACTCTTGTTGCAGTGTTTAAGTCCATGCTACACCCCCCATGTTGTTTCAAAGTGATCTCTCCCCACACCACTGTGCCAGAAGGTCCTCTCTCCCCCTCCCCTCACCTCTTCCATTGGCCCCTGTTATGTCATTCAACCTTTCCTCCCCTGCTAGCCCTCAGATTATTGGTTACTGATGTTCTGCCCGCCCCTGGCACCCCTCGGGGTAAAAACTGCACGCATGGGTTTGTTCGATGTTCTTTGTCTCTGCCTCCCATTCTGAGAGGTTTGTTCACGGTCCACACCGACCCAAATAAATGCCTCGGAATTGCACACAAAGAATCCCTCTTGCCTCTTCATCTCCGTAATGTGCAGAACTGTGTGTGATTGGTGGCTTGCATCCACCAGCAAGGGTAAGGCTAAGTGCTTGCGTAGGTGCTAACAGAGCACCACCACAGCGTCTCCATGAGGGAGAAGTGTGGCACCAGTCCACCAACCCCATGTACCGCATTAGACTCGCCTCTTGCTGAAGTGGAAAATTTCTGTACATCATCACACAGGCAAATTTTCCTAAATGGGATAAGGATTATAATAGAAGAAAAGTCACAGCTGTATTCTCTGACTGGTGCAATAAATTAGTTGATGGTGCAAAATCAAGGAAGAATTTCTGCAATGCACCATGTAAGTTACACATTCCTCCATGTCTCTAGGATCATGAATGTTATCCCTGAGGAGCAATGCAACCATATGCCATCTCTGAGCAGAACTATATGTAAAGGACCAGAGGTAACATGGAAAAATGTTCCCCATAAAGGTAACTACTCAAACAACCCTAGTTAAGTTGCCTTCGATGATGATATTTTCACCACGCACCTGAATATTCCAAATATTCACTTAAATCAAGACAAATGGAATTCCCAGTTTTTCAGCTTGTCACATATATCTGTAGCTTCATGTAAAGTAGAATCAAAAAGCAATCTAGCATCCTAAAAACCATGTACCTAGGCTCCTATGGCCTGAACAATAAAACGCAGGCTAAAAAAGAGTCACATGAAAGTCTCAAAGGAAAACCAGGTGCTTTCCGTAAGATTTACAAACACACACAAAACTCTCAAGTTGCAAAATCATCTGCATAATTATAAAAGGTACCTTTCTACATATTCCCTATATTCTCACCAAGCATGCATACCATGGTGATGTACTGTTTGCCTTGTCTAGATACTAACGATGTATTTTGCACTTAGCTTCAAAGATCACATCACATCATGTTCATCTGCTATTACAACTGCATAAAACCTTCTTCAGAATGCATTCTTCTATGCAAATTCCAGCTTGCCTCAGGTGCCACTTGCTAAATTAGACAAACTCAATTTTTTCAAAAGAGCACAAAAAGGATTTTTAAAAGCACAGAAGCTATTCCTTCCCCCAGTTATTCTATACTGCAGTACTACGGAACAATTGTTCAGCAGAGATAAATTACAGTGAAATATGTCTTTTTGGAAGGCAAAATGCCTTCATGTTTCAAGCAAGTTTTCCCAGAAGCTAATGAGTCTTTCCAATTTGTAATTTGAGGCAATAACCATTAATATAATTCAAGTAACAGGCCATATAAAAGAAGTGAGAAAAGGGAGGAAACTGTCTTTAGTAAGTAGTCCTAGGCTATGGTCATTCCAATTTTCCTGTGCTGCTGGATTATGACACATAATATCAAGAGCACTATCAAGCAGCAAGGAGAAATACAGTGTGTTTGCCTTACAAACTGAAATGGACTTTCTGCTTCTGATAATAATGGAGAGATCAGCTTATCTTTTGAAACAGAATTAGAAGTGGCACCATTATTTATATGACTTAAAATTTACCTTTTTACCTCTCTCAAGAAGACATAAACAAATGCTCTTCATTTACACGCTTGAGTAAGCTGTTTTAAAACAACATCAGAATTATGTGCATTAAATAAGCAGGATTTCATCAGAAGTCTACTTAGTGTTCATTGCTATGTAGTGGTCTTGGCTAGATTGACACATACAAAAATTGTATCTTACAGAAGGCTGCAAAGACAGGCAATTCTTAAATGGTTGAGAAGTTTTGACAAATGAAGCTGGGAAGAATCCTGTTAATTTGACTCTCTCTGGATAATTGTGGAGCTCTCATCATAGTGTCTTCTCACCACCATGTTCCTATACCAAAGGCATTGTCAGATAACAGCATTCTGTGCCGGCTACTGTGCCACTTGATTTTTGGGACAAATGGGACAGAAAGAAATGAAGGCTTCAACTTAATAATCAGGGAAATTTTCACTTCCTGATCAAGAAATCATTATCAAGAAAAATTAAGACTGAAAGGCAGCTCTATATATTGGCATGAGCAATGTACAGAACTCAAAGGAAAAGCGTTTAACTACTGATAAGCAACATTATACCTTAACAAAATTAAAATAAAGAAAGCTAAAACCTCCATCTCTGGTAAGCCTGAAATATTGCCCGTGTATTCAAAAGTCTACATATAGTATTATATTACATTGTATTATAGTGTCTATACTCTATTCTGTTGTGTTGCACTGCATAGAGGAATGTGGTACTTAAACAAAGACCTGTCAAAAAACAGGTTTTGATTTGACCATGAGGTGGCAGCACTGCTCAACACATAGCCAGAGCACATTGGGCTTTCACTGTATGTACTAGCTGCTGAAGAAGCAAATATCTGGTATATTTCTTTGCTAAAACATGCATGTTACCTCTAGAGTAATACGTTCCGCAGACAAACACACAAAAAAGGAACCTTTTATTTGTCTACAATTGGTAGCTGAGAGAGTATATTTGATTGAATGACCTGTGCTTGGTCCCCAAAACAAGACGTCACACTGAAAACTTTGCATTAACATTGCAGAATCTTTTCCCAGTGAGCAAAAAAAAAAAAAAGAGGACGTGGTAGAAATAACCTGTGAAAGTGTTAATCATAGGATCATACAATCAGAATAGTTGGGTTGAAAAGGGACCTTTAAAGGTCATCTAGTCCAACTCCACAGCAATGAGTAGGGCCATCTACAACTAGATGAGGTTGCTCAGAGCCCTGTTCAATCTGACCTTGAATGTTTCCAGGAATGAGGTTTCTACCACCTCAATGGACATAATGTTCTGGTGTTTCACCACCATTACTGTAAAAAATTTCTTCCAATATCAAGTCTGTGATGGGGAAGAATAATTTTCTCATTTGCTGTCAGTTTTATTAGAAAAAAAAATTGGAAAGGAAGCACAGGAAATGCTTGATGAACTTGTGCTGATGATCTCTCTGAGAGGGCTGTATCTTTATTTAGGAAATGGCATCCCCATATTTCTTTTCTTGAAACGGAGAAAAAGGGCAGTAGTGAGTAACAAGCAGTATCTCCCACAGGAAAAAGAAACCAAATAATATGAAGATCAGATAAAGATGAGAAGAAGACTAGTCTATATTCAAGAGACTTGCACAGGATTTTGAACCAGTTAAGTCTGAAATCCAAGACATGACTGCAACTTACATAGCCATCCTCAAACTAGCTTTACTGCAGATGGCTTTGGTATGGACAGACTTAGTCATACAAAGCTCTGGCTAGACATGTAGTTCCTCACACTCTCAGTGAGCTTGATCTTTGTTCCTGGAGGCATGCCCATTTAAGTATTTTTTTGTACCTTCAAGGTATCTGACACAGAAACTACATTTCACACCTGTAACTGCAGGGTAGACAAGTAGTTTCAACATCTTTGTGTCAACTATTCTATGTCTCTTTAGTCACTAGGTTCCCCATGTAGTAGAAGGACAAACATATCAGAATTATTTTGGCATGTATGTGTGCCTATAAGAAGATATTACAATAGCTTCCTTTATATATAATTTAAAAAGCAAATTGGATACATATCCTACAAAGATTTATGCAAAATATACTCTGCAGCTTTCTTTTCTGGGTGCAGGATGCCTGCACAGTAGGACAGAGTGTTGTCAGTTGGGTTCAGGGTTTCAGCTGATGCAAAAGGGTACTGGTGAAAAACCTGAAGCTCTTGTGTATGTTAAACATACACAAACGGGCCTGTTTAATACAAATACTTCCCAGCTACACACTGAACTGAGGTTTTAAAACCCGAGAACAGAGGTTGTAAAACCCAAGTACCCTTGACCCTGAAAAAAGTCCAGGCTGAGTTTCACCCACTAGCAAATTACTAGCAAATGTGGTGAGCACATTATAGCCATAATCTCAGTCTTTCTAATTCTTAAATCTTTTTTCCAGCGTGTGATGTGTGAAAGACCATGCACTGGCACAAGAGAAAGCATATGTTCCAGTAAACATTTCAGTAGTCTGCAAACAGCTATGTATTATCCATGGATAATATTCCTTCCTCCACATCCCTCACATGGCTGGTAAGAAGATTTGCTCTGTAGTGGGTAATGGACAGGACAAGTTGTGCAGCGTTTGGCAAAGCAGAAACTCCATTCTAGTGGTTTTCTTTTTAAGGTATATAATTCACAATAATTTTTCTGATTTTTGTCAATTAGATAATTACCTATAATCTGCCTCTACACTGTCTGAATGAGAAACAGCTTACAAATTGTTTTTGCATGGTTAGAGTTGCTTATTCACTGTAACCAACTGGTCCCATAGTACTGGTCTTTTCCCTAAAGAGATGGACTTAGCTATCTCTTACAAGACAATAAATAACAAATGCAAATAACAATGTTATAAATAAAAAGCGGGAAATTCGCGCTCAAATATGTAATATCGAAATATGTACTAAGTTAAGTTGTAACCAGTTTTTTAAAACAAGCGGAACCTGCCTAGGGAAAAATTGTAACCTCACCCAGGGAACAAATTTGCATTCCAAAAACGGAGCTACAGAGAATGACGGCTAGTCAGGAAAGCATTGAGCAGACTACATTTCCGAGAAGAACTCCTCAGCCACATTGATTAGATCATCTCCGAAAATCCCCTCCCAGCTCAGGTGCTAACGGCCGGATCGAGAATCAAGATAAGGAACATCATGAGCCATCAGATAACATCCCCTGGTGATGAGGGATCAATCAAGCTCAGGACATGTTTTGTTCACCCCAGTTCCATGAATGGCAGAGTCCATGAATATGCTGATTGACAAAAATAATACCCAAGATCCGGACTTTATGGGCAAAAACTGTATATAAGCAAGCTATTGGAGGTAGCTGGTGTGAAAGGAGGGAGGTCTGATGCGATAGAGGTCAGATCTGTGTTCACCCAGTTCCAACCCCGGGCTTGGCACTGTCTCCTTTTCGATCATGGCATTGTGTGTTCGAACTCTCGGACACGAAATAAAGTTTTATACTTGTTTTATCTTAAATTGGGCTTACCTATTTATTACAACAACAAAGATAAGCAACTTGCAAAGAACCAGATTCACATCCTCAATCTTCAATCTTCAAGTTAGTATGAAATATTCAGTTCTTGGTCCTCCAGCCCAAATAAATAGGTGGCCCCAATCTTTCTAAGACTTTTAGAGTGAAGGCTTTCAAATGTAACCTTTTCCTCAAAGTTAGATATTCATGGGTCTACTCTCTTGGCTGAGCTGGTGCTCCTGAGTCCTTCTAAAAAAGCCCCAGTGTTTCTGCATTCATGTGGTCCTGCAAGGACTGCAGCCTTCCAGCACAATGGTTGCTCAGCCATCACCCGCCAGAGTAGGGAGAGCAGTCATTCTGCCCATTAATCTTTCTGGAGTCTTGATAGTTACATACAGAACTGCACATACTCATGAAAATCTGAAGAGTCACATGTTATTTGAGTATTTGTGCTTAGCTTCTGCATGACTGCAGTAAGAGCTGTGATTGGTACTTTTTCAAGACTGTTTTCCTTACAGACAGTTAACTCAAGTATATAAGTAACATGACCTCTTAACAAAAGAACTGAATTTTTTAAACAGTTGTCACTAAAGGGCCTCTTAAGAAAAAGTACATAATAATTTTTCTGAAATTAATACATGCTTCTAGATTAAATTTGCTATGTGTTTAGTTGAGGTATAGCATTTTCTTCTTATTTACCACTTCACTAGAGCAGTAGGAATTTAAATAATTTTGATGGTTTTGACCATCAAAATAAAGCACTCTATTATTTATATTTAGGAATAGTTATGTTTCAGTGAATTTCACTGTTACATACACAAAGAAAATGCTAGAAAATTTGTTCCCATTTATTTTGCTACCTAATAATTCAGCAATTGCCTTTGAAGCAATGTGGTTCAGATACTATCTCAGAGGCCTGTTGTGGGGATACGAGAATGGGCTGCGGGCAGCCTCGACTTTGATAAGTTACAGCTGTATCCCTGGGAAGAAAGAAAAACAACTTGGAATGCAGGTGTGTGTTGATTTCTGTAACAAGAAGCATGTGAGTGACGTAAGAGAAAGGTATAAAAGGTTATGCTGTAGGCTAATAAAGAGCTGATGACTGCCGGTGCCTGCCATCATCTTCTGCATCAGTCTTTTGTCCACCATCAGCCTGTGGTACACAGGTGAGGAAGTGCAAAAGCATAAACACACTGCAGAACTTAGAGATGTTTTTCCAAACAGCTGAGGCTGCTAAAATGTCTGTGGACCTCTACACTAGGCTCAGACTCATTTGAAATTATTCCCAGATGCCCTTGAAACCATCCTATGGCTTGAGATTGCTACAGTTCAAAAATGTTTCAGCAACCTCCCTTTTCAATAGCATCCTTAATAGGACCTCTTATGCAGCATTTTTCTTAGGTCTGGTTTTCTCATGTCCAGTGCAGCCTGTCCTTACAGACAGAAGAATACAGCCCAAAGAGAATCAGAAGGATAGAATCTCACAAATCTGCATTTCCTATTAAGCAACTCTAATAATCCAGGATTTTTCTTTCAGGCACTACACAAAAATTGATGGATAAGGCTTACCAGCAGAACTAAGTGGTACTAGGCATTATGTGAAAGAAATTATTTTCCCTCAGAATGGTTCAATGGCTTTTTTCAAATCTAATGACTGTTTCTGTTAAGTCTGTTTCTGGTTACCACACAATTTTTTTGGTTTTAGAATAAACTGGAGACGTTTAGGAAATAATAGATTGCATATAAGAATGGGTGTCAAAAATGCAATAAAATGTTGTCCTTACCATCTGTTTTCTTTGATTCATCCCCCACACTAAACTTATCTTTTCTGTCCATTTTATTGTCTTCCTTTAATTCACCTGGAAATAAGCAGTAAGAAATAAGAAACACTATAAGCATTTTAATGCAGAGTGCATTTTAGTGCTTGTAACTCAATGAAATTGCAACACCCAAAGGAGATGTTCCTTAGGAGGAAAGGTCTGCATTCAAAAGGAACTGAATTAACACATTTTCATAGAACAAAGCACCAGAAAAAATTTATCCAACTGCTACAGATAAGCAAGTTTTACAATCTACATATAAATTTCTTCTAATTATCAAAACCTTTTAAAGTTCATATTCAAACTCACAATTCCTCTGACTGTATTTAGGCCAGTAAAAACCTGATCATAAGATTCATTTCAGAATCAGGAGTCTGAAACATTTATGCTTTCCAAAGAAATAAGATCCTGCAAGTCTTTATCCTAAGTGTCTGTTTTAAAGAACCATCTTAGATACCGTGAACAGGCCTATGTAATTTTGCCTTACTTTCTCTTACCAGATTTCTTTATCTACAGATTCATTTGTTTTGATATCAGGGAACAATCCTCCTAGCATTGATTATTGCCTTTGGAGTCTCTGTAGCAAACCGGAAAATCAAGGCCTTCGGCAGAGCAATGGTTCACACAGAATGAAAATAGCAACTTAAGATGGGGTGTATTTTATGAAGCCAGGAGTGTTAACCAAGAGTCACTCTTTTTTTGGTCATCTATTAATCATACAACAAAGCACATCAGACTTTACCAGACCATCCCTTCTTTGAATGAGAATGCCGAATGCTAGATAAATAAAAAATAACTTTAAGGGAAGGGTGTAACAGAACAGAGCTATTTCAGCTGCAGTGTCCAAACAGCATGAAAGGTCTTCTTCCTTTTGTGATGCACACCTCAACATAAAAAGCTGTAAAAGTCTCACTTCAGGATTTTGTAGATGTGAGGCTGTAGTACAGTGATGCTTATTCCATTTGTATTACTATTTTTGGTACTATGACTACTTCCCAGCCTCTGGATCAAGATTAAAGGTATTAAGTGTTAAAGAGGATGTGATCTGCCTTCAAAATACACATGGGCAGTGGGTACTTATTTCTGGAACAGCTCAAAAAAAGAAAAATTGTAGAGAAACAAGGTCTCCCTCTTCCACCATGTGCCTTAACCATTAGCATATTTATTATTCTTGGACAGTAGTGGATCAACCTCTCTCTCCAATTAAGCTTCACCATAGTATAAAAGAGGAATGGTTTTCAAACCTTGAAATATTTAAGAGGATGGAACCAAAGCATGTTCTGTTCAACTTTTATTCAAAACTTTTCATGTTTATCTTCCTAAGCTCACTGTGTGGGTGAAAAAAAATGAATGCAGGATGATACAGGAGAAGCAGCACCCTCCTCAGCTGATCACACTGCCACTGAATTGGGATCTTTGTACAGAGAGGTTACGAGCAGATCCAACAGGGTTTAGGTGTCTGTTTGATGAAGGTGGTCTTAAAAAAAAACCAGCACAGTCTCCAGGAACTGAAACAAAAACGCACCTTGCAAAGCACCAAAGTCTTCTTGCATTTCCTCCGCCACCATACAGCTGATGGTAACGATGGGCTAACAATGCTTTCTTGACCATTGCATAAACAAGTTGCTTGACCCTAAGTGTTTGCAGGAAAAAATGCTGAACATCTACACATGCACTATTTCAGAGTTTGATCTCTCAGAGAAAGCACAGGGCAGTGAATGACAGAGAGACTTTAAACTCACCTGATAACACAATTTCTGAACTTTCAGTGACTATTATGAAAAGGTGACTTTTGAGTAATGTAATATCTACCATGTCATACTGCCAGCAGCAAAGCAGAATAATGATCATAATGATCTTTTTGAAAGGGATTACAGAGGCAGAGAAATAATAAGACAAATACATTAGATTAACATACAGGCATAAAGGAAGCTGTGGTGAATCCAGAGATATGAATGTTAAGATTTCATCAGTCCTCAGAGACTCTGCAGTGATTGTACCTCATAATGGCCTTATCCCATAAATAAAGGCGTAAAATTTCTTTTCCTGAGGAAGACACTAATTTTCAGAAATTATAATTCCTTTCAAAGCACTTTTGACACCTGCAGCAGAGACACATTGCTGAAAAAGGTACTAGCAAAATCACTAGAGCACACTTAATCCCCATATTGTTAGAGGCATGCAAAACAAAGGATTGCAGAAGAAAAGTCTGGTGCAGTCTAACTGGCATTTCATATGTCTCTGACCTTTTTGCCTTCCTGAGGGGCCCATTCCATTCACACATGTAACACTGTCTGAAGAAAAATCTCATACATTAGAGAGAATGACAGCTTTGATTCCCACAGTCCTTCCAATCTAAAAAACCCCTAATTATGAAGGAATTACTGGGAAAGGCTAGCAACCCTGAGAATGATATCAGAAATTTTTTAAACAGAATTTCTGCATCTCCTGCCATCTAAACTCACTGTTTGAGCTTGGACTTTCAAAGCCTAAATGCTCATTCAGTCTTTTTCTAAGAGGAAGCTTCTAAGTGTTTTTTTCGCTACTTTTGGACTGCATGATACTAGCCAAGTTTGTGACAAGTCACATGTGACGGTACTGCCATTTTTTTATATTGACTCCAGGGAGCAGGAGCTGTGCAGGGAAGAACAGTGCAATGGCCAAGAGACAAGTGATCTCTTCTAATGGGTTTAATAAGTTTTTTAAATTTTCAAACATTTTTCCCACCTTTTTTTGGGTGCAGAATGGGATTCTTATTTTAACTCAGTTCTACAGCAAGTTAAAAACACTGGAATAAAATTTCAGTCAAAAAACCCTCAAAAATAAAGGGTGACTGACCTTATAAAAAAATAAACTGAGCAAAGGAAGGATAGATGAAATAAATCCTAAAAAAAGAGAGGAGAAAAATTCTCTGTTCCAAAACATGTTTCAGTCTGAGGCTCAAATCAAAGATGCCTTTAATTTGCTTTAAAATTAGTTTATAAGCCAACTTTGGCTTCTCCTCTGTCAGTTACTCAAGCAATGAAGATGTTCATTGAAGCAGGAATATTTGTTTCAGCTTTCCATGCTGTGTATCGTAAGAGGCTCCTTCAATTCCATGAGAAAAATAAGTTTTCCTTTTTTTCCAAGCAGGTATGATGAACCCCATCTACAGAAGAACACTACATGGAATTTAACTTAGTTTCTGATTCCCATATATAGCTGACTATGCCTATGTTCAGGAAGAGACTCTGGGCCCAGGAATGCTTTTTCAGGACATCAGGCTCCCCCATAACAAAGGTGAGATACTGGTTTTAGGGCTGGATTTATGTTTCAGTGGAAGGAGAGAACTCACCATTCTGGACACGCTGTTTCTCTTCTCCCACAATGTGATGAGGATCCATTTTCTTATCTGTTCTAGGCGTGTTTTTCCCTTGATAGGCTTCGTGTTTGCTCATACCACTTTGCCAAGTGCCCTTTACAAGATTCTTACTGGAATCTGCACTTTCACTTTCTCCAGGATTTGGTTCTTTGCTCTTTTCTGTCTTTGCTTCTTTGACTTCTTCACCTGGCTTCCCATCCTGTTCATCTCTTTCCTTTTCATCTGTTCCCTGACAAGCATTTTCCTCTGCTTCTTTCTTAGCTTTTTCTTCTGCATCCTCAGCAAAGAGAGAAGCCAAACAAGGAATGAAATCACAACTATCAGTCAATTTGACAAGAACAACTCACATGTCTAAATCTACATTAGCTTTTCACATGCAAACAAATTTACTTAGATAAATGTAGGAACTGATTTGACAATGGAAAAAGAACATAGGAGGACATTTAACAAAATATTCTGAAAATAACCGCCCTGGTTGTCCTAAATGTGTATTATGCACATGTCCTTTTTTACCGTATAAAGTTCACCTTTAAAAAAGTGGTTCCTCAAAATTCTTAAAAGGCAAAAAGAGATACTAGCTACTGAAGGCTGCAGGAATGTCTCACAGATTTCACAGAATATTCTGAGTTGGAAGGGACCCATCAAGTGCAACTCTTGTGGGAATGGGCCATACAGAGGTCAAGCCCATGCTCTAACCATCTGAGCTTATCTCAGGGTCGCATGGCATACAGAAGGATTCCTCTCATTTGGGGATCTGAAAAACAAAGCTTTATTCTGCACCTGGACCACAGAACAGAACTTTGTGTCAGGAGAATCAGGCTTGCTAAAACACCATTGGATGAGTGTCTCTTGTCAAAAGTAGTGTCAGAAAATACTTTATCTAAATGGTGCTTGGTACATTAGAGTATTTGTTTAATCAGTTCTTTTGTTTGTAGCTCTTTAATGATGATCATTTAGGCAAAAAAAAAAAAATCAGTAATAAGCACTTTTCTCACACTGTATGAGAAATTTTCTATAAATATCATAAGATAAAAACAGCTCACTGAGGCTTCTAGGGAAAATGCCATTACCAAAGGGAATACAGTATTGTACAAATAATTTAATAATAATATTAGCTACAAAAATAGCAGTAATAGGTTCCTTCCTTTCTGATCCCCAATTTCTCTTTGCTGCCAACAAACAGTAAATGTTTCTGTATTCTCTTAATAATAATTGTTTGTACTGGTAACGCATCTTGAGTGCAAGACAGCAGATTGACAAGGGTCATCAATTTAAGCCCCTGCTGTGTGGCAGGCCTTGCTGCAAGACAGGCAAGGAGGGTGGTGCAGAAACTTGCTGCAAGTCAAGAGAAAATAGCAGCCGAGCAAAGATATTGATGCAAGTGGTCTGGAGTCCAAAACCAGATCCTTAGTCCTTAGCCCATACAAAGCTATGCTGAGCCATATGTTTGTATAACTCTTTCAGGATTAAAAAAATATGCATGCTTGTACTGCTCAATATACCTAGAAACACAGCAATTATGGAAAAGTCCCCCACAGGTCTGTTTTGCACATAGGATTTTTATATAGTAAATGCTTAGTCAAGAAAATATATATGGTACTTATTGAAATTAAATTCTTATAACTAGTTACCTGTATTGTAACTTCATTCACTCAACACTCCTATACTGTGACACAGTGAACATGTTAAATGCTTCACTTGTTTGGTTAGCCTTAAATTGGTCCATAAGGAACTGATAGATATTAAAACAAACAAACAAAAACAAACAAAAAAACCCCCAAAACACACACAAAAAAACCCACCCAAAAAAAGAAAACACAAAAAAAAAATAAAAGTCCCTGGGAAACAAACAGATTTTGAATTATATTTTGTTTTCACTTTCATGGAAAGCCTAGAAAGTTTTTTTCCTTATTGGCAAGTTTTAATCACAAAGGAAAACTTGGTTTGAATAATACATGATTTCCTGAACCTTTAGACAGGTCTTTCAGCTGGAGAGGAAAAATCTGCTCTGACACTTGGAGAACTATGCCAAATCCCTAAAGTCACAGCCACATAATACATTAAAACTAAACTCCTCCCATTTATATGAAATAAAACAACTCCATTAAATAAGGGATTGAGCAACAACCATTCAGATCAGAGAATAAATTGTATCACGGTTTCATGAAGAAAAAAAACCCAGTGAAACATTCCTCCTTTTTTTTTGTTCCAAATCTTGTCACCTAAAGCTCTAGGATACCTTGGTCAATCATCCACCCCCTTGAGCTAAGGGACAGTTATACTTAAATGATTCTCAAAAGATGGCTCTCAGTATTTCCAAAAGAACTCCAATAACAGAGATTTACTAATGTCTAAGTTATTGGACATTATAATAATGTCTATAATAACCTACCAATTTTTTCTCCCCTTAATGGTCCAGGGTATTTGAATTAAAAATAGTTTCCTTATTTTGCAGCTGCAGTCCAAAAACTGCTTTCAGCTCTACACTTTCTTATCTATAAACAATGTATCATAATTTTCATTGCTGTACTCTGCATTGTCTACAACTGGTTCATATGTTTTATCAACTGCAGTGTCCAAAACTGGACGCAGAACAGCATTGAGGGCCTTGTTACTGCTGAAAAGATGAGAAGAATGCCAGATGGGTCTTAGAAGCCAAGTCTTTTGGGGGTTTTGTTTAGAGTGTGTATGTGTGTGTGGTGGGTTGCTTTGCTTTGCTTTGCTTTGCTTTGCTTTGCTTTGCTTTGCTTTGCTTTGCTTTGCTTTGTTGGTTTTTTTTCAGTGGTGGTGGGATGTTGGTTGGGATTTTTTTTCAGTTTCACAACAGTATTGAGCCCTGGTCAACTTTCAACCAACACAGCTCTCATATTCTTCTGAAATGTTTGCAGTCCTTCCCAGACTGATGATATCACACACATTTGAAGCTTAGTTCCTAATTAATTTTCCAAGTTATCACCAGAAATATGAAACCAGCTGTGAATACAGAATATCCTGTCCTTCTCCCCTGAACTATCCCCCAACTACCATCCATCTCTAAAACTACGACCCCCTTTCAAACTGAACAATGAACAATTGATAAACCTATACCTACAAATACCATTCCAACTATTTTTGTACCCACTGTGAGTCTGATATGTGACTTTAGGGGAGCTCCCTTTCAAGTTTTTTTCCTCACATTGTTCACGTCCTCTTCATTATGTACACTTACACCACGTAAGAGGAATATAAGGCACAGATGAGTCACAGTGTCCCTATCTTTCTGAATTCAGAGTGAGTTACTGAACTCAAAAAGCAGATTCTTTCAAACTAACAATGCTTACTTTGAGAATGGTTAGATTGAAGATGAGCTTGAAGAAGAAGAGGTCAACAGAATTTTTACTCTTTCACTAAGAAGCCTGGCTGTTACCTTTGGTGGCTTGCACTTTCCATTTCTCCCTGTTCTGCTGCACCACCTCAGTCCAGGTGGCTTTAAAACATTTGAAGTCCACAGTGAGTATGGAGCAGTTGAGTGAGGCACTTCCTTCAGACCCAGTGCTCTTGACACTTGATCTTTTAACTTCAGAGGGACTAACGCTGTTCAGACTGGGACACAAGATCACATAACACAGAAGAAATCAATATCCCATACACTCAAATACAGCTAAGAAAAAATAATGGTTGAAAGTCAGATAACAGAGCCACCCTGGAAAAACAAGCTTGAATCCCTTATCCTTCCCCTCTCTCCCACACCAAGCCAACCAATGTTAAAGCAAAGAGTAAAAGTAAGTATTAGAAATACTAGGCTACTTTTTCCTATCTATTTTTTGGCAGTCATAGTCACTAAGAAATAGAATCGCTCAACGTGCTGTCACTACATTTTGTGTATCTCCACTCCCTAAATATTACTGGAGAGTCGGACAATTCTAAAAATCAAAGATGTCAAAGAAGTAGTCTCCTAAAATTCATCAGTGGGAGGTATTAAGCACAGGTCAATCTCTGTCAAGGGTTTGGTGACCTCAGCTGAGGCTCAGGCACTCGTTTCTGTTACAGATCCTACAGCTGACTTTTGAGGATAGATGCTTTATTGTAAACATGTTAATAAAGGCAGCAAGCTTACTGACAAAGAAAGATAGTGTTTGGTCTTCATTTGCCCAAGAGCAAAGAAGTCACCTGGGAGAGCAAATCCTGACTTGGTGTAGCCCTACTCAAAGGAGCACTACCCATGTGGCATTTGAATCTCAAGACATGCCTTGTCAATTAAACTACTAAAAGAGCAGTATCTCTATAACAGCAGTGCAGGTTTAATGGGCCGAGACTTCCCACACCTAAACTCCAGGTGAATTCTGGAGGTTCTTCACACATTTGCGTAGCCCTAAATACTATCAAAAAAGTGTGCTTATTCTTTCCATCCATCATTTGTGTTTCAATCCTATTTATACTCCTAGACGTGAAGAAACAAGTGCCTCCCAATAACTCTCACTACCTTCTCTCTGACCTCAGTGACTGAGAGAGCACTGAGAGTGTATCTGAGAATGTATCTGATTGCATGGCTACAACCATTTGTGCTCCTTGCCTCAGAAGGCTGATACCACCCTCCTCCCTCTTGGAACTCCTCCAGGCTGGACTTTCCCTGCACAAAGTCACCTCACAAGGTGAGCTGCGGTGTTGACAATGCAGATATGGGTCTTTAAGCCACAAGAAAGATGTACACTGCAGGAAGGGAAACCAGGGCAGTTGATTGCAGTGGCAGCTTGTGCAGAGTGAAGGGAGAGGGTGCAGGGTTAATCACCTGGATCGCCGAAATCCAGACATGCCAGAGTGGGAAGCTTCATCAATTAGCGGAGTCACAATTTTCTCTGTCATGTCAGTCAGCACAGTAAAGGTGGGTTCCACAATGAAATCAATGAAACCTGAGCAGAAACACAAGCAGAGTCAAGCAGGCAAGAGGAGGATTTATGTGGAGTCCCTGCTTCAGTGAATACAGATGACCACACTGTAAATGACAGAGTAAAAAATTATACCTTGAAAGAGGGATAGGCAAATACTAGAAAGGGAAAACTGAGTTATACATTAATCCCTGACCCAAGACCCTCAATATAGCATGCAATAAAAGGTACCTACTTAAACACTGGAAAGAAAATGTGGCAAATCAGAACATAAACAGATTCAAAAAGACTTGTTTTATATAAGGAGTAGTGTGATATTGAAGTCAAATTCCTAGTAGATTTTGATTAAACTTAAAAACAAAGTTCACCTTCAAAGAAGAATTCTCTCAAAGAAGAAAATTAATATAACAGTAATAATAGCAGTAAGCTTAAACCTCCCTTACTGCATATCAATATGTTGCTGTGAATTCTCTCTCCTCAGTGCTTGGCCAGATTTTTCTTATTGATAATAAAACAGATCTAGATGCTTTTCCCACATTTGTTAATATTTTAAAAAGGGAAAAAATAAAGACCCAAGTAATTTCTATTTCAGTATACAGTTTGACAGAGATGAATATGGCTCTGATCTGAACACTGGGAAGTGCAGACTGAAGAGCCGTGTGGCCATAAGATCATGAGATGAAGGAAAATCCAAATTGCATGAATAAAATGTGGAAGTGAGTAGCTTACAGTAGATTACACATTTCCCTGATTCTTTCAGCACTTCACCTATGAGATTTCTTAGTGCTGCAGGTAGCCAAGGAAACAAGTTCTTAATCCCTCCTAAGGGACACTGGGATCCAGGTTACAATTACTACTGTTACAAATCCCTACTGTTACAACTTTTAGATATTTGCTAATTACCAACAGTTAATTGTTCATTAATAATATTGTAATTTCTCTGACCAGGTGTGCTGGTTTTGAACAGCCTGTTTTTTGGTAGCAGAGGGGCCACAGAGGCGGCTTCTGTGAGAAGCTGCTGGAAGCTTGCACCATGGCCAGCAGAGCCAATCCCTGATGGCTCTGAAGATGGACATGCTGCTGGCCAAGACTGGGCCAATTAGTAAGGTTGGTAATGCCTCCGTGATAACATATTAAAGAAAAAATCAAAACAAAGTGGGCACACACAGTTTGTCTTCTAGCCAGAGAAGAGGAGGAGGTGAGAACATCTGAGGGAAAACAACATGGAGACACCAAGGTCAGTGAAGGAGGGGGCAGAGGTGCTCCAGGCACTGGAGCCAAGATTCTTCTGCAGGCTGTGGTGATGACCATGGTTGTTCCCCTGCAGCCCATGGGTCCATGGGGGATGCAGAGATCCACCCACAGCCCGTGGGGGAGGTACTCACACTGGAGCTGGTGGATGCCTGGAGGAGGCTGTGATCCAGTGGGAGACCCAGTGGAGAGAGGGGGTCCCAGCTTCCAAGTTGAAGCAGCCTGTCCTTGGAGGACTGCACCCCGTGGAAGTGCACATCCACACCCACACCACAGCAGTTTTGGGAGGACTGTCTGCTTGTGGGAGGGACTCAGGTTGTAGCAGTTTTGGCAGGACTGCTGCTTGTGAGAGTGGACCCACGCTGGAGAAGTTCACAGAGAACTGTCTCCTGTGGGAGGGACCCCACGGTCTCACAGGGGAAGGACTCCTCTCCTGGAGCAGAGGGAGAAAACCTCAGGTGACAAACTGACCAAACCCCCATGCCCTGTCTTTCTGCGCTGTCAGTGGGAAGGAGGAAGGGGCTAGGGGAAAAAAGGTGTTTTAAGAGCTTATTTTATTTCTCATTAACCTCCACTGACTCTGTTAGTAATACATTCACTTTGCAACTTTAATTCGAGCCTGTTTTGCCCGTGGAGTGTTTTCTCCCTGTCCTTATCTCAACTCATGAACCCTTCATTAAATTTTTCTCTCCTCTGCCCAGCTGTGGCAGGGAAGGGTGAGCGAGTGGCTTTCATGGGTGCCTGGTGCTGGGCCAGTGTCAAACCACAACTCCAGGTCATGATGTGTTTCTACGGCAATGGTGATTCTAGGTGATAACTGAACAACAAAAGAAGAAGAGACCATGTGGTTCAGGTACTTGAATTCACAGATGCTTCAATCCACATCTTGAGTGCAAAACAGTTGAGCATCTTCCTAGTTCCATTTCCCTCCCCATATTTTTGCTAAATTTCTGAAAGGATGGATTATTATGTGTATTTTCATACCAATCAAATTTAAAATGGTACTTTCAAGTAACATTGTGTAAATCTGGAGACACATTCAGTCTTATCTGAACATGTGAATCATGTGCCTCCATAACACTGAGTCAGTCTTATCTATTAAAATTTAGGAAAAAAAGAATTCCCAGGTAGTTAACTAGAAATGCATGCAATATAAAGCTTGAACAGGAAATTGTATGCTACATCACAACCCAGATAGTCCCAGTAGACTTCATATAATGTTTTTAAGCACTGGAAATTTTACTGATGGAGAACAGTGTTAAGTGTGCCACAGGAATCCTAAGGATAATGAGAACTTGATTTACATATGTTTGTATGCCTGTCTGTCTATACGTCTCTTCTATTCCCCTCCACTCGAAAAATTATTTACCTCTTAATGACTAAAGAAACCCAATTCATAATACCTCATCATTCTGCTCAGCAAATAATACCACTGCCATTTGCTCCATCATCACTAACAACCCTGAGACATGCAAATCTCTGATATCAGACACATGAATATGTCACAACTTCAGCAGCAAGATGGTGGGATCTGTTTTGTGAGATACCGAACAGTTGCACATAAACACATTAAACAGTTGTCTTTAAGAAACAGGTTTTCCCTGTGAGAGGTCTTGCATCTCATCAACAAAGACAAGCAGAGGTGCCACAGGTAAACAAACTCAAATACATAGGAAAACTTTTATTTGATAAGTGGCATTTTTTTCTCTATTCCCTATAACATGGATAAGTTATTCAACTATGTTACCTTAAAATGGGTATTATAATAAAGCTGGAATTTCTGCTGTTGTAGAAAAAAAATTAGGACATTATTAAAAATGATGTAACTTTTGCTATATTCTCACATGCCTCCCTGCCTTGTGTGCTCTTGCTCTTCACCTGAAGACACTGAGATTTAAATATGGTGATTTAGTTTGCTAAGTAAAACCCTGAATATCAAATAATGAGCCTGAGTTTTAAAACCTATTAATGCTAATGACCAGTTTATCATCCTTTTTCTCATTCAATAGAATGAGCATGATAAACATTTCCGTACCCTAGAGACTAAGATGATTCTACTAGTTAATGCTGTATGCTAAGAGTGAATTCCAGGCATATTCCTACTGTTCATTCATTATACCTGTGAACATCAACATAGAAAAAATTGGATAGAGGACAGTTTCCCTAAAGTCCACCATAAAAAAAAAAAATCAGCAGCATGCACTCATCAGCCTTTATCCAATGTTTTCTGAAAGTGCATTTTTATTTCTTGACAGTAAAAGGACAAAAATAAAAGTCTGCTGTTGCATTTATCAGCTGCAAAAGAAAATGACAATAAAGGCTGATCTTCAGTAACACAAGCTTCCTAGAGTTTGAGACAGAGAAGTTTTAGCTTCTGATATTCTTGTTGGGAAATATGAAAGTCTTCATTTGGTTTACTTTGCAGCTTTTTTTCTCCCCCACTCTGACAAGCAGCTTGACTTCCCAAAAAAAATCTCTCCCAATTTCTGTACTTCACTATGGTACAGAAATATTTGCCATACTCATTCTATTGAATAAGAAAAAGGATAATAAATTGGTCATTATAATTAACATTAATAGGTTTTCAAAATAAAGTTCATTAATTAATATTCATGGAGTTTTTATTTATCAGTTTAAACTGAACAATTTTTTCATAACCTGACACAACAGGAGAAACATATTCTTTCCTTTGAGGAGATTTTTTTCTGTTGGATTGCTTAATTTCATGCAAAAAGTCCATACTGCCAAAACCTTCAGTCTGCATTTTTGAAAAGCTTTCAGTAATGAAAATGTGTGCCTACTGCTGTTGCATATACAGTGACCTTATGGCAGCAAACCAGCAACTACAAACCAGTTGAGCCACCAGAAGAGGATTTCTAGACTGTGTCCTTGATAGAACCAAAAGTACAATTTTATTTCACAAAGAACAAAGGTTTTTTATTTGTGAGAATTGATAGGTTCTTGGTGCAGATGACAATCATAGAATCACTAAGGTTGGAAAGGACCTTTAAGATCCTCAAGTCCAACCATATAATAGCACAATTTGGAATTCAGTAAGAACTTACTTTCCCAAATAAATGTAATTACTAGTCCAGGAAACAATTTGTTGAGGCTATTAATTAGGTAAATAAATGAACGAAAAGAGATTATTTGTCTGAGAATCTAGCCTACAACTTTGAAAGTCTTATCTCAGCAGATAGTCAGAAAACATAGGTGGTTTCAATTTAACAAAAGGGACATTATAAAAGACACTGTCAAAATGTGCAGCAGACTGAGAAATTAATTATTTTATGATAGTAGAAGGCAAAAGTAAAGAGTAGTCTATGAATGTCAATGGATTACTAAACTGCACAAATGAAATAGTAGATGACTAAATAAGCCTGCCTTTGCCTACTGACAAGTGCCTCTAAGGTAAATTGTATTTGTGCAGTATTTGTATTTGTATTGTATTTGTATTGTATTTGTATCTGTATTGTATTTGTATTTGTATTTGTATTTGTATTTGTATTTTTAAATTGTATTTGTGCAGAAGCCATAGCATCAATTTGCTGTGGCTTGACACAAGGGGCATTGGAAGAGAAGTTTCTTTACTCTCCTGGTCTTTCTGAGCAAAGGAGCACAAAAGGAGAGGACCAGGAAAACTGGTTCCCAAGTATACGCAACCCTATGTAGAGGGACCCCGGGGGAGGCACAGCTCCTCTTCCCTGTAAGGAGCGAGGAACATATCTGAAAGCTGATAAAACAGATGTGTAGCAGCAGTATCTACCTGTACTTTCTCTCACAGCAACCAGAGAGGGAGAGTTTATCTTCTCCCACAGCACAGCAATAAACCTATGTCCAGGAGTCTTCAACACGAGTTTCAGCTGAAACTGTAGCACTTCAAGTTTGTTTCCTCCACGGAGCTACTGACAGAACACACAGTTGTATGGTGGGTTATTGATGCAGAGGTAAACCAGGCCAGGCTTGTACAGGGCTCTTCAAACTCAGATTCTGAGGTGAATTGTCTAAACTTCCAAAGCCAGAAAAATTTGGGATGCTGCCTCTGAGATAATGGCTTGCCTACCAGGAACAATGAATAATTTCAAACAGGAGCAGCTCTTAGCCAAAGATATGAATCTGTACTTTCCTGGATTCAGGGAAATCTTTGTTTCATTCTCTGAGAGAAATTTCTTGCTTCAAATATTTTGTTTGGTTTTTAAAATATGTTTTCTGTCTTTCTGTTTTTCTCAGTTCCCTCAATTTTAGTGTCCAGGTTATCTTTCCTTTTTTATTCCATTTGGCTACCTATTCTCCAGTTGAGGCTGGAACATGTCCTTCTATCTACTTCACTTACCTCCAAGGTATAAAAATCCACCCACAAATCCACATTTTCCATGTTCTCTTCATTGTGCCAAGTCCCCTGAGCAGTTTTATTTCACTTAGCCCTCTTGTTCTTTCACTAAATGTCAGGCTTGTTGCCTCATTCTTGCCCTACTTTTTCACTCGGTAACTGAAGGAGAGGTAGAGAAAGTGCTGTTGGTGAGTCTGTAAAAAGATCTCTTTTTCTGAATGGGTGGCACAGAAAAAAGGTTTCCTAGTTGCTTGGCTTCAGTGAAAAATAATGGTTGGTTTAAAGCATTGGGAGGGAAAGGGTGGAAGGAATAAACTGTTTTGACCACGTCATCAAAGGAACTAACATTACATTTTCATATACACTGTTGCCTTCCCCTGGTGTTAAAATCAGAGCCAAACAAGGTTAAAAGGGAGAAGGGTATTTATTTAAGGATCCTTAAGGTGCACTCTCCGTCTGGGTGGAATGAAAATGCGCACACACAATACATTGCATATACAGTTACAAGCCTCGTGAATTAGCATATCTATCAAAGATTCCCCAATGAGAGGCTTGAGTGAACCCCTCATCCCAAGGATCCCTCCCCCTATTGGAAGGGGGAAGGATCCCCCTAATGGGCCTATTTTAGCTTACAGAATGTGTTCTGGAGAGGACCTTGGTGTCTGGGGCTCTCTGACCCTTAACTGCAAGGCTTCCAGGATGTTTGGTCTTCTGCCTCAACAGAATATTGGGTCTAAACTATGTTATCAAAATTAAGGAATTACAAGTATGTGGGCTGAAAGCACTAAGAATACATAAAAGCTATATAAAAGAGTATATTAAAAGGGGTATATAAAAAAGGCAAAAAATTGTCATGGCATCACACCAATGACACTCATTCACATGATATTCCCATATGTGCCTTGTCTTCACAGCTCATAAAACCATGAAGTGTCATAACTAGGTACTGTAGTTATTTCTGCAGATATATCAGAGGTAACTTGGTTACTGTATGAACCCATCACCATAAATTTAATGTCTCCTCTTTGAATTGTTGATCTGGGGAAAATAATGCCATTGTGACTTATTTCCTCTCTTTAACATAGTTCCAAATGATGAAATCACTAAGATCTTAGCACTATTGAGAAGACTAAGTTTTTAAGATGCTACTTTGCATGCACCAAAAGGGACATACCTATTTGAGACTGAGCAACCATAGTAGATTTCCGATCACACAGAGGAGAGAAGGGCAGCCCTAGTTCTGCTTCTTTGTCACCCTGGAGAAAAAAAATCGACAAGAAATTTTAAAAAGACAAGACACATTGCACTTTAATACCTTACGTCACAACTGCAAAAGCCTCTCATTTTACTGTCTTTAATTAAGTTTGAATTTTGTTTAGATTGCTTGTTTTTAACATAAATTGTGGAGAATTTGAGTCTGGCTGGAAAATACAGTCCAAGGAGACTATATTCCAAGAAACTATAGTCCAAGGAGAAGTTGGTGAATTAAGCATCTTGATTCCAGTGACTTTTCATCAGAACTTTCCCTGCTTGTTTGCTACTTCTATGCACCAACTAAAAACCCACTTGAGCACAAGAATGCTTCTCACTGCAATTCTCCAGAGAACTCAGTTCTCAGAGCAAATCTTTCATGACAAAACATCAGTGTTAGGACTGATTTTTCAGGGCTTGCACTTCTTTGCATGCCTTTTTTAGTGTTTCAGATAAGGCTGGCTGGATGCAGATCAATAATTTTTTCCAAAGAAAACACTAACAGTTTTCTATGAGAAAGTAACCTGCTTGGTTGATGTGGGACAAGCTGTAGACACTGCCTACCTGGATTTCTCCAAGGTCTTTGATATGGTTTCCAATAACCTCCTCCTAAAGACACTGATGCATTATAGTATAGACAAGTGGTCCATGCAGCGGGTGGGGAACTGGCTGACAGGCCCTAACCTGTCAGCAAGTGGTGGTAAATAGCTTCTTTTCAAACTAGCAGCCTGTCACAAGCAGGATACTCCAGCCATCAACACTGGACCCAATGCTGTTTAATATCTTTATAAGTGATCTGGGTGATGGGATCAAGCATACCCTGGTGAAGTCTGATGATGATACCAAACCAAGTGGGAAACAGTACACTTCTAAAGCGAGAGTCATCCTGCAGGTAGACCTGGATAGGCTGGAAGAGTGGGCTGACAAGAACCTTGTGAAGTTCAACAAGGACAGATGTAAGGTCTCGCACCTGGGAAAATATAATCCAGGTCCACAACACAGGCTGGGAACAACCCAGCTGGGGAGCAGCTCTGTGGAAAAGGACCTGAGGGTCCTGTTGGACAACAAGCTAATACGAGTGAACTCTGTGGTGCTCTGGTGAAGAAAATAACAGAATGGTGGGCTGCATCAACAAGGGCATCACCAGCAGAGATAAAGAAATCATTATCCCACTCTATTCAGCACCTGCCAGGCCACAGCTGTAATATGGTGTTCAGTTTTGGTCCCCCCATGAAAAAAAAAGAAGTGGATAGGCTGGAGAGGGTTAAGAGAAGGGCTACAGGGATGATAAAGGAACTGGGAAGCCTGCCATGTAAGAAAAGGCTGAGTGAACTTTGGGCTGTGTTTGTGAAGCCTTGAGAAAAGAAAGCTTAGGAGACACCTTATCTCCATGTTCCAGTATTTAAAGGGTGGCTACAAAGAAGATGGATTTTACAAGGGGGCACATGAAAAGATGAGAGGTAACGGATACAAGTTACTCCTGAAGACATTCTGATTAGACAAAGGATAAAAATTTGTCACAATGAGATCAGCCATTAAAACTATCTCCCCATGGGAATGGTGGATTCTCCGGTGTTGGACACTTAAGATTTAGCTGGATAGGGTGCTGGACCATCTTATCTAGACTGTGCTTTTGCCAAGAAAGGTGACCAGATGATCCTTCAGCTTCCTTCCAACTTGGTATTCTATGATGCTATGAATACGACATTTCACATTATCTTTAGATTACATTTACATTTTAACTATATGAGTCAGAACATGCCTACCAGCCCTCGGAACTGAAAGTCCTTTTCTAGCATCACAAGATGGTAGAAGATCAAGTGTTATAATCCCATATTTCCCAGTTTTCCAGTTATTCAAGTCACATGTTTCCAAAGGCCCTTTAATTTAATTCAGTCATGCTATAACATTGCTTTATGCTGAGAAGATATGTATAGGATGACATAGCTGCACTATTCCCCACAGAGCATTCAAATACAAATAGCCTGTTAAACATACTGTAAAATCATTTCCTTAAATTAGCAGCTCACTATAATTGTGCTGAACTTCTTGCCGGTGTTCTGACTAATGTCAAATAGAAGCTAAAATATTCAGGAAACTAACCAGACAAAAGCTTCTGTGGGTATAAAAAGAGCTGAATTCTTCTTATTTTTGTTAATATAACATACATAAAATGGGGGCACAAATTCTGTTAGGATTTTGTGTGGAACAACAAGCAATAATATCCTTCTACTGTAGAACAATTCTGCTTTATGTTACGAACCTAATATACAAATATCAGGGGAAAACACAAACTAAACACAGAAATATGTCCAAGTAACAGTCCTTTACTGTGTCAGCTGTGTCACTCAGAAAAACCATCCTCAATGCCAGCTCATAATTCGTCTCTTACTCCTTAGACCTCCTAAAACCCCCAGTGGCTAATTGGCTTGGAAAGGAACATCTTCCTGCCTTTGTGACTGCTCAGAGAGACACTTGATTTCTAAGCTGTTTGAGCAGCTCCCTAATGGCTAGCTAAAACACATTAGTAGAACATTAAAGTAGAACATTAAAACACATTAGAAGGGAAGATGTTTGCTTTAAGAGATGCTCATAGATGTTGAGTATAAAAACCAGTGATGTACTTAAAAATCTTTCACACGTACAGCATGGTCACTTGGTGTATGAAGACCTGTGTCATGTCACATCTCAAAATACCGGGAAACCAACAGGACTGGGGATCTTTTCTGATATAGGTTAAGTCAGGCTTTATGTCTCTGCAGAATACTTAACAGAAAGGAGAGGAAAGGGTCTGCAATTAAAGACCATAAGGAAATACATGTCTAATCCTAGGTCAATCTAGTTCCTTACAAACATAGTCCCCTTGGCTAGTAGTAGTTCTCAATATCATGGTTTAGGGATGGTATTCTCCAATTTAGTGCTCCCACTAAAAACCTCAAAACATGCACTACTCGCTCACTCCCCATTCCCCCTTCCCCTCCCCCTGCAGTGGGTTGGAAAGGAAAATTGAAGGCACAAAAAAGATAAAGATCGTAACTTAAGAACAATCTCCTGGAAACAGCAATGAGATGAGAGAACAAACAATAACAGCAATAATATGAATAGCAAAACTGTACAAGAGATTGGCAAGTGATTCACATGCAGATGCTCACCCTGGAGCCCAACCTGACTGCTGCCACACTGTTCTGATCCAGAAGAAAGCCCTTCCCCCATCCCAGGAAAATGATGTGAAGTGGCATAGAATAACCTACAGGTCCTAGCCATGCCTCCTCTGGCTGCTGTAAAAACTATCCCTGTCCTGTTCGGAATCAGGACAGTACCCACCCCTTATTCTATACCATTTGCATCATGCCCAGATCCTACACTTTCCAACTATATATGTATATATAGACAAAAAAAAATTACATATGTATGTATTTAAAAGCACTGTTATAATTTCTGTAGTCATTGGCCATCCCTCCAAGATGTCTGTTGAGTTCATTTAGTCCATGACTGTGGATTCTATCCATCCCAGGTGTCTTCCAGGGCAGAAGGGCTGTTGTGCTGTTGGGTGGTTGCAAGCTGCATCAGGACCTCACTACTGGTGTGTCTGGAGCAGTTAATATCCATTGTTCATGGTGGTTATGGCATACAGTGGCAGTGTCATTCGGCAACCAATATCATACAATTCAACATTACAGACTGTTCTCACCCAAAAATCAAATTCCTTTGAGGTATACGTAATGCTTCCCCATCACTCTGCATTACGCACCAAGTGCACCCAAGTCCTTGAGCAAAACAATCCGACATTTGCTTGAGGCAAGACCGAGCCAAATTGTCTTTCCAAACATATTCCTCATATGCACCACAGGGACTTTGTCCCCTTCTACGGTACATGGAGGTTTTAACTGGGCAGGGGGAGCTCGATTAGCAGAGCCTCTAGTGTGGACTAACCAGATCGCCGCCACAAAATGTAGATCCCAATGTTTGAACGTCCCACCACCTATTGCTTTCAATATGGTTTTTAACAGCTCATTGTACCTTTCAATATTCCCAGAGGCTGGTGCATGATAGTGAGTATGATACATCCACTCAATACCTTGCTCTCTGGCCCAGATGTCTATGAGGTGATTTTTAAAATGAGTTCCATTGTCTAACTCAATTCTTTCTGGGGTGCCATGTTGCCACAAGATTTGTTTTTCAAGGCCCGAGATGGCATTACAGGCAGTGGCATGAGAGCACATCTCCAGTGGTTGTTTCCACCACTGTAAGTATATGGCATTTTCTTGGTGGGTTTGAGAGAGTGTGATGTAATCAGTCTCCTAGGCCTCCCCATATTTATATTTCAACCATTGTCCCCCACACCACAGAGGCTTTACCTGCTTGGCCTGCTTGATTGCAGTGCGTATTTCACAGTTGTGGTTAACTGAGAGATAGAGCCCATGGTTAAGTTCACCCTCAATCAGAAGCTCATCTCCTCCCTGCTGCATCTCTTCCTTGATGACCTGAGGCAACATGGGCCCACTGAGCCGGAAATAATTCACCCTTATTCTGCCCATCCAAGTCCACCTGAGACACTTTAATCTTGGCAGCTCGATCCACCTATCCACTGTTGGGCTACTCTTCAGTAGCCCGATTCTTGGGTACACTTGCATCTACATGACTTAGTTTTACAACCCACGCAGTAGTGTCTTGCCACATATCAGTAGTCCGGATGGGTTTACTCCACACAGCCAACTGGTGTTTTTCCATCGGTCTGAGGGCCATCCTCACAGAGCATTTGTTACCATCCACAAGTCAGTGTAGAGGTTAAGCACTGGCCATTTCTCTCATTCAGCAATATCTAATTTTCTGGATATCTTACAGCTCTGCAGCCTAGATCCACCTTGTCTGATTTCTGCAACTCGTCACATAGAACTCCATATAGCAGCTTTTGATTTTCGGTATACTCCTACAATATAGCAGAACCATCAGTAAAGAGTGCATAACACTTTTCATTTTCTGGTAGCTGATTATATATGATGGGACCTCCTCAGCACATGTCATCTTTTCCTCCTCCAATGATGATGATAGTCCAAAATTTTTGCCTTGAGGCCAAGTCGTGATTTGTGATTTTGCCTTCAGGCCAATATCCCTGGGCAATTAGGGATTTCCATTTGAGCTTTCTGAGTGATCAGTGCAACCCACTTATTCCACATTGCGTCTGAAGCATGATGTGTGAAAAGGACTTTCCTTTTAAACATCCAGCCCAGCACTGCCTAGCCAGGAGGAGCTGTGCTTCAGTGACAATAACTTCTGAAGCAGCTAGAACTCCTTCATAAACTACCTGCACCTCTTTTTCAGTTGAGGTGTAATAGGCCTCATATCCTTTGTATTCCAGACTCCAGAACCCCAGGGGTTACCTTCAAGTCTCCCAGGGTACCTTTTGCCAGAGACTCCAGGAAGGACCATTCTCCCTGGCTGCCATGTACAGCACATTTTTCACATCTGGGAGCCTATGGCTCCCAGGGAATCTCCTGTTTAATTTGTTACAAAGCTTGTTGATGTTCAGGACCCCACTTAAAACGTTCTTCTGTGTCATTTGATAGAGAGGGTTTCCAATCTGACTGTAATCTGGAACATGCATCCTTCAAAAATCCACAGTACTCAGGGAAGTTTGTGTTTCCTTCTTGCTGGCTGGTGGGGACATAACTGCTATTTTGCTGACCATGTCCATTGGAATCTGATGATACTCATCTTGCCATTTTACTCCTAAAAACTGATATTCCTGGGCAGGTCCCTTGACCTGACTTTACTTTATGGCAAAATCGATCTTCAGGAGGATGTGGATTATCTTCTTTCTTCAAAAAACTCTCTCTGTTGTGTTGCGCCACACAATAATGTCATCAACATGTTGTAAATATTTTGGAGCCTCACCCTCTTCAAGTTCAGTCTGCATCAGTCCATGGCAAATAGTAGGGCTGTGCTTCCACTCCTGGGGCCATCAGTTCCAGGTGTATGGGACACCCCTCCAGGTAAAAGCAAACTGTGGCCTGTGCTCTCTTGACAAAGAAATGGAGAAAAATGCGTTAGCAATGTACATGGTGGCACCACTTTGCTGCCTTGGACTCCAGATTGTCCTCAAGTTCCAACATGTCCATCACAGCAGCTCTCAGTCGTGGTGTGACTTTGCTCAGGATACAATAGTCCGCTGTCAGTCTCCACTGGACTTATGCACTGGCCATATAGGACTATTAAAGGGTGAGTGAATCTTGCTGACCATTCCCTCACTCTCCAGTTCATGAATCATCTCATGGATGGCAGTCAAAGAGACCCGGTTGGTGTGGTATTGTTGATGATGCACTCACTGTTGTGGTAGTGATCAGTACCTGTTGATCTTCAACCCTCAGCAGTCCCACAGTAGAAGGGTCATCTGAGAGACCAGGCAAGGTATTCAGCTGTCTAATTTCCTCTGTCTCCACAGCAGCTATAACAAAAGCCCAACAATGCACTCTTGGGTCCTTGAAATAACCTCTCCTGAGTTAATCTATGCCAAGGACACACAGGGCCTCTTCGGTCAGAGTGCGGTGTTTTTGCCTTTTGTTCCCAGTCAGGCTCACCATAACTTCCAGTACAGTCAGCTGTTGGGATACCCCTGTCACCCCAGAAATAGAGTTAGATTCTGCCCCTACAGATCATAATGGCATCAGGGTACATTGTGTGCCAGTGTCAACTAAAGCCTTATACTCTTGCAGGTCTGCTGCACCAGGCCATCAGATCCACGCAGTACAGTAGATCCAGTTGTCCCTTTCCTCCTGCTGGAGGCAGGGCCCCTCTAGTTCTAGTCATAGTAGTTGTTATTCATGTCTTGTAAATATGAACTTGAGGTCCCTTCAAGAAGATCAGAAGTAACATCAGCCCTTCCATTGTGTCTGAGGACTTGCCCACTAGAAACTGGAGTGGCATTTATCCTTGAAGAATTTCCTGTGGTGGTTGTGCTTCCTCTCAACTCACATACCTGTGCTGCTAAGGCAGAATTGGGTTTTCCATCCCATTTCCTCATGTCTTCTCTGTGGTCAAGTAAAAGCACGTTATCTCATGGTGTGTGCCCTTTCGCTCGAGCAGGCAAGTGCAAGCTTCCAATAGCAGAGACTGTGGTCCATACTGGAGGGGCATAAGACATTTCCCCTCTAACATGTTTGAATCTTTTGAGTCTGTCTACAGTCTTGGACAGTCTTTCCACAGATGAGGCGCAGTTTGGTAAGCAGGAAAAAAGTTATTTTGTATTGCTGTACTTGTGTAGTCACTTGAAGCCCTCTTCGTTCTCTTTCTTTCATTGAGTTCAATGCTAATGAGTTCGTATACAACAGTGGTGCACTCCATACAAAATTCTGCTGAATCTCCCCAAGCTGGGCCAGGACACGCTTCAGAGACAGAATCAGAGAAATGGGTATTTGCTTTATTCAGCGCCGGGTGTGTGGGGGATCGCTCCTCCAAACACACACCCCAGCACTCCATACGGTCCAGTATTATGGGTAAAATTTATGAATATTCATCACATTCTTTGGGATAGGAGTGGTTATACAAATTACTTCTCAGAAGTCATCAATATTATTAGCATACATGCTACACATGCACTGTGTACCCTGGTGGTCTCACTGAGGAAGGCTCCTCTTCTTCCTCGGGGGTCTTTTTGATGAAGGCTAGTAGTCTACTTCACAATGCACTTCTCACCTTCCTTTTTGGAGCATGCGCAGTCCTTCGTTGGATGATTTGGCAGTTTTTGTGCTGGTTTCAACAAAAATCCTGTTTCTCTTATCTTGACAAGATTAAGGCGAATCCTCCTTCTTAGGTTTCGTGATTAACATTTGTAGTCTCTTAATAGTTAACTCATGCTTACAGGAGTTAACTATTGATCAACTCCTTTCTCACTGCCACATGGGTTGTGTAAGCTGGACCTGATCTGAATCTGTTTTTTGAATCCTAATAGGTTACCTCCAGCACAGCTAATTCTCTCAGGCACTGGATACATTTCTCCACATCTTTCCCCCTGCTTGAGCACACTACTAGAACATACTTGTGAGAATGAATACCTTTCTCTCACACTTGACAGGAGTTGCTCCAGAGGCTAAGAGTTTCTGTCCTCTTCCCAATACCTTTGTCAATGCCCTCATCCCAGGACAGGGATTCCAGTTGCATGGCTTCACTACCATTGATGTCGTTTCATAATATGGGCCGGAATATCTCTGCACGGGACCAGGCAGGTCACCAAGGGCTCACCCAACGGGCAGCTGACGAATTTTCACATATCTTGCAGCTGACCAGGGGATAGGGATCAAGCAACTATCTCTGGCCCTTCCTCTTCCTCCCATTATGAGGGTCTTCACTACACAAAGCCGATATCACATAGTATAGGCAACAAAGCAATCCTGATCCCTCTCCCTGCTCTGGAAAAGAACATCATGGCGGACACTTAGTGCACATATGAAGTATATACAGGGTTAGGTACCACAACCTTGTGAGAAGACCAAGCAACACTGTGACGAGTGGCTCTATACCTAGTACAACTAATGCTTAGATCAAATTTGTTTCCAACACTCTGTGGCCACATCTGTTGTTATCTCAACTCTTTGAGTCCCACATTGGGTGACAAACTAGGCTGTTTTGGTTTAGGAATGGTATTCTTCAATTTAGTGCTCCCACCAAAAAACTTCAAACCATGTTCTGCTCACTTACTCCTCTCTTCCCGGTTCTCTCCCCCTCTCCCTGCAGTGAGCTGGAGAGGACAATTGGAGGCACAAAAGATAAAGATCAGCAGTTGAGATAACAATAATCTACTGGAAACAGCCATCAGATAAGAAAAGGACAGTAACAGCAACAATGTGAATCACAAAAGCATTCAAGAGAGAAGTAATTCACATGCAAATGATCACGGAACACTACCCCAACCCAGAGGACAGCCCTTCCTCCATCCCTGGAAAATGAAGTTAGATGGAATAGAATAACCTCCAGATCCTAGCCATGCCACCTCCTGGCTACTGCAAAAATTAACCCTGTCCTGGCCAGAACTAGGACATCAATTTGTGAGAAGTGTGTGTGTTTTTCTTCTCATGTCTAGTAGGGATGTACTCATTGATCTAGTACTAAATAACTTCAATGAACACAAATCTATGCTTCATGGTAAGCTTAATGGTTTTCCTGAAGAGGAAATAAACACTGAATCTGAATTTGGAATTAGAATATGAGTTTTATATATAGCTTCATCTGAAAGTGTTGTCATCCATCACACAAAACTAAAGTAGAATTTGTTGGCTGAAATTAAAATATATAAAATAATAGCTTTGTCTTCATTACATGTGTAAAATAAATCAAAACTTGGAGGTTTTGTGGTCTCACATCTTAGTGTGAGGCAATCTTAATTCCCTCACAAGTCTTTGGCAGTCATGTATTTTAACACATTTAGTATAACTTTAAGCTAGAAAAGCATACATATGCACAGATTTTTCCCTAAAATTCATGTTAAAATCATCCTACTTGCATGAGCCTCCTGTGTGGCAAGACAGAATCAGTTGCACGTATGAAGTATCTGCTTCCACCCAATAAACCGATTCTTGGTTTGAAAATCAAACCAAAGGATTAATTTCAAAGCGAATTTTTGTAATACCCTTGTAAAAAAATGCAATTACTGCAGTGCCTTTAAAAACAGATACCATTTTTTTTAAATGTCAGAACTTTAAAGAATTGTCATATTTTCCCTTTTGCATTTAGATTTACTATAGAAAAAGAAGTTATTGGACTTTGGAGGGAAAATAAGCACTTAAGTGCTAGCACTGCTTAGGCTGGTAATTCATACTGGAGAAAAGTATCCTATACACTCCTTAAGTGATCTCTTTGTTTTTACCTTTTTTTTTTTTTTTGGTTGGTTGGTTGTTTTTTTAATTCTTTAAATGCTTTTTATTAATCACTTGGGGACCTTTTAACCATCACACAGAGCTCAGTGATTTGTCTAGATTTGTGGGTCTGTCAACAGGTCTGTCAACACTATGAACTATGATTTTGGTCAGTTCACTTCTTTTAAAGTAAGGGCAAAGTAAGACTTTTTCACATCCATCACAACAATGTAGTAGAATTCTATAAAGTACAGCTGCACAAATCTGGGTTTATGGTTCTAGAGCTAAGTAGAGTGACATATGTTCCATGTTTTCCTAATCTGAAAGACATATTAGCTTCCCAGATTAGAATTTCTGCTATGTAGGTAATGTTTATATCTATAGGGAGTTTATCAGACACTAGTTTCCTAAGAGGCATAATAGGCAGTGCTAATGGTGCTAGAGGAGAAAGCTTCATACCATTTAGGAGGTTCTTAAAAACATCACAGAAAAAGGAAAATACCTGTGTTCATGTTTTCCTACTTCCTTCCTTTCCTACCCGCTCCCTCTCAGCTGCAGAAAAGAAAAGAACTTCCCTAGCTTTACCTGTCTGAAGAACTCTTCTAGCAGAGACATGGTCCAGCGATGATGGAGATCCCAGGCCTTGGCTGGATGACTGATATCTGCTGTATGTAATAACAGTGATAAGGCTTTCGGCTTGTCAATTCTGAAAACCCAAAGGATCAAAAAAATTAATTGTCTGCTCTTGCAGGGAAGAACAACAAAAATCTTACCTAGAAGAAAATAAGGTAATTAGAATCTTTGGCCAGGGTATTAATGAAGTGGTTTCTCTGATCCTAAAATCAGACAACTCTGAAAGACTGTCTTATTTCACCAACATACACAATTCCTGTTTTAAAAGAGATACTAAGAAATGCAAAAAGAAATGTTGCTCAGCCTTGCTCAGCAACTTTCCAGGCTTGCTTGTCCTCACTAGCAGTCTTGAAGAACTGCTCTGTTCCCCATTTCATCTGTGTTGTGTTTTATACAGCTTAGAAGAGAAGATGGTCCCTATCATCCCACTCTAATGAATTGTGGGGATCTCTCAGGCTGTGACAAGTCTACACAATAACTGATAAATGTTCCATTGATAGAAAACTAGTGGGAGAACAGAACGGAATCCTGATTTCACAGAAAAAAAGGTTGGTGATTTCTTATGACCATAACCTAGGAGGCTAGCCCAAGAACCCAGTAATGCTTTTTTGGAATGGGTGGTCTCATTTTTTAATTCCACTTTTTGGCTATCCAAAATCATTGAAATGGTTGAAACAGTTGTAGCTTCTGAGAGGATCAGGTGGCTAGCCACACCCTGCTCTGATACAGGTGTAAATCTGATATAGGCATAATTCTGATACAGGTATAATTCTGGGATGCTCCGGACATAACTGTGTCCAGGGTGAAAAATTGACCATCGCTCAGAGCAATATAGAAGGAATATTTTGGGGAAGAGCTGTGGACAAAATATTACAGCTCCCAGTGGCATACTGGGAAGAAGAAAAGGCTTCCCCCATACTGCTCCATCTGTTATTTTCCAGACCTTCCCTCAGTGGGTCTCAAGTTTTCATCTGTTTTCTGGTTATGAAGCAGGCCTCTTCCAGGGGTGATAGCTGATATCATCTGCATAAGGGCAAAGTGCAAGTTATGTTCTGCAGGTCTTATAACCTTAAGTCATATCAATTCTTGAGGTCACTCGAAGGAATCATGTCCTTGATGTTACCCACCAGGGAAATGCCCAGTGAGGCTGTTCCCAACAATGGTGATGTTTGAAAGCTTTGGGCCACCAGCACAGAATATAGATGTACATATAGTCATGTGCCCATCCTTTCCTAAGTGAATTCATTCAAAATTCAACAGCAGAAAGAAAATTTTCGTGGATATCAAAGAAAGAGAGGGCCTTTGGAGAGGTGCTTTTGAGGTTAAACACATTGGCAAAGCACCAGCTGAAATGCAGCCCCCTCACTGCACTATGTTGTGAAGTGACTCACCCTTCTGGTTGCTGCAAAGCGTTCTTCATAGCTTTGATTTGCTGGAAGTGACATGACATATCGGTAGCCAACACCATCTCAATCACTAGAGCTCTAAATTCCCTTTTGGATAGCATCACAATGAGAGCAGCAAGGAAAGAGAAGCACAAAAACCAGCATCAGACACACTCCAGTTTCCTTTGTATTCTATCTGCAAATTAGTGACAGCAACGCCTTTGTATGTAATGCTTTTCTGCACAAACACAGGAATGGGAGGGATGCAAATGAAGCCAGGTGGCTAATCCTTGGTAAGAGAAATATTAGATGTTTTCTGAAGAGCACATTGGTATTAGTACTTCTTTTTCAATTAAGCACAAACTTCCTAAATTATTTTCTTTTATAGGGAATTTTTAGAAGGAAGGAAAAAGACTGTTTAAAGCCTCAGAATCAGGTAACTTGATTCAACTGGTCAATATGCGTGTTTAAATTTGAGTCATATGGTGGAAAATCACTACATTAAAAACAATTGCCTAGTATATATGATGCATATATGAAATAAAGACCTTTGAGAACCTGCACTACTTCCCTGCTATTATTAATTCAAACTATTCCTGTATGAGCTTCTGTTAAGCAAACTTGCTGTCCCGTTTTTTGTCTGGAAGAGAGTTAACTTTCTTCTTAGCTAGTACAGTACTGTGTTTTGGGTTTAATATGAGAATAATGTTGATAACACACTGATGATTTCACTGTTGATAAGTAGTACTTACTCCAGATCACAGACTTTTGAATTTCCTATACTCTGACAGTGAGCAGTTGCACAAGAAGCTGGGAGGGAGCATAGCCAGGATAGTTGACCCAAACTGGCCAAAGGCATACTCTATACCATAGAACATCATCCCCAATATATAAATGGAGCCAGCGATCACTACTTGGTGACAGACTAGGCATCAGTCAGCAGGTGGTGAACAATGGTATTGTTCATCATTTGTTTGTCTTGGGTGTTATTTCTCTCTCTCTCATGTTTTCATTACTCTTATTATAATTATCATCATCATCATCATCATTAGTAGTAGTATTACAACACTTGTTTAGACTCCAGTTGAAATTTCTCTGAAGATGATATGGATGTCCTAAACAGTTTAAAATACCAGAATGTTCTGATCTAGCACACAATACAAATCTACTTTCTCTTTCTCTCAGTTCAGGTCTCTACAGATTAACAGAGGAAGAACAGCTCAAGGTTAGCATACCAGCTTAGGATTTGGAAGATTCAGAAATGGGTCAGCATTCATTTAAATATAAGTTACTATTCTCCTTTTTATGAATGTCTCATGAAGTCTATTTTGATCATGCCTCTCTTGCCTCTAGTAGCTGTGCTCAAATTCCGGTCTCAGGCCATCACTGTGAGACCCAAGACTGCTGTGCTTACCTGGTCCCATGGGTGGTACATAATGCCGCCTCTCCACCACCAGAGTTCTGCAACACTGATGGTATCAGTTGGCCTTGGTCTTCACCCCCTGTAATCACATCCTCCTCCCAACCCGTAAGTACAGTCAGTTGCATAGTCAACAGCGTTCCAAATAATTGTATGATGGATGAAAAGTAACTAATTTTAATTTTTTTTTTTTTTTGGCAGTTCTGGTCAGTTCCCAGCAGCACAAATGTCTCTGTCAATACAACCAAGAGACAACCTGAATGCATAGAAATACACTTTTATAAGTAAAGAGTATGATAATGCTGTGGGAACAGCAGACTTTTCACTACATCCTCTGGACTAAAACTCCATCATACTGCTCTGCATGGGCTACTTCGTGTGTAGCTTACTGCAGGAGGAATACAAAAGCAAAGAGATCAGTTCAGGCAAATGAGTCCGTGATTGCAGTGCAAGAATGTACATACGCTTACAAGCACGCAGATACTACTTTGCCTTTTATTGGTGTAAATCTGGAATATGCACATCCTCTGACCTCTGCACATATTTCAGATCATCATTTTCTCTGAAACAGAGATGAAAAATACTTCAGAATGGTAAAAAATAAAGGATTTCACTACTGAAAAATTCTTACTTGTCACTTTAAACAACAGGCATTGCAACAGCATGTTACTCTGAAAATTAGTATGTAGAAGTTATAGCTAATGCATGGGGGATCTCAAAAGCTGTAACACTAGAGGAATATAAGTTTGAGCATTTGTTGCTAGGTTGATATAATGCTGAAATTCATTACAGAGAGAATTGAAGATAGATATTTGTCCATTTCTTCATTTTGTATCTGAGTCAGATCAGAGCCTGGGATACACACAGCTGTTATTTTTGCTCTGACCATCTTGAGCACTTTGCTTCTGCAATCGTCTTCAAAGTCTACACTACACACTATGGTGCTGCACTCTGCATGCTGCCTAGCAGCTCTGGCTAAATAGACCCCAGTAATATTTTACAATATCTGTTTCCACTGAAGTGTCTCTTGACTATATTTAATTATTCTAATAATGCACAAAAGCCTGTTAATATTTTACATTACATACATTCAGAGTGATCTGGTTTTCATCCGGGCTAACATCTTTCTATTAGAGAAGCACAGTATATAAGAGTAGAGGAAAAGCAAGTCAGCTGAAACAGTTTCCAATTCTTTTTAGAAAATGTATTTGACAATCTTAAAGAAGAAATGAGGTAAGAGAAGAGGCTGCACTACTTTTAAATACTAACACATTGCTACAACACTGTCCAAACCATAGCACTGAACACCTGGGCTTTATAAATGTAATTACTGACATATGGTGAACAGGCAGGCAAATTCAGCTCTCTTCATGTTACCAGTGAGACTGTAGAGTCAGATATCCTCCAGATATTTGTGCAGTATCTTGTTCTCCTTTATTCTATAGTACTCAAACACAGTTTTGTGTTCAGGAAGAAGTTCATGAAGAGTAAAAGTTAATTCACTCAAATACTAACTGTTCTGAGTAATTTCTTACGTAACTTGACTTCAGAAAAATTGTCCAAGTCTTTAAAACATACGTAACTTAAAACTGTATTCAAGAAAAGAAGAAATAGTGCAAGCTGATGAAAAAGGAAAGATGATTATACCCCTATAATCCACCCACTATATCAAACTGATAAGTTTAGACACATCCTTGAGTTAATCTCTGAGAAAGTCACAGATGCACCAGGTTAACTATTCACAAATGTGGTCATATCAGAACATTTTCCAGTAAAGACAGCTTGCCTATCAACTCAGGCCTAGAAAATGCCCTGGAGACAAGCTTCCATCTGCATATTAAGAGCTAAATCAATCTCCTATTTTACTCGTGGTCATGTGGCATCATAGCAACAAGTATGGTGGGAACAGAGAAGAGATGTCCTGAGATCTCCATAATCCACAATGGGTTTCATTAAATGAAAATAACAGTGCTCTTCAGTACCTCCTCCCCAACTGCATCTTCTCTCTCTGTCTCGTAAAAGCTAGTAAAAACTCTAACTCAAAGCAAAGACAATCCTCTAAAGACTCGGTATGCATGACGGCCTTGACAAAAAAAGCAGGAGCCAAAGGGAGAAAGGAAACCAGGAAACAGCAGAGAGGTGACACCTTCCCCATGTCACCAGTGGACACTTCCAAAGCCTGTATTGCCTTCTGTCTCTTGATGCCCTTAAAACAAGGGACTGGAGTGATACAGGTTAAATAGGGGCACATTGGGATCTGCTGTCACCACAGCAGCACAGACGCAGCAAACCATCACCAGAAACACCTTCATGACCAGCTCCATTTTCCTTCTTTTAACAACAGCATGATTTCTGTTTGCAGACTGTTTGTCATTTACTTACTGTAGAGGAAAGAAAAACACCTCCTTTCCTCCTTCACAGCTCTCAGCCACTTTTACACAGCTCCAACTACATGGGAATCAGCTGACGAGGCAGAAGTACCTACACAACCTACACCCTAATTACTCCCCTCAAGAGCCCATAACCAATATCAAATCAGTCCTGCCTTGACTGGAGTCACAACTGCAACAATTCTTTGTGCAATGCCAGGGCGGCCCTGCCTTCATCTTCAACCACCTATTCAGTAGCTGAGGCAAGAACAAGCCAGGGACAGAAACGCCCCAGAGGCCTTCCTGTTTTCAGACTAAAAACCTCACCTTCGTATCCCAAGGACCTCCAATCCAATAGACTCCTCTCATCACCCCTGCGCAGGGGCTCAGGCCCTCTCCTTCCTTCTGCCCCTCTTTGCTACTTTTGGGTGTTTTGGCAAGACTAGCCAATAAGCAATTAAAAAACAATAGTAAAAAATAACTGCTGCACTATGAATTTGGGAGAAGGGAAGGCTTATGGTTGGGCCTGACTGGTGAACTTCCAGTACATTTAAGTCATTTCCCTGACGCAATACCATGTAGGAAAACCTCATGTTTAACTCCCACATGTACTTCACTATTGTTAATTTTGCTATGTAGAAGAGCAAAGGCCTTGTAAAAAAAAATAAAAGTATAGAAAACCTAATTTCCCCTATTGCATCCCTAGTCTTTGTGGTAGGACACAAGGTATTGGTACAATGTCTCCTTCCTTCTTCCTGAGTCTTAGCAATCAAAGTGTAAGCGCATTCAGATGCAAGTATTCTTTCCCAATGCGCAGAGTAGTGGTACTGCATCTCTAGTTAATGACATGTGGGAGGAAAAATCCCATCTACCTTCATCTAAAAGGTAGAAATCAAACATAGAAGCAGAGCTTCGCTGTGAACACTGTCTCTACGGAAAAAAAGTACTTCTGTGAACTCCATAGTTCCTCTGGCTTTAGGTTCTTTAACCTCACAGTCAGTAAGTACCAGGCCATGCTGTCAACTATCATTTTACACCCTGGTTTCTAATCAACAGCTTTATTTGGTTTGTTCCCTCATGGAGCCATGGAGTTGACTGGCAGGTATCCAGCGCAGCTTACAGGAACCCACGCTTGCAGCAAACCACGGAACACACTAAACTGACAGGCTTGGTGCACCTCAAGGAGTTCATTATGAAGTTTGCTCTGAACATAAATAAAAGCATTGGGGCTTTTTCATATACTTTGCTTCGGCTTGGTTTAGGGGGGTTATTTTTGGTTTGGGTTTTTTTTCTTTTTAGCCTGCTATATTCTCTCTCTCCTCTTAGAGTAAAAGAAGACCAAATCACTCCAACACATACTCATGTATTTTCATGTCCTTCCAGCTGTCTCCTTTTTAACACTTGCCTTGCTTTATTGTGCCCTGAGACAGAATAAAAAAACCCATTCAGCCCTGGTGCATCATGGGCTAAAATGAAATAGCAGTCACCCATACACTTGTTCTTTTTCAGATCAGGAATACAAACCAAGATTACTTTGTTTATACACTCTATGATATCAGTTTATGGAAAGATAACATCAGAAGTAATAAAGATCATTTCAGATATGTATTCGTTGTTTGCCTGTCCTGGTCTGGGCTGCTTCTTCTGGAGTCTTATTAATAATCTCACCCAACCTCTTGGGGGAACAAGATGGGATGATATTTCCCAGCCTTTCACCTTCTTCTACCTCTTCAGGTCTAGCACATCACTTTTTGAGATTGTTGAAGTCCCTCTGGATGTTAAGACATCATATTCTATGCCCTAGTCCAATGGTTTGGAAATTTCCCCCTGAACAAACACAGAACCCAGAAAAGGTAGCAGAATATTTAAAGGAAAATTACAGTGGCAGTTTCAAAGAGGGGCAACTTACTGCACGGTGCTGGGCCATGGAAAATGCTTATTCCATGCTATTCATTGCTGCACAGCAGCACCTACAGCTGGAGGGGAAGGGGAACAAATCAGCAGACACCCCGGTCACTCAAGCTACAGTTAAATCAGAAGGGCAACCTAAGTCAGTAGTAGTCACCCCTGTCCAGAGGAGGAAATACAAGACCAAATGGATTTGCCTGGTGGATGACGAAGGGGAGGCAGGACCCTTACAGCCAGCAGAGGAATCAGAGCTGGAAATAATCATCAAATCCCTGTCCTTAGAAAGTCTATGCAGTCTGCAAAAAAACCTCACCCGATGAACAGGTGAGTCTATATTGAGCTGATCCAAGTCTGGGACATTGCAGGCGATGCTACAATTTTGGATGGCACTTGGGATTTCTGTCATGTGATGTGGGTATCAACCACGAGATCGCAAGGACGCCCAAACCCTCAGCCTCTGGATGTGACTCTTAGCAATTGTGGAGAGATACCTTTGCCAAGAACACCTCCAGCTGCATCAAAAGCCCATGGAAAACCACCGAGCAAGGAATCCAAAGCTTGAGAGAACTGGCTGTGATAGAGATCATTTTCTCAAATAATGACCAACACACAAGAATTCCAGACCCTGTACAAGATTAATGTGGTTGAAACTTGCACAGCTTGGGACACAAGCATACTCCCACTTCCTAGTGATGCTGCAACAGACTGAGGAAAACAAAACAGTGAGTACTATGACAAGAAGGCTAGAGACATATGAAGACACTGTCCACATCCCAACCTGAGCCCAAGTCTCAGCCTTGGAAACAGACCTGATCGAGTATATGTGGAAATTGGAAAAGAGGATTGAAGAGAGCTATTAGAGAGCTATCAGAAAGCCATGAGAAACTCAGAAAGGAGCTTAGGGAGGGCCTTTTCCACATTCCACCAGTACAGACCAGAATCCCTGCTATCTGAAGTAGACATCCACCACCTAGAGAGAGGGAGCACACTCCAGAAGGCAACCTATGGTTCTTCCTCTGTGAGCATGGAGAAGACATGAAAAGATGGGATCTAAGACTTCCATCTTAGCAGCACGGGTACATAAACTAAAAGAAGAAAGTACTAACAAGAAAACTTGGCAAGAATGAATTTAGCTCCAGTTTCCTGTGGGTGTGTTCCTAGGCAGAACAGAAGTGAAGATGACATGTCTGATCCCCTTGAAGGGACCATCAGAATGTATGCCCAGGGAGTGAACAACAGCCAGAACTAGAGGGGCTCTGCCTCTAGCTTGATAGAAACATGGGAAAATTGTATCTAGTGGACTTTGTGGGTCCAATGTCCTGGCACATCAGAACCACAAAAATACACCGCTTTGGCTGACACTGGCACACAATGTACTCTGATACCATCATGACATGGTGGGGACAGAACCTGTTTCCATTGCTGAGGTGACAGGGCGTCTCAGCAGTTGACTCTCTTGGAAGCTGAGGTGATTTTGACTGGGAAGGAATGGAAAAAACACTCTATTTTGACTGGTCCAGAGGCTCCATGTATTCCTGGTATAGATTACCTCAGGAGTGGTTATTTCAAAGACCCAAAAGGACTTTGTTGGGCTTTTGAGATAGCTGCTGTGGAGACAGAAGACACTAAACAATTGAATACCTTGCCTGGTCTTTCAGAGGATCCTTCTGCAGTAGGACACCTGAGGGCTGAAGAACAGCAGGTACCAATTGCTGCCACAACAATGCACCATCGACAATACCGCACCGACTGAGACTCTGTAATTCCCATCTATAAGATGATCCCTAGACTGGAGATCCAGGGAGTGGTCAGCAAGACCTACTCACCATTCAATAGCCCCATCTATCCTGTGCATAAGTCTAAAGGAGAGTGTAGACTGACAATAGACTAATCATGGCCTGAATGAAGTCACACCACCAGTGAGTGCTGCTGTGACAGACATACTGGAATTGCCGTATGAACTTGAGCCCAAGGCAAAAAAGTGCTGCCACCATTGATATTGCTAATGCATTTTTCTCCATTCCTTTAGCAGCAGAGTGCAGGCCACAGCTTGCTTTCAACTGGAGGGGCATCCCCTACACCTGGAACCAATGGCCCCAGGGATGAAAGTACAGCCCCACCATTTCCCATGGAAAAGGGTGAGGCTCCAGAACATCTACACTACATTGATGACATGATCCTGTGGGATGAAATGGCACTTGAAGTTTTTGAGAAAGGGGAGAAAATAATCCAGGTTCTCCAAGTGGGTTTTGCCATCAAACAAAGTAAGGTCAAGAGACCTGCACGGGAAATTCAGTTGCTAGGAGAGAAGTGGCAAGACAGACATCAACAAATTCCTGAAGAGGTGATTAATAACAGAGCTGCTATGTCCTCACTGACCAGCAAGAAGGAAACATAGGCTTTCCTAGGCACCATGGGTTTTTGGGGGATGCACATCCCAGAGTACAGCCAGATTGTAAGCCCTCTCTACCTTGTGACACAGAAGAAAAATTATTTCATGCAGGGCCCTGAACAACAACAAGACTTTAAACAGATCAAACAAGAGATTGCCCATGCAGTAGCCCTTCGGTCAGTCAGGATGGGACAGGATGAGAAGACTGTGCTCTACACTGCAGCCAGTGAGAATGGTCCTTCCTGGAGCCTCTGGCAGAAGGTACCTGGAAAAATTCGAGGATGACCTTTGGTTTCAGGGATAGAAAGGATCTGAGGCCAACTACACCCCAACAGGAAAAGGGATCTTAGCAGCTTGTGAAGGGGTTTGAGCCACCTTAGAAGTGATTACCACCAAAGCAAGGTCATTCTCACACCTTGACCCCCAGTGCAGGGCTGGATGTTCAAAGGGAAAGTCTCTTCCATATCTCATGCCACTGACACTACATGGAGTAAGTGGATGGCTCTCATCCCACAGTAAGCTTGGATAGGAAACTCTAATCACCCTGGGTTCTTGGAAATGATCCTGAACTGGCCTGAAGGTGAGAATTTTTGACTATCATCTAAAGAGGAAGATGAGTAGGTGACACATGCTGAGGACGCCCCACCATATAACCATCTATTGGAGAGTGAGAGGCGGTACACTCTCTCCACTGATGGTTCTTGCTGTATCACAGGGTCTAAAAGGGAATGGAAAGCAGCTCTATGGAGCCCTATAAAGTGAGTTGTGGAAGCTACCAGTGGACAAGGTGAATCAAGTCAGGCTGCAGAGCTGAAAGCCATCTAACTGGCTATGGATATCACTGAGTGAAAGAAGTGGCCAACACTCTACCTCTACACTGACTCATGGATGGTAGCAAACGCTCTTTGGAGGTGGCTGGAAAGGTGGATAAAAGCCAATTGGCAGCACAGAGGAAAACACATCTTGGCTGCTCAAGTATGGCAAGATATCGCTGACCAGGTAGAGAAAACTATCATGGAAGTTTGTCATGTGGATGTACATGTGCCTAAGAGTCGAGCTGATGATGAGAATCACAGCAATTAACAGGTAGATCGGGCTGCAAAAATTAAAGTGTCTCAGGTAGATATAGACTGGCAACACAAGGGTGAATTTTTTCTAGCTTGGTGGGCCCATGACACCTCAAGTCATCAGGGAAGAAGAGATGCAACACACCAATGGGCTCACGACCGAGGGGCGGATTTGACCACAGACACTATATCCCAGGTAATCCATGACTGTGAGACATGGGCTGCAATCAAGCAGGCCAAGCAGGTAAAGCCCCTGTGGTATGGGGGGCATTGGTCTGAATGTAAGTATGAGGAGGCCTGGCAGATTGATTATATCACACTGCCACAAACCCACCAAGGCAAATACTACGTGCTCACAGTGGTAGAACTACCACTGGATGTCTGAAGATGTACTCCATGCTTCATGTCACTGCCCAGAACACTATGATGGGCCTTGAAAAACAAGCCCTATGGCAACATGGCATCCGTGAGAGAATTAAACAGACAATGGGACTCATTTCAAAAATAGCCTTATAAACACCTGGTGCTAGAAATCAATGGTGATGAGACCATCGAGTGGGTGTATCATTCCATCATGTACCTGCTACTGGGAAAGTCAAGCAGAGCAATGGACTGTTAAAACCACACTGAAGGCAATGGTTGATGGGACCTTCAAGCTGTGGCATCTGCATTTAGCAAAGTCTACCTGGTTAGTTAACACCAGAGGTTCGATTAGCTGAACCAGCCACATCGTTACCCCTGTGTACAGTAGAAGGAGATAAAGTTGCCGTGGTGCATATGAGAGCTGTGTTAGGAAAGACAGTTTGGATTAATCCCACCTCAAGCAAATGCAAACCCAGCTGTGGGATTGTTTTTGCTTGAGGACCTGGTTATACTTGGTGGGTAATGCAGAGGACAGGGAAACATGTCGTGTACCTCAAGGGGATTTGACTTCGGATGAGAACAGTCTGTAATGTTGAACTGCATATGTAACACTTGTTACTGAATGGCAGTGCCACTGCATGTTGGAAATACCATGGCCAATGAGGATGAACTACTCCCATTATTTCAGTCATGGACCAAATGAACTCAATCCGCATCTTGGGGGAACAATCAGTGACTACTGAAATAATACCTGTATTTGTACACAGTTATTTGTATCTGTGTATGTATATAGTTAAGAGGTACTAATTGGGGCATGATATAGATGATATGGAATAAGGAATGGACAAAGTCTTAGGTGACCCAAAAAATGGGAATTGTATTCCATTAGTCCTCTATGTCAGTCCATGCAGTTTATGTTACTGTCCCTTTAAGACCCAGGGATCAGAAGTGAAACCAGAACCAGTGTTTTGCCCTGGGTCCATGGAGACTGGAGGTGCTGGGATCCCTTAAAGAGTGAGGGAACACTCAGACAGAGCTCTTTTTCTTGTTTCTCTATCCGCTGCCAAGAGAGTTTCCTGAGGCATATTCTCTGGGCCAGGGCAGAGAGAAGCAGAAGCATTCTTTAGTTTCTCAGTGAACTCTGTAGGAAATTGCCTGGTGCAGGTCTCTGAGAAACTGCATTTGTCAGTCCTAGACTGTTTCAGAGGAAATGCCCTGTTGGGGTTTTATGAGTTCTCCTTTTGTTTTTCTCTTAAAGAATTTTCCTCATACTTGGTTACTAGGAGAGAAATTACTGGGTGCTTAAGAGAGACAAAAGACGTGGCCACAGGGGGAGGAGTCCAGCTGGCTGTCCTTTTTTTTGCCTGGGGTTTTCGCATGTAGGGCGGAGTTGCCTCGAGATTTGAACTGGCAAAAAGGGGCTGGGTACAGCCCCTAGCTCTCTTGTTCTCCCAGCATTCAGAGGAGAGAGAAGCTGCTCTCGTGGTGGAGGGAACTCGTCACCGTTGCGGACTCCTGCCATCTGCTGCCTTCCTTCTACTGTGAGTGGAGCTTGCTTGCTGGAGCAGCTGTTGCATGGAGACCCTATTTAATACCCTACCTCACTAAAGGAGGGACCTTTTTCACCATCTGCTGGGGTGCCTCAGGGGGACCCCCTGGGATCCCAAGCCTGCCTTTCCCTGCCTCACAGAGAGCGGGGCTGAGGCTGCCCTGTCCCCCCC